>CM051385.1:1985948-2353929 GCA_028015245.1 Cardamine occulta
CAAACTTTGAGACATCCTCAATACTGACAGACAACAACTTGCCTTCAAGCCCATTGTTTACAAAAGGCATTACAGCTCCGCCGGGTAACATTGATTCACTGAGGCTATCGCCAAATTTTACTCGTAGGTTCTCAACATACGCTGAGAGAATCAGCACGACTTCTTCATTTAGTGATGGGGCCTCTCTCACTCTGGGTTCACCAAAGATAAAGAAAACAGGTGCAGAAACGAGAGAGGAAGTTTTAAATAATCTGTTGCCAAGACCTGAGACTGTGGGTCCAACAGAAACGGGAGTTATTCCGCTTATGAATGTATGTAAAATTTCCCCAAAATCAATTTTTATTCCCGAGAACTATCTCGTTTGGATAATATGTAACTTTCACCAACTTTGTGCAAATCTATAGCAGGGAGGGTTGAAGCAATCTCAAACAGATCAGCAGCAAGTGGTGGGTAGTAGCAATTTCACGCTTCAGCTATTTCAAAGAACGCTTGAAGGAACTCTGGAATCTTACCAAAACTCAACTCATGACGACATAAGGAACCTACACATTGAGATCCTCAGACAGTTCCACATGCACGAGGTAGTGTTTGCTCTTGCTCAAATCACATCCTTAGTCTTCTTCTTCAAATGACTTGAAACTGTTTATTTATTTAAACAGATGGAGATGTCGAAGGTGTTAAGCTCGATTCTGGAGAACCAAGCAGAGCAAATGAGGGAGTTAAAATTGTTGCGAAAAGAGAATCAAGAGCTCCGGCAAAGGCTTTAGAGGAGACGGTAATGAGTTTTGTGTGTTCAAATGTTGTGTGGATTTTATTCATTCTCTTTGGTACTCTTCATGCTCATCTCTCCTTTTGGCCATCGAATTGATTTGGTTGGGTTTTGGTTGAGACCTTGTTTACATTGGAGCTTTGCGTTTCCATTAATCTGGAGGAAGCAATCATGTAACATTTTATTTTTTTGTCAACTATTGCTCTAGAATTTAAAAAAAAGAAAAAAACTTCTTTGTTAGTACAATACTTGAGAGTCAAAGTAAAATCAAAATAAGATCTAATAATAAAAGGCCATCATCCTCTCTTTAACCGTGAGTACGGTGACTAATGTCTTTCGTGTATTGAAATTTGAGTAGTGACGTCTGTGTTTTTCTTCATTTTCTGATTAATCTCAGTACATCCCCCACAAGATGTAACGAACCAGTTACAAGAACCTGCACACCAGAGCACACAGTCCTTAGCCATTTTGATATCATGAAATCTAAGGCGGGTGTTCAATCCACATAAAGTATAAACCAAACTAAAATAAACTCAAATCCGAATACGAAACCGAATTCGAACCAAAAAACCCTGAAAAATGCGGATTGAACACCCCTCAAGAGAAAAAAAAAGGGTTTGCGTCATACCTGGAAACGTGTGGCAGAGCTACTCTCATGTACACTATCCCTTAGCCATTTTATTGCCATGGGCAGTGAAGTAAATACCTCACTGTTCCTACTACTTTCACCATCTTTTCCTCCATCTTCTTCTCCTTCTGCGTTCCCAATAAGTTGAGGAGATATGGATCATGACAAGGTGTGTCTATTTTGTTCCATGATCAGAAAAATTTAGGACAACAGATTTTTTTTTTAAATTACCTCTTTCACTCAGGACAAGGCTTTCCCACACTTTCTGGAGTGTGAACTGCCATGACAAGTCAACATGTGGATCATTCTCTGGCAAATCAGCTGCTGTACCAACTTTGTGATACACTGACATGTTTGGTACAAACAACGCGTTCTTGAAATGGATACCTATATCAACCATTGTTCAGCTTTCTCTCGTTATCCATTTTATCTCGGCCCAGTTTTTCTTTTTTTCTGTTTCTACATTTTGTCTTTTGAAGACTTCTCCATATCACAAAGTTTGTTTCCTCAAGGAAGATATTGTATTTTAACAATAAAAAAGGTAAGGAGGACACTATTATTACACACTAAGGCACGAGGCTCAAGAACTTACCAGAGTTTGCGCATGTATTCCTTAGATGTGGAAGCAGCAGATTTGGGTCCCGAACAGACATGCAATTGAACAACAATATCTACAAAGGAGACAGATGCTCTCGTTCAGATATTTCCAAAGCTCGGAGAACCGCAGAGAAAAACAGATATAGGCATTTTAAAAGATACTCTTAACCCAATCCTTTTCCTTTATATTCATTCAGTCTCTCATATGATTTATAAATCCAAGACAGAAAAAGAAACTCCGACCATCCTTACCTGTTGGCAGGTTTCACCAGACCATTTATCATGAGAGGATCCTGCGGAGCCATTAACCAAATATTTTGAACTCTCTGACTGGTTGTCTCCTTTAACTGCAAAGGAAAACCATTTGGCGCATGCTTCCATGCTTTCCGGACTGTGAGCTCCATCCAGATAAAATACTAGATCTCCTGAAGTCCGAGGTTCAATAAATTGATCAGGGGCGACTTGTGCCCGTCCTTGCAAACTCACTGAAGCTAACCCTTTGATGAATTGCTCAGGCAAAATACTCTGATATAAAGAAGAATGTGGCAAAAAGATGAGATTCACAAATGAGAGAAGGGACAAGATACACAAGAGCAGTTTACCATCTGAGAAGGACTTGGAACTCCAAGTTTACCAATTTGCTGAAGCCAGGTAGAGGCAAGCGAAACTGCTAGACCAGCATTGAGATATTGGTGCTCTCCATCAAGCCCAAGTTTCTGACCACTTAACAGCCTTGCGGTTAGTGGTTGCACCACTTCGAGATTCACCTGTTAATCCAATGTTAAAGCTTCTCCAAAAACGCTTACTATTATCAAAGTAAAATGTTATTTCCGGAAAAGCACCACACTTACTAACACAGATCAAAACAGCTAGAAGGGGACTAGAACTAATGTACCTATTTGCGGACACATTGATTTCTCAAAATTTCACCGTTAAAGAATGGTATATCTAAAATACTTCAATCAGCCAAGCAGCATATAAACAGAAACTATATATATGCGCAAACATTGTCTGCCAAAGTTAATGACAATAAGATTCAATAATTAAAATTGAGCGTACATCTAATTTGGAAGCTTTCTCCTCAAGGACACACATGGCTTCATCAGGTTGGGGCACTGTAAAAGCTGGAACTCCAAGCTGAAATATGAACAAGGAAAATGAGGCAACTATGAAGAGTATTGCTAAGTTACAAAAAAAGAAAAAAATGATGGCCAGTATTAATTTTAGATATACAAGAGTTATAGCCACCTTGAAAATTCCAGCCTTCTCACCAGCAATTTTGCCGAGTGTATCACCTGGGATGCATCCCACAGAAAGAAAGAAGTCATGATATAAAGTTACATCAGAAATGTGACTCAAGACTATTTTTGCCCATTTATGAAAGCATGCACCTCATTATTTAAAATATAAATCCGAAAAAACAAGAGATATGAACAATGATAACGTTTTCATAGCAGCATTGGTATGCCAAGCATGAGAAGATTCAGTTACTAACCTAGAATTTCCATGTGGTCATATCCAAGTGAAGAAATACCACATACCACAGGTTTCTGAACCTGTAACAAGCCAGCAGTGAATCCCCATGAGAACTTATTAAGGCACAAGAAAAGCTACTTACAACCTTCTTGAAACAATCCATATTTTAGTAATTGGAATCTTTTGAGGATGTTAATTATAGGCTTTAGTGTTTAGTCTAGGGTTTTCAGATTTCAGGTTTCCTCTTTCTTAATGAACCCTAAACTTGGATGTTAGGTAAAGGGATATATCCTATTTGAAGACAAGACCATTTCAGCCAAGGAAAAAGGTCAAATGTACCGCATTGGTGGCGTCAAACTTCCCACCTAATCCTACCTCCAATATAGCAGCATCTACCTGCATAAAAAAGCAAAGAGCAACACCCGTTATATAAATAAAGAGAAAAAGATGTTCTACATCTATCATGTCACTGAGTATGATAAATCTCAATAAAGGTGAAGACTGGTATCAAACCTTTTCTGCAGCAAATATTTTAAAAGCTAGCAACGCAAGGAAGCGGAAATACGTAGGCATTGGTGTCTCTTCGTTAGCTCTCTCCTGCAAATCAAACAGTCAACAACCTTGTATTTTGAGTCTAAAACTAAAGCTAGTTCCATCTTCATTTGCAACTAGGCACAACATTATAAGTTCTTATGATTTCTTATAAAGAAATTCTCAGACCGCAACAAAAAAGGGGAATCAATTTTCTGAATCTTCTTCTGTTGTGAACATACCTTAAGCCTGTTATAGCACCACCAGAAATAACACAAAAATTTCTCCTCACTTATGTCCACACTGCAGCAATAAATAGAGCGCATCAGCTAAAGAGACTATAATCAATTTTAAGTAAAGAAAAGTGCAGAAATGCCAAAACCAATATGTTTAAAACAAAAAAAAAAAACAAAAAAAGGCTCTGGAAAATGGAAAGAGGATTATTGTTTGCAATCAGGTTCCTGAACTTACCCATCCAAGCGAAATCTTTCGCGGACGTCAATGAGGTGAGGTGAAGTAAAGAGTCCAGTTCGGAAGCCATAGCTTCGTATAATGGACTCTGTAAAGGCACATGTGGATCCCTTCAGGCCACATAGAAAACAAAACAAAATTATGTTAGCTATTGATCAGACAGTAATCAACCATTCACACAATTAATCACTATCATCAAACAAGTTCAGTGAAGGTTTGAACCAAATAGTAATCAACCATGTAAGTAAAGTGACAGCTTTGCAAAACTGACTCTATCAAATGAAACCATATGCATCTCCTGACATGTAAAGGATCAAACCAATCTCCTTGTCGCACCTGAACCTTTATATTTACAAGGCGGGCACTCAAATTGGAAAAGGCTAAAGATGACTCAGTCCATCTCAAATCCCCCACAGAGCAAAACCTTTAAGGCTTCTGGCAAAGCAGTCACAAGGACGTAACGGTCACAAAAGTAGTGTGTAGAACTAAGATAGAGTTTTCACAAATTCAGAAGATACCTAACTACCAAAATGAACTCCTAATATTAATAAAACAAAAGATGATTTAATATCATTAATGACAGCAACTCCAGAAAAAGAATTAAAGTTGTTGTACCTTGCCTTTGGTTCCAGCAACATGAATAACTTTCATCTTTAAAATGTCTTCTTCCAGGTCAAGTAGCTTCAAATTCATTACCACAAGCAGAAAAATAAAAACAGAGGTGCAAAAATAATCAAAACTCTTAAGAGAATCAAATCGCAAAAGAAACAAACCTTAAGATAATCGAAGATTAACTCAAACCGATCCCCTTTGTTACTCTTATCAGCACGACTTCGCTTCGTGATCAACGAAGACAAAGCAGCCAACGCTTCCTCATACGCATCACCTGCAAACCAAAAACAAGTGAACTCGATTCAATAACTATAACACATAGTATCCATTACGAGCTAGAGAAGGAAGGAGAATTAATAAAACCTTGAGCTGCCATATCGATCTGCTTTCTTAACGAACGAATCTGAAAACGAATAGTGAGAATATATCAAAGATGCCGAAACGAAAATATCTCCGAGTATCTCGGAAAAGATAATATGTGAGAGAGACAGAGACCTGAAAAGAGAGAGATGGAAGGTGTGGCTGCTGGTAGTGATGGTGGAACCGACGTGCGGAAGGAATCCAGAGGTGGCAGAGAAACGCAGAGCTCAAACGGCACGATGTGGTACGAGGTACTGACGAAACTGCAAACATTCTGTTGTCTATACATTGCACTCAGTTCGTTGCTTTGTTTAGTCATTTTCGGCAATTGGATGGAGAGATTGAGCATCACAATTCTATAAACATATTTATTAATTTCAAACAGTAAACTATTACCAAATCGTCTGGGTGGTGTAGTCGGTTATCACGCTAGTCTCACACACTAGAGGTCCCCGGTTCGAACCCGGGCTCAGACATTATTTTTATTTGTTTTTTGGAATTTTTATTCCTCGCGCGTGGGGACACACGTGTGTACTAATCTCCATTACTTTAGGCAAAAACAAAACTTGAGGGTAACGAGAAAGCAAAGATTCACGAATCGAAATCAAAAACAATCACACCGAAATTGGAATCAGAAAAACTCATCGGAGCTTCTTGAATTCGTCTTCGAATCGAATACCGATTCATCTTGTAGCTTAGGTTCTGAGGAGGAGGAAGGTACAAGGCGAGGGATATGGATTGGGACAACGTAGCTGCTGAGGATGTGATTGAGGCGTTGAGAGAAGTTGAATGGTCGACGCCTCCTCGTTCATTCGGCGAGTTCTTCTCTAGATTCGCGTTCCCTCGCTCTTTCTCTAAATGGAAGAGCCGTCTCAAATGCAATCTCTACTAGTATTACTCTCTCTTTCTCCATTATTCTCTGCATCTCTCTTCCGTTTCAGCTGTTTTATTTTTTAATCTTATGTTGATGTTTTACTTCTGTTGTTTATATGTTGCAGCTATAGGACGAATTACTTTATCCTGGTGATTTTCGTTCTGGGTAAGTGAAAAGCTTGGGAATTTGGGAATT
The DNA here is from genome assembly GCA_028015245.1 of Cardamine occulta. Taxonomy (NCBI): domain Eukaryota; kingdom Viridiplantae; phylum Streptophyta; class Magnoliopsida; order Brassicales; family Brassicaceae; genus Cardamine; species Cardamine occulta. The sequence continues at coordinate 1,992,462 of CM051385.1, forward strand.
TAATTCAGATGTTTTGCAGTTTGCTAACAGATTTTTTGGTTGAATCAGGTCTTGCGCTTATTACGAGACCACTTGCTATTGTGGGTGCTGCTCTTACAGCCTTAAGCATAGCTTTCCTTAATGATAGGTATTATCTCCGCTGACTTCTTTTAGTTTTCAGTTTATATCTCTACTCTCCAATGCATTTGAGGCTTCATGATAATGTGAAGTTGGTGTAGTTTCGCATGAATTGGAAGATATTAGGCTACTTTGTATACAATGGTTGCTCTTGAACTAGATTTTCAATGTTGGATTTGATAGGTTTTATGATTTTGGACCTTAATATCTGAGTGTTTCAAGGTTGCCTTATTCCATTTGTTTTCGCATGAGTTGGAAGATATAAGGCTCCTTTGTATTTAATGGTTGCTCCTGAACTGAATTTTAGTATTTGAGTTGATAGTTTATATGATTTTGGTTCTTAAAATCTGATTTCTTCAAGGTGATCTGTTTCATTCCCGTTGTGGTGGTTTGATGTTCATGTTAGAATCCGCAAGTATTGTAGTATGTGGTGCGTGCTTCCTAGTAGAATCTATTGGATGTTCAAGCTTAGGGGGGTTAAAATATTTTCTTTTGCAGTTTTGCAGCTACTTTTAATGAGAAGTTTATAAGGATTATTAGGCATTTCTCCCCACACTTGGCTGCAAAAATGAGGCCTCCCCACATGTGAGTTTCTTTTCGATTTATTTTCCATGGAAGATGTAAAGAGAGTTTTTAATAGCATCTATATATTATGTGAGCACTTGCAGGCCTGTCATCCGTGGGAGATCAACATCAAGAAAGACAGTATATGTTTGTGGGAAACCACGATGGGTATTCGTTACTCTTTTCCTAACTGGTACTTGAATACTCGCAATCCCTTCCCTTGTTAATGTTATGTAGCTCATGTAACATTGGTGTCAAAACTGATTACTGTGTTGATTTCCTTGTCTGTATAGCCAGTCTTGTCATGTGGTTTTCTTCCTGCGGTTTATTGTGGGTCCTCTATGCACTTCTTACTTCCCTCGTTGGTAAGTCATTCCACTTGTTTGATCATAGATGTTCTTTGATGGAGTTATTGTTTTTGACATGAGACTTTCTCTCCACAGTGATCATTGTTCATGCAAGCGTGAGAACACCAAATCTCAAGGCACGCTTAAACACATTCCGTGAAGAATTTCGAGCTGTCTGGCGTAACTACAGTGAACTTTAAAGTCACTAGTCGCTGCACAATCCAGAAGCAAACAAAACAGCCATCATGTTGTCTACTATCAAGTAAGGGGATCCATCCCCCAACCATGGTCGCATTTGATTCTTATCTTTTAGTAATATTCTAGCCATCTCGGCCTTAATCTGAAGGGAACATCCCTATGTTTTGTGCGATGTGGAAGATAAAGCTCCAGTTTCATGGCTAAGATGGTTATTGGCTGTTCAATCGCAGACAGAATTGAAATACTGGACATACTTGACCAAGTTTCTTCTAATTGTTGTAGTGATGTTTATACTTTTCTCACCATGATAGTGATTTGACTTCACAATACTCCTTTTTTATATAAATAGATCCAAACAGAACTAAATGGTGTTTCAAGTACAAAATTTGGAAGACAAAGAGCATCTGAAAAAAAAAGTGTTTTCTTTTTCTCAGGACTTGACAAAGTTCTTGAGAGTTTTCAACCACAGTAAGTGCTCTTTACTATCTTTGTTGATCATATACTCGTGCAAGAAGTTGATCATGCTGGGCTTTATCCCTCTAATCTCAATGTACCTATGGAAAGCCTTCCTTAGCTTTTCATCCAAAACCCTGTCAGAAAGAAACCATCAGTGATCATGACTTAATTGACTTAGGTTCTTGTAACATCAAAAGCTTAAAACTTGTTCACCAATTACCTGAAGGAAGGGCCTTCGTAAGCAAGCTCATCCTTGGATGGATCATCAGGAAATGTAACCCACATGTCCTTGATAGCAATCTTGTCTGGAAAAGCAGTACATCTGAATTCTAAACTTGGTCCTGTCTTCTTGGAAAGAGTTACTAAGAGAGGCACATTCGATTGCTTTGGCTTCTCTGGCTTATCCTCATCTTCGTCTTCTTTATTCTCTTCCTCCTCGTGGTCTTCTTCGTCATCTTCTTTGTCGCCAGTCACAAGATTCGTCATATGTACTTCAACTTTAACAGTCTCTCCTTGGTATTCTCTAGTCAATGTCACGGTCTTCCCTCCTGGTTTGTCTTCCATTTTGAAAGGGAAACCACTTGGAGTTTCTTCAACCTTTTATTCAGACAAAAGGAGAAGCAGAGGGATTACACACCATTGACATTTAAACAGAGCTGCACCAAAACCCATAAGATCTTAATAGGAAACAAAATCATATGAAGGGAAAATTTAGGGTTTACTCGCTCGTAATCATCAGCTTGCTCGGCGTATCCAATCTCAGTTTCGATCACTCGGAGAAGTGGATCGGTTGGGGAAGCTCTCTTTTTGGTCGATGTGGTAAATGGAACGTTGCGATGAAACGACGGTATCAGATGTCGCCCTTGACCATGAGCGGACTGGTTCAGGAATGAGTAAACAGAAAAACGGTTTTTGCAATAATTTCCGACAAGCCGAGAGGCTGCGCGACGGACAAGAGTCGCCATTTTTGTGTTGGAGCTCAAATTGGAAGGGAGAGAACAATATTGCTCCGAGGGGTTTATTTTTGCTTCAGGGTTTAATGGATTTTTTTCCGAAATATCCACTAGAAAAATATGGGTAAGTTTCTAAAAATGGTACAAGTACGGGCCAGGCCGGGCCGATTGGCCCATTACAACATCTATGATAAAAAATAATGAGGAGACCGTTTCCATAATCTGAAACCCTAGTTTGCTTCTACTTAAGTTGTAAAATTTTCAAGTAACTTACAAACGAGACATTAAGCCGCCATATCTGACTGAATCCGACAAGAGTAAATAATGGCGATCGATTCGATGCAGGAAGCAATAAACTTCCGATGGGGAGAGATAGAAAAGGATGACGATTTTGATTTCCTGCTTCTGGCTAAGCAGGTGATCGGTCCGGACCAGGACGGTATAAAGAAGGTGATTTAGTACAAGTTCAACGACGAGGGTAAAAAGGTCAAAATCACTACCACGAGCCGTGTTCAGAAGCGAGTAACCGCCTCACTTATGCGTTAAACGGAAGATATCATCCTGGAACGATTTAGGGCTCGTGGTAAGTCTTTATTTTCTGATGAATACGTTGCATTTTGGTTTTTTAGGAATCATTGTTCTTATTATCTGTTTTGATTTTGTGAGTAATCAATCTTGTTTATGTTTCGTTTCGGGTGCTAATTAGCCAATCACATATTAGCCTTATGGCTTTTGTTTGTGTGAATGGTCAGTAAGCTCACCTATAACAATGTCGTTGGTGATTCGTTTCAATACTAATACAGGATTAAACCCAGTTTTGGTTATGGATCATTAACTATATGTTTGGTTACTATTTTCTTTTAACTTATGCTGCATTGCTTCATCTGAGAGTATATAACACAGGTGACCAATTAGCCAATCACATATTAGTCATAGTCATATGGCTGCTTCTTTCTGTGATTGGTCAGTATGTCACCAATAGCAATATCTTGTTGGTAGCCCTTTTTGAATGTGAGCAAATATTGTGTTCTCCTTTCTTGGCTGTTAACTATACACATAAAGTTCACATTTTTACGCTCATTATGAACCACTTTCTCTTTAGCTCCTAAGTATTTACTTCTCTATATAACATTCCAATAGTTTTTTTATGCTATTTGTTAGTCAAACGTCTGTTTCCTATCTTTGTTAGTGTTTCCTGTTTACTTTCTGCTTCTCTCTATGGGTGGGCACGTTAGTCAGCTGCATTCTTCTGTATGCGGGTGGCCGTAATGCCCACCTAGATGCTATGTTGGTGGCTCCTTGAACGAAAGTAGATATCTGCTTTCACTACCTAGCCGCTAACTACACTTTGTGTCATAAGCTTTTTATGGAGAAATATCTTACTTTTACCATTTTAACTATACCTTTATGGCATGTCTCAGGTGGGCAAAGCCGGTGCGGTCCTTATGATCTTTAGGTTATGCCATATGAGAGGCGACCACTGGACAGCAAGATGCCCTCAAAAGAATCTCTTATCCTTAATGGACCAGCCTTTAACAGCAGAATTCTTCCACCGTAGCTGGAACTGCCACTTATGTCCTGCCAAGCATGAGAGAAGGTGCAGACAGAAGCGCTGCTGGTTCAGACATGAGGAGGAGGAACGACGAGAACTCTGTTCGTGTGACTAACTTGTCTGAAGACACCCGTGAACTGGATTTGATGGAGTTGTTCTCTCCGTTTGGTGCTGTATCCCGTTGTTATGTAGCCATTGACCAGAATACGAGCATGAGCAGAGGATTTGGTTATGTCAATTTTGTAGGCAAGGAAGATGCACAGCGAGCAATCAACATCTTGAATGGGTATGGTTATGATAACCTCATCCTTAGGGTTGAATGGGCCTCTCCTAGACCCTATTATAATTTTCTTTGTTAAGATGCTGAATTCATAGGGATTCTCGTTTAATTTCTCGAGATAAATAACATGTAGTACTCACAGTTGCATATACCATTGATAGGTCTGCTTTTTTAATTTGCGCAACAATTATGTGATTTTGCAAGATCAGTATAAATTATAATTTCGAAACCGCCTTTATGCTGATTATTAGTGAAACTTTGGAGAGTTGGCTCTGGTTTGAATTGGTTTGGTTTGAAGAAGTTAGACCGGTTTGGTTCTTCTTGGGCTTGCCAGTGGTGATTACGTGCAAAAAGAGTTTTAACTCTCTTTAATACGGTAAGCATGCTTGTAAATGAAATGGTTTAAAAGTCCCAAAGTAATTTACATTTTTCCACGACCAAAGAGATGGGAAACAAGGATTCGAAAGGCTCCTCTTCTACAACCAAACCAAAAGAGGAGATTGCGGTTGCAGCTCAGCCTCTACAGCAACCGCAGTCACCGGTATTGATTCAAAAATCGGAACCGCAGCAGCCATTTGAAATGCCTCTTCTCTATCCGACTTACAAAAGAGAAGACTATGAGAAAATGAGCGAAGAGAAAATCGATATGATCTTAGCAACTTATGGAATCATGACAGTGCCTGGCGATTTGGCTTACAAGAGAAAATTTGTTCTCGAAACCTTTCTTTGGGATCACAACAACAATCATCCCAAAGCTGAACCACAATTTGTATAATAAAACTAACGTTTTGTGACTGGACCTACATATTCATCAACACAAAACATAAAAACAAACGATTTACTAGTAGCATGATACTAGCTTAGTACTCGAATAAACAAATCATTTTAGTGAAAACAATTTCTGTAAGATAATCAAAAATGTTTAAAAGTTAGTTTTAGGACTTTAGTTTTTTTTTTTTTTTTCCATCTGAGAATATATATTCAGTAGAAAAAGCTTTCGCTTTTACAACCCTGCTTTGCAAGGAGATATAGAGTGGTGTGAATATTTTGTTTGTTTTTAACACATTATTATTTGGTATAATCAATTTTCAAAGACACAATTCAAACACAAGTGTAATTTTAAAATTTAAATCATTTAATCGATAAGAAAAAATTGGGAGCCCACTCTGGGAATTAGTTTATTTAGGCTGGAGACTTCTTCATCACTGTCACATCTGTAGTCTGAGAATTCCCGGGAAAATAAAGAAGCTTCCACTGCAAACCAAAATCTAGTAATGCTTCTGAGAATCCGAAGCTAATGAAGCTCGTCGTAGGTAGCCATCTGCTCAGAAACTCTACTTTCTTCAAGATCTCCGCCTTTGTTTTGATCTCCGTTGCTTGTTTCTTCCTCGGTAAGCATTGGTCTGGGGATGATTTCCGCCGCCTCATTTTCTTCTCCGTCGATTCTTCTCGATCCCCCATCGTCGCTCTCTCACCTGATTTCGGAAAAACCTATAACATCTCTGGTTTAATCTACGAGAGTCACCCGATTTTGCCTCCGTCTCTGCCACCGCCACCACCACCAGATTCTGTTGAGCTTAAGGTGTTTGGGATCGTCAATGAGAACGGAACAATGTCCGATCAGTTCCAGATTGGTGATTATGACGCTGAGTCCGCGGAGACGTTGGGGAATCAGACGGAATTCGAGAGTAGTAACGGTGACACTGAATCCACCACGGCTAGAGTTAGTATGATGCAATTAGAGATGTGTTCGGAGAGTATGACGGAGCACATTCCTTGTTTGGATAATGTCGAAGCTATCAGAAAGCTCAATACGACGGCGCGTGGTGAGCGATTCGAGCGGAATTGTCCCAAAGAAGGAATGGGATTGAATTGCACCGTTCCAATTCCAAAAGGATATCGTACTCCGATTCCGTGGCCGAGAAGCCGTGATGAGGTATTTTTGAAGCTCTCTGCTCTGATTTTGTTTTGGTTGATTTTGTTTATTCTCCCAAAGGAATGTTCTGCTTTTGTTTTTAGGTGTGGTTCAACAATGTTCCACATACTCGACTTGTTGAAGACAAAAGTGGTCAAAATTGGATTTACAAGGAGAATGACAAATTCAAGTTTCCTGGTGGTGGTACTCAGTTTATACATGGAGCTGATCAGTACTTGGATCAGATCTCCAAGGTTAATTGATTTATTATGAAATTATTTGCATCTGCGTTCACTTGAATCTGATGTTACTGTGTTTTTTGTTGTTGTTGTTAGATGATTCCTGATATCAGCTTTGGTAACCATATACGAGTTGTTCTTGACATTGGATGTGGTGTGGCAAGTTTTGGTGCCTACTTAATGTCACGAAATGTCCTGACTATGTCTATAGCTCCAAAAGATGTTCATGAGAACCAGATACAGTTTGCTCTTGAGCGTGGTGTTCCTGCTATGGTGGCAGCATTCACAACACGTCGATTATTGTACCCAAGCCAAGCTTTTGATTTGGTACATTGTTCAAGATGTAGAATCAACTGGACTCGTGATGGTATGCAATTCTTTTTGTGCTACCATTTTACTTATAACAAAGTTACAGAAGTAAATCTTATTTCACTTTAGTTGCACAAACTAGTAGCTGTTGTTTCCACCATGTCTAGTTCTTTTTGCTTTTGGTTTGCGAAAATTTTATGGCAGTTCTGTCTTATTCGCTTTTTTGCTTTAAAAACATAACAAGCAGTCTGTGGCCAGAAAAGTATCGCTCTGTGCTCCCTTAAGCGAAAACTGTTCTCTGCTGGCTACTTTTTAATTTCATATCAGACTTTTAAGTAAAAGGCCAAACTTAGCACCAAGTGTTTCTGAGATTCTACTGACAGACTCTCTCCTGTATTGTCAATGGTTTTTATATGAAGATGGAATCTTGCTCCTTGAAGTCAATAGGATGCTTCGTGCTGGAGGATATTTTGTTTGGGCAGCACAACCTGTATATAAGCATGAAAAGGCCTTGGAAAAACAGTGGGAAGGTATCATTCATGCAGCTTCATATTCCATTTCTGTGTTACGTTTTCAAGCAAGTTTCTGTTTGGTTGGTTATAAAGGCATTCCAACCGAACCTCTTTTGGCTGGAAATCTTGAATTTTCTTTGGAGTAAACTCTACTTTACCTACACTACAGTGTCAAATTAATTTAGACTTATGTTCATAGTTTTCAGTTTGCTATAAATCTGATGAACAAAGAGTTGCTTGGTTTCTATAAAAGGACAATTGGAGCTAGTTTATTTTTGTTCTGCTACAGGGTGACTCTTTTTTTGAGACTTCACTTGTATTTAGTAAGATTGTTTTTTTTTTCTTTTTCTCAGAGATGTTAAACCTTACCACCAGGCTGTGCTGGGTTCTTGTGAAGAAGGAAGGGTATATAGCTATTTGGCAAAAGCCCACAAATAACACTTGTTATCTAAGTCGTGATGCTGGAGTCATGCCTCCATTGTGCAGTTCTGAAGATGACCCGGATAGTGTTTGGTATGTTTCTGATACCTTAATTTTCCGTTTCTTTTTATCTGCCAAATGGAAAATTTTAATCAGAAACTGCTTTGGTTGCCAATCTTTGGCATTGAGCATTCGGTTTGGTGGGCCTTGCTTCTGTTCCTTAGGAAAAAATTTGTTCGATTCACCAACGCCTTATATCCTAGGGGTTTATCACCTCTCACTGATTATGTGGTTTAGGTACGTAGATCTGAAGGCATGCATCACTAGGATTAGCGAAAATGGATATGGAGCAATTCTTGCTCCTTGGCCAGCTCGTTTACAGACCCCACCGGATAGGCTGCAGACAATTCAAATTGATTCTTACATAGCCCGAAAAGAGCTCTTTGTGGCTGAATCAAAGTACTGGAAAGAAATAATATCAAACTATGTAAATGCCCTACACTGGAAGCAGATAGGACTCAGAAATGTCTTGGACATGAGAGCTAGATTTGGCGGGTACTAATTCTTCACTCAATGCTCCATCATTAGACTTAACCTAAATGGCTGATTCCTGCATTCTTTACTTGTTTTTCTGGGCAGATTTGCGGCTGCATTAGCTGAGCTAAAGGTTGATTGCTGGGTTCTCAACGTTATCCCAGTCAGCGGCCCAAACACATTGCCTGTTATATATGACCGTGGCCTGCTAGGAGTAATGCACGATTGGTACAAAGACATCTTACTCCCAAAATGCAAACATATCAAACTTGTAGGATGATTAACCCATGCCATGGTCTCTGATTGTTGTCACGTTTTTCCTCGTTTCGAATCCTTTTTGAGGCATTGTATCAAATTGGCAGGAAAGACATGAGATTATTTTCTGTGGAGCATGTAATGAATGTATTGTTCAATTGAACTGCTTAAGACATCGATATTTGTCTTTTCAGGTGTGAACCATTTGATACTTACCCAAGAACCTACGACTTGCTGCACGCTGCGGGTCTATTTTCCATTGAAAGAAAAAGGTAACAAGAGCCACTTTGGTTTGCCAAAGTAAATAAAATCTTCAAGCCTTTTCCCATTTTGGAGGAGTAATATAAACTTTGTAATGGTGGTGGTCTTGTTCAGGTGCAACATGACAAGGATGATGTTAGAGATGGACCGAATTTTGAGACCTGGAGGACTTGTGTACATACGGGATACTATGAATGTGATGAGTGAGCTTCAAGAGATTGGAAACGCAATGAGGTGGCACACGAGCTTACGTGAAACTGCTGAAGGACCTCACGCAAGTTACAGGGTTCTGTTATGCGAAAAGCGGTTTGAATCGTCTGATAAGCATCATACCAAGAAGAAGAAGGGGAAGAGTAAAGGAAAAAGAGCTTGACGTTTCATAAATAGAATTTTCTGGGGGGTCATAATGTGTGTCGAAACAAAACTTGTACAAAGAGACATCTATTCTGATCAATCAATAAACCAAAGACTAACTACATAAGTGATGTTCAACTTCTTTCTCTTAAAAACCAAGATCATATTATTTAGCGGTTAATCTTCAAATTCGATTTTTGTTCTTGGGTGGATTCGTCTTTCCACTCATCAAGCCAAGGTCGGGGATAACAATAACATTTCAACTCCTGAAACTGTTTAAAGTTCATCCCAAACTTTAGCTTTCATAAATCTTCTTCTCACCAGCTTCAATACTTAATCCACCAAGCTTCATCTTTAAGACGTTGTTCTTGTTGTCGTTGTACGTTCCTTTTTCTTCACTGCAGATCACAAACTGACCAAATTCAGAAAGCAGAACAGATTCAACATCAACCAAAACGAAAAGAGAAGACTGTTTCAGAGGAGAGGCGAGAGCGAGCGAACAATGAAGAGGAAGCCATTGGATAGTTGATGGATGAAGCTACACAACGAACATTATTGCAAATGACTCGAACATTGGCTCTCATCTGTTTTTATATTGCAATAGTTGTAATGTTGCTATTTTGCCTCTTTTTCACTAATATACCCTTCTAACACTAGTGTTAAAAATAAAAACAAATTCTACCAGCCTGGTTTTTTTGTCAGTACAGTAAAAATAAAGAAATCTGTATAGGGGTACTCAGTTTTTTTAAAACTTTTTTTAATCTCGCTTTGATGGGCTTAATTTAAAAGCCCATTTGATTTTAATTCAAAACCCAATTTCTTGTCATCCTAGTCGGCGAGATCAATTTCAGACCGTCGATTCTATGTTTGAATCTAAAAGCTGCCTTTGATATTTTCCTAATTATGTTTAATGCCTGCTTTATATTTCCAGGATCTGCTATGCGCAGTGCAGAAGTTCAACTCGGTCCTCGGTAGAAAGAAACTAACAAACGGTTCTTACTACTTCCGCGCAGATGAGATTCCGACTCTAGGCCTTGGTTGGTTCATCATATCTTCCTTATTACATCTTCTTGTAGCACCACTAGGTTGATCATCTTAAGTCAGTAGCTCTTAAACCATAGTATAGATGTAGAACTATGATCTGTTCGATTTATAACTTCAGATCCTCAGAGAAAAAATACGTTGCATAGACAATAATGATGATTTATCGCAGGCCACAACGGTGCTGCTGACGCGTATAATTCTATGAAGAGACGTGTGGTTGAGACAACAAACGGTGTTGTATCCTATAGAGTTGCACAGAGCTGAGACTCTCCTGGATATAGATTTGATGTTTTATGAGAGGTCCTTGTCTTTCGGATTTTTCTTCACATTCTAACAGCTTCCCGATTGATTTATATATAATTGTCTGCTTGAATTAATCTACTTTTAGTTTCGACAAGAAACCAATGTTTGTCTATCTTTATGTCTATGATTTAAATTTGGAATAATTGACGATGAAAAGTACACAAATCCATATATCTAAATTAATCACCAATGTTGTTATTCTATATAAAGTGGTGTCTAACAAATGTGAGGATATTACTAAATGTCACAAAAACTAAACAAAGACAAACAAGACCAAGTGACCAACGGGGAGGAAACCTCACGAATGGATTCTTGCCTTATTACTAAAGTTGTGATGAGAGATTTTGCCTACATAACGTAACTGAAACCATTGACGGTGAATCCTCCGTCAACGGAAATTATCTGTCCGGTAATGTAAGAGGCTGCGGGAAGGCAGAGGAAAGCAACAAGCGACGAGACTTCCTCTGGTTCTCCAACACGCCCAAGTGGAGTCCGCGAAACAACCGCCTCCAAATAATCTTTCTTCTCAAGTAGCTGCATGACAATATTATCTTTGATTATCTTCTGATATTAACATAACTGATAACACCATCCAATGCTCCTTCTCAAATGTGGACAATTAGGTTTACAGTTTAAGTTCGCTTCGGTTTTATAAAAACTGAAAGCAATAACAACCATTTGTAATTCAGTTCAGTTTGGATTGTATGCCAACCACTATGCAGCTTAATCAATCTAAGTGAAATAATGTTCCATATGCATTATTTTAGGGCATAGTAGTGTATAGTAGTAAGAGATACCGGTTCCACAAGTGAAGTCTTGATGTACCACGGAGCCACACAATTGGTTCTGATGTTGTCGCTTGCCCACTCGCAAGCTAGATTTCTTGTAAGCTGATTAAGTGCACCTGAGAAAACAACCCTAATTATATCTACTTTTTAACCTCCTTTATGTTTGGTTTCTCTGAAACTGAAGAACAATTGAGTCACCTTTAGTTGCACCATAGACAGATCCACTACGAAGATGCACCAGGCCAGCTACTGAAGAGATAAACACAATGTTTCCGACCCCAGATGCTTTCAGAAGAGGATGTGAAATTTGGGATAAATGGAAAGCGGATTCTAAGTTGGTCGACATGATTTTGCCATATTCCTCGCTTGAGTATTCCACTGTTGGTTTTCTGACATTAGTTCCAACATTGTTTACCTGAGTACAAAACAAGGTGAGAAACTTTCAGAAGGGCAAAGAATTACTCAAATCCCTGCGGTAACATTAAACAATGTTATATAACAGATCTTACGTAATAGATGGAAACTTACACATGAGATATATCAAGAATAATTCTATCCAACCAAACAAAGAATCATCATATCTTTCAGGAAGCCTTGCATTACATGTATTGAAAAACCACAAAGCTAAAGTACAATTCATTTATTGAGCTAATGCAATAAACGATTTCAAGATCAATTAAGATTCTAATCAGTGATCACAATGCTGAGAAAAGAAAAAAGTCAATTTTAACAAGCATCACGCAAGAGAAGGGAGCTTACAAGGATATTAAGCTTGCCGCTGAAGGCAGATGAAACATCCTGAATCAATTTCTCCCTCTGATCCCTAACCGAAGCATCACAAACCGAACCAGACACCACTAAACCATTGGATTTCCAATCATTTAAGCATGCATTTAGCTCTTCTTGGTTCCTTGAACAAGTATAAACTTTTGCACCGAATCTTGCTAGTTCCTCCACTACTGCTCGACTGAATGAAGAACAAACAGATATTATGGATTCAATCACATTTATGCCCTAAATTCGATTTAATATCTTGTTATAAAATTTCAATATAGAGGCTCAATAGCTTTATCAAAAGTTTCGAAAAACAATCACAGGATAAACCAAATCATGACCAAAAAGAAAAACAGCCTTTAAACTTTTTATCGCCATTGACGAAAGCAAATAATTATTAGAATTGGAGCATTAGAGATAGATTTATGCTTTAATTATTCCAGAAAAAAAAAAAAAAACGAGAACCCGATACAGAACACAGATGTATAAACTGAAAAAAAAACTTGACGGTGGCGAGAAGAAAAGATGGCAAAGAGTTTTGTCAGTCGTGAGAATAATGGAATTGAATTGAAAAGAGAGAAGAGCCAAACCCGATTCCACGAGTCCCGCCGGTTACCAAAGCGGTTTTCCCGGCGAGCGACCACCTTTTGTCAGTCTCCATTGTCATTGTCACGCACTCTCCTCCTGTAATCTCAAAATGCGACCTTTGGCTGTGTGAGTGAACTGTGTAAGTGGTTGGCTCAAGTCCGGTGGAGATATCACTATTGGGCCTCAACTCACAATAGGCCGACTAATGATCTCAAGGCCCGTTAAGTCCACTATATGTCATTATGTCGTGGCTACTTTGAAATACAGATATAAGTGTACAAATATAATGAATTAAAGATTTAGTTGAACTTTCACAATCCTATGAACTAAAACAAAAATCTCCATTGAAAGGATGGTAGGAAATAGACATGTGTCCATCAATTTTTCATTTTTTTCTCTCTAATCTTCATAATCTATTCATCAATTTTTCATTCTTCTTTACTAATTCAAATTATTCCTCTCAAATTTTACATATGGAGCAAGAGCGTTGTTAAACAAATTGGAAAGCTTATAAAAACCTTAATTTGCAAAATATATTTTGTTAATCATTAAAAAATAGATTTACAAGATCTCTCCCACATTAATCCACAAAATTCACGGTCTAGAAGGATTACGCACGGAGACATGACCTCAATGTCATGGTAATGGAAAAGGAAACTAAATTTTTTTTTAAATGGTGATTCTCCCATTTGACTTAGGATGCATCTTGATGCACACGGTTTGTGAAGGTGTATGCGAAGCCAAAAAAGGAAAGTACATTGAAACAAGAGGAAGAGAAAAAGGTTACTAAATTAGTGAATTCTAATGGACAAATCATAAAAAAAAAAATAGAAAACCAGAAAATTGAATTTTGTTGAGTAATGAGAAGGCAAGCATGAACATGTGCATCCTGAGCTCTGCTTTAAAGCCTCTTTGTATCTTCTCTCTCTTATCCTATTTACACTAAAGAAGTCACCTATTTGCCACGCTATCTCCAAACCTTTCGCTTTCATATTGTATGCAAATATTTGATATACAGAAAACCTCTTAACGTTAGATGTGTAATGATGGTGCAACTTCAAGTTGAGTTTCTTGAATGGGAAAGCAAGACAACAGAGAATTTAGCCTTTTCACTTTACTTGTTTTGTGTATATATACGTACGTGTTCTAATAACACCAAAATAACTTTGTGGGTATTGTACAATGAAATAAAAATTGATATTTATTAGCTAATTACATTTACATGCACTTCTTAATATCATGTCTAGAATTTGATAACATTAGTGCGATATCATGATTACGACCATATAGTTAATGAGCACTCAAAAATCAAATAGGTTGGTGCCCGGAAACAGAAATTTTTGTTACCATAAACTGGATATCTTCGCCAATGCATCAAAACCTACAACTACAAGTATAGCTTAGCTTGCTTATAAATTTTTTTTTTAAAATGAAAAAATTAAAAAGAAACGGGATTGAGAATGAGAAGAGCACATTGAATATTCAGAAGCAGAATTTCCAAAAGAAGAAATGATGTTACAGCTGGTGGTTACAAGTTATGACATAAATTCTTTATATGCTCTTTTTATATTCGGTTAACATTTTTTGTTGAGTTTATCAAAAAGGTTCTCCTTTTTGCAGTTGCAGAGCAGAGAAGTCTGAGTTTATTTTGTTAGCTCTCTGTTTATTATCTGGGTAGACTTTTGTTTTCAGTTGTGTTTCGATGCTTCGTAATATTAAGTCAAAAGCCTTATTTCATGAGGTTTCCTCTTTTAGACAACGTTAAATTCGTTGCCTCACCCTTTTTAAACCATATTTTCCTTTATAACCCATTGGTTTCATTCTTTCTTTCTTTCTCCCTTTTTTTTTCTTTCTTTTAATTTTGTATATAGATTCATTGTTTTTCTCTCTTCTATATATACATAGTCATAGTAATCGGAAGTTGGAACGTACACAAAAAGGAAAATATAATTATCAAATATATAGCACACATAAGTAGAGAAAGATAGATGGAATAAAAAAGCAAGGAAAAAAAAAGGTAATATAAATACAATATACTTCTATGGTATATTTAAAAACAAACAAAAAACAAAGGTACTATAAAAGTATAATATACAAACGTTAGCGTATGTTTATATTAGGAGCTGTAAATTGTGAAAAGACCACTCTCACTTCCCCCAATTAGATTTTACCCTTCTTCTCGTAGTCGGTAGTCCTACAGTCAGAACAGAATACATGTAGATTACTATATAGTACCATATATATACACATACAGTATACAAAAACACAATATATATATATATATATGTATATTCATATCTGCAGAGTTGGTGTGAACAAATAATAATCATCTGTTCCCCCATATGCTCATTGCATTTCTATTTAATTCGATCATTAATACTTTGATAGTGCATTTTTCTGTTTACAAAGACAAATAATGAACTTACAAAATGGAAAAAAATATTTATTACTGTTCAGTATTTGTTCCCTGGTACAGTTTTATTGATTTAGATAATAATTACAAAGCCAACTAGTTAGAAAAGTAATTTTCTAAGTTGTTACTATTTCCAAACATATAAAACACAATGATCATACTGTTTTCATGTGCCAACCACTGATACAGCAATATATGTAAGAAAATGTTAATTTAGATTTGAGGTCATGTGGCCATGAGGCCATCCATTGATTAATTTCATAAGCTTATTATAGCAAACATTGATTAATTTTCCCCTATTTACAAGTAAAAGTTCAATCCCAATAATAGGCTATATATATCGGCTCTTAAGATTACAGTTAGGTTGTATAATTAATACTAATTTGTGTTTGTTTTTCCCCTCGGACAATTATATGATAGTAGGTCTCTAATTTCTCTCAAGGCTATTGGGACTTCATACGGAAACCCGGGGGAAAATCTCATCAGTGCTTTCTCATTTAGATTTTAATGTTTTCTGTGTAGAAATATATTTGAGTCTTTTTAATATAAACTCACATTATTTCTGTATATTTTTGACGAACAGATTTTCTTCTCTAAATAATGTATATCCTTTTTTTGTGTAGAACACTCAAGTTTTCCAGGTGTTTGGCCCTTTATATCTCAATCTAAAATCAATTTATTTAGAACGCATGTATGGTTTCAAGACACAGTACAACTCGGATTCGGATTAACGAAAAAATCTACCCTATCCATTTAAGCCAAATGCACTTGGTTCGTATCAGTTTGTCAACACCAAAAATTTCCTATCAACAATTTTTTATTTTTAACGGACACTCAAATCAACAATAGTTTGAATATTGTGGTATATATAAATTTTGAAAACCAAACCGTGAGAAAGTTATATCGATTATGAAATAAAATAAAATAAAATAAAGTAAAGGAAAATCAAGATATTGAGTTTGCCAATTAAATTACGAGCAAATACTATACGTGTTGACTTTTTCCATAAGATGAGAAAATATTACTATATCAAAGCCAACACTACAGAACCTACTCTCTTTTCACTCGTGAGATTAGAGACAATTTAACTTCTTCTTTTTGGCTATTACATTAACTATTATTATTACTTAGGCTAGTTAACCTTTGGCGGATCAGCTCCTAGCCTTAGCTCAAGATCCAACTCCTCATGATTACCGTTGATTTTGGAAACTCCGATGACCAACCCTAACATCACCGGAAATCTTGAAACATCTGTCTTTGCCCTCTTCCACGACGAAGATGGTTTGTTGATTAATTGCTTCTTCCGAGGATCGAACTCAGAACTCAGTAGACCGACTGACAAGTCAGTCTTGACTTCATCATTAATGTGATCATTGTCAAATCTTTTCAAAGAACTCTCTAAAACATTATTATCAACATCACTTATCTCCCTCTTAGTTCCATAAGGCTTTCTCGATTCTTCTTGGACAAGAATCTTCGATCCCACGTCAAGAATTTGGTGTCGTTGTTGTTTTTTATCACAATCAAGCGGCGTGGCTTGCTCAGTTGATGAAGATGATAATGATTGCTGCTTGAGTCGAGCTCGGTCTCTTCGATGAACGTTCATGTGACCGCCTAATGCTTGCGCCGACTTGAACGCTCTCCCGCAAAAGCTGCACGAGTAAGACCTCGGCGGCCACATGCAACCGCCTCCGCCGCCATACTCCTCAACCGCCGTAAACGCTCTCTCTTCCCCAAACGGCCAGAACAAAGCCGCGTCCGAAGATGGCCTAGTCACCACCTTCATCGACATCAAGCATTCTCCTCTTTCCATCACACACACACACGGACGCATTTATATACAATATATATATATGTAATATTTGTAGTTTGGACTATTATTAGTATAAGAGATTTAGAGAGCTTTTTTTGTGTGGGAGAGATGTATGTAGATTTACACGCACGTAGACATATATAAAGAGATACGCGTATAGATATATGTGTGTGTGAGTATATGGTTAAAGCATTGAATGTGAGAAAGCTACGTTGAGAACCATGAGTAAAGAGGGAGAGACTTTGATAGGGAAAGTTCTCTTTTACTTTAGTTACTCGTATGTCTTCACTCTATATATGTATCTATATATGTGAAATATTTAGATAGTAATTATCAGTTGGCGAGCTTTTGATTCGATGGTAGCTAAATTAATGCCAAACGCAACCTAAGTTTTCCACGATTCTACAAAATTAATAAGTTGTTAGTCGATGTTTTCAAATAACCCCTAATAATTTTGACAAGAACGATGGTTTAATTGTAAGTATTTATATTAGGCTACGATAAATTATTTTTATAGAGTCTATACACATACGCCATCTTCGGATATATTAGGCTGTAGAGGTGATGAATACAGTGGACCAACAATACAATTTATGGTTTAACATACTACATAGCTAATTAATAAGACAATATAATGGGTACGTATAGCAATACTGCTATTAAATATGTTATCGTGTGATTATCTAACGAGTAATACGGATGAAGAGCTTACAGATATTTCCCTGAAATTTAGATTAATTATTTTTATAAAGATGTTAATTTAAGGACACATATGTCAATAGATTCTATCATTCTAACTACAATTTGTCTCCATATTACGGGTTTTCATGCAGTACGAGAAAACAAACAAAACAAGATTGGAGTACAAAGTACCCAAACGAAGTGACTTAATTTCAAAGCAAACAAATACATATATATATATATATATATATATATATATTAAACATCAGATTATCATAAAAAATTGTGATAAAACGCCAAAACATGAATTTCAATTTCGTATTGTATATTGTTTTGTGCAGTTAAGTGGTTTATTGAATGTGTTGCATTATTATTATTATTATTATGGTAAGACGACAAGACCTATTTAATAAGTAAAAAAAATGTTGCGCATTATTATTGGAATAGAAGTAAAATAAGAGAGATTTAATATATTTTATATGAATATTTTCCGTATATTTTTTTTTTTTATCATCTCACTGTTTTTGAAGAGACATAACATTGCAACGTCTTACCTTTGTGCTGTATATTTTTATGAGATTACATATAACATATGCAAACATATGGTAAATGTAAGTGTCGTGGTTGTGGCGTTTAAAACAAGAGTACTGACTACTGGACCTGAAGAAAAACAAAGAGATGTAATAAAATATAGAGCGGAGGAGGGTATCTTAACATCAAAACGACGAAAACAAATTTAGATAAGCCGTTGGGCTCCTAAGAAAATATTTAAACGTTGATATTATATGGGCCTAAAAGAAATAGATATGTCAAGCCCACCAATTAAGATCCAAGCATTTTCCAGGAGTCAAGACCCAGGCTAATAATCACTCCCCCAAACCCCCCCCCCCCGGCAAAAAATATTTTTTTTGCCAACAATGATATTAGATAAAACCCATTAAATAGTGAATAATACTCAATAACAAATTCGTAACTTTTTTCGAAAGAACAAGAAAAACATATTCATAACATAATATAACACATTAGTTAGAACTTAATCGAGTGATACGCAAACGGCCCACTTGAAAACTAAACACATATTCTTTAATATTCCAATTTTAACTGGAGAGTAAGATCTACTTAATCCTTAGCGAATTTATCGTAAATAAAAAGAGCGATCTAGGAAACAAATAAAAATCAGATTATCATAACACAAAACCATGCTCCCCCACAGCATTTATTATGGGTCGATTATTTTCAGTTCGCGTTTAATTCCGTGTTTAGTAATAATAATCCATGTTCTGAAGCCATGGATGATTCACGAGCATTTCCTCCGAGTTCGAGAAGAACCCATCAAGGCAGTTTCTTCCGTCGTTATTATAGTTCAAAAGACTCTCGTCAACGAAACTTGTCGTGTCCACTGTCATCTGATTCACAAACTCCGGCATGTTGTTGAGTTGTGATCCGTTTTGACTAGAGTATGAGATATTTGCTAACTGTGACCCAAGAAATTCAATCTCCTCTTGCAAAGTCGCAACCTATAAAACAAGCCCACGAAACAACGTGACCAGACTGTTAAATTGTTTTTTTTTTATAATAAAAATGAAGTGCTTTTCGTTTTTCTCTCTTAATTAACTCAATTTAATATGTATATAAATCAGGGTTCTGAATTTTTTAACATCAAATATACGTTTAACATAAAACTTTAACTGTTTGACAGAATCTCCACGTGTATAGCTTGAACGGTCTCAACAAAAACAAAAGAATTGTCTCCAAAGTTTAATTAAGAGACCTGTTGATGAAGAGCGAAGATGTGAGCAACGCAGCCATAAACAGGATCACCCATGCGAGAGAGAGCCTCGTAGGAGATGGTGATTGCAGCGGCTGCTCTTTGATGTAAAGGCAAATGAAGCAAATGCTTCGAGACATTACTTGCGCCAAAGACTTTGTGGACTGCTGCAAAATGGGAAGAGGCTTGCTCGTAGCTGAAGTAAGGCGAGAAGACGCACTCACGGTTGCACTTCCTTCTTAGGAACTTGCATGCTCCACAAGATGACCCATGACCTGCCATTTTTTAATCTTTTTTTTTTTGTTTTCTGCTTTTGCTCTGTTTTGTTTTATGTTTTTACCTTTTGTTAGATTGAGACAATTCACGTTGGTTTTTATAAGCCCGATCACTAAAAATTTTAAACATCAATCATTTTGTAACTTTTTTGTTTTTTTTTTACTTACAATTGATGTACAATAAACATAATCATACGCCAATATTTTTCGTCGGTCCATTTTTGTCATCTTCTATTAACAATTGAATTCTTATCATTTACTTAAATTAAAATTTTATTGATTTTCATTCTGAAAACAACTCTTATTTTTATATAGATTAATAGTAATGTAGTTTTTATTTATACTTTTCATGATACTGTTTATAATTCCTTTTAAAATAAAAATTTTGTATTAATTAAGTATCCTTTTCAAGTGTTTAATTATAAATAAATGAATCATCAATTATTTTTAATACATTTGGCTTTTAAATGACACGGGCAAGATACGTACGATGGCCGCTGTATTTAGATTTTCTTACAGATTTACAATATATAGGTACAGTACTTGAAATATTTGAATCGGATATGGGTAACAAAATCCACTACTTATTCAAATATGGATCAATGTATAATATAAAATTGGTTTATCTTATTTTCTGGGGGTCTGCATCGTGGCGTACATTTCATGCTTGTTTTGAGTAAGCCCTTATATTATTTAGTGGCAAACCTTTATATTATTTAATGGCTTAATTAAAATGTCTTTGAGATGTTCTTTAAAAGTCACTATAAACATGTTTTCTCAAACTCATTTCCCCCCCTTATTCCTCAACTGTTAACTAGCTTATCTTAGGCTTTATGGAAATGATAAACTATTGGTTGGGAAGCAAATGTAGTCATTTTGCATGGTGCCACAAACAAAAGGTACAGTATCTTAAAAAAGGTCAATCTCCCATCAACTTGTTGTAATACATTGAACTAATTGAAGCCAATTTAAATCGATAATACCATCATCAAATCCAAAACAAAACTAGTTGAAAGTTGAAACCAATACAAACTTTACACACGAAAACAAAAATCTATAGTAATTCAAAGAAAGCTCTCAAGAAAACTCTAATATTATAAAATTTATAATAATTAGCAATACTCTGCGGATAAACTTAAATCTAGTGTAATTCGAAGAAAGATTTCAAGAAGTTGTTGCTACTTTCTTTCTTTTGAATATAGTTAATGCTCAAGAAGTAATTATTATAGATCTCATAGCATTATATATATCAGCTTTATCATTCAAAAACTATAATTATATAATGATTCTATATATATATTTTCGTGTTGGAATCAATCTCTGTTTACAGTCGAAATTAATTAAGCCCTCATCAAGATGCCAGCGGTAATAGGGCACTTTAAAATATATATTTGAATTACTAGTTTCGCTAAATTAGTGTTCGGATTCGATATAGGGGCCATGAACTCCCCTATACATGACTACTTTGTCTTGATAGATCAACAATTATTGTTAACCAAAGTTCAGTGTCCATTGATATATTGTTTCATAATCAATCCATAATTGTGAATATATTATAATTATATTTGACAATATATATATATATATATATATCATAATTATAAATTTCCCTTTCTTTGTTTGCCACTTACAAATTGGGAGTGCAATAGATGAAACTGAAACACAAAGTGAAGACGGTGACAAAGTGCCAATCATGTTGAACCTACTGCTGTAAGTGCTTCCAAGCTTCGATTAGTTTTACTTTTATATATTCGCTTTGATCGGTACAAGTTTGAGGTGGTCGGAGGTTTACAATATTGGAACCTAATTTTTTTGTGCATCTATTTTTTATTTTTTTTGTAACTTCACGGCATCGTAAAAACCACATTTTATTATTGCTTTCCAAAAAAGAAGAAAATATTTCAAAATCAGTTGTGAAAAAAACTTCTTCCTAAACATTTTTCATAAAGAAATAATGTTATTAATATAAAAAAATATTATAATAATGAAACTCGAAATACCAAATGAAGAAATGCAGATTATGACCCAAATGCTAATATCATCACAAGACATATTAGGATACTCTTATAAAGAAAACATATTTGGATACAGCCTTGTGAAGATGCAGTCAAGCACGGAAGAAAAGGAGAGACAAAAAAGGGAAAAGTTGAGTCATTGGGATTGGGACTGGAATCGGGATTAATGAATCGTTCACGGATGATACTTTTCGAGCCAGCTACAACGTTTGTCTTTTAATCACGCATGCAATCATATAAGTAATGGCATTATTTTAATACTAGCTAGTTAAAACTTTAAAACATTTTACTCTTCATTTATATTTTATATGCAATGTTTTATGTGAACCCTACGACCCCTGTCCACCTGTCAGTGTCACTAGCATCGCTCATAAATTCCCCTTTCGTTATCTTTTGCTTTTGGTGGGTCTTAAGCCTATTGCCCAACCGGTGTCCCCCACTTGTTATTTTAGGGACTCAATTATGGTAACATTTTTATATTTGTATTTTTCTTTTCAAACTGTGGAAGTCATAATCTCTCTCCCTTAGTATTTGATATTAAAAAAATGGACGTATATAGCACAAAATCTAACCCATTTATACCACCGTTAGCCTACCAATCCTTTGATTTATATTAGTATCTTCGATAACTTCTTTAGGTATAAACATTAACAAACAAAAAACAGCTCCATTAGATACATTAGTGACGGACAAAAACAACAAATATTCTTTTTGCTCTAGTAACTGGTGATGGATATGGTTTATATAAGATAATAAATATCCATCGATAATTTTCAACAGAAACTTTTCTGTAGCCGTCGTTGGTTTTTTTGGGATAGTCCCGGAATTCAACGCATAATTTTCACTTTGCCAAAATACTTTGCAAAGTGAATAGCGTGTGCGTGGATAAACACATCGGTATTCAACCGCTAGCTAATATTATGATAGTTTATTTGTCTTCACACGTTAAATCATTGACAAAGGCCAATGACATCCGCCGTTTACGTTTTTATGTCGCTAGTAAGACAGGAGAATGCCAAAAACGGTCATGTTCCAAAAACGGACATGCATGTTCCAAAAAGATTGTAACAATTGATTATATTTTGTTAATTCGTCGCTAATTGCCACTGATAGTCTTTGATAAGTGATGGATCATGGATATGCCTTTAACAAAAAATAAAATAACTGGTGATGGATATGGAATCAATAATTTCTAAAAATGGACTCGTTATTGCTAAATAGGTCGTCGTTAAACTCGGTCATTGTTGATGCATCAATAATTACATTTCTTCCAATTGTTTGATTGGTCTAAAATGTCGCCATAGTCAGTCCGAAAACATATAAATAGATTTGCGATGGTTATCATCAACGATAGAATCGTGTTCACCTCATTTTTCATAAATTAATAATGATTAGCGACATATATATGCAGAAATTGTTTTGTTTGCTAATTTATCGTAAAATCAATTTAGCGTCCAATTTCATCGCTGATCAGTTAATTTTTAAGTGATACATATAATATGTGTGCATGTGCATGTGCTCTTGTGTTGAGATGGTAAATATTACAAGTTGGTGTAAATTATCCTTTTTCACAATAATTTTGGCATTTCAAATTTCAATAGTGATTAGTTTTTATTTGGTTGTTTTAATTAAATAAATGCTAGGGATTAGTTGACCAAATTTAACTGGTATAGTGGTCGATTATAGAAGAATGGATTGTGTATGTGTCTTTATGATATGTATCGTTTGACTTTGTATAAAATATATCTCTGTATAAGCATACACACACACATATATATGTATATATATCCTGTCAGTTGTTAATTGTCCAACCTAATTTCAGCTAACATAGTTTGCACATGAATAAGATAGGAAACAATTAAAAAAAAAGGACTCATCAATTATGGAAACTCTTAAAAGTTAAAACTAACCCTAATTTCACAAGAAAATAAGATACTTTTAAGAAAGGTCATATAGGGAACAACACCATTTTTCATTTTATTTTTGACCATTATGCGTGTTGATGCACCCAGTGATTTGGCAAATTTGAATGTAATATAAACATTTGAAGTTAACAAAACATATTTGTGTCTAGCGGAAACACTATAGACATTCGAATATTAGTGACTGTAGACGCCAACTAACAATTGTTTACGTTACTAATATTTTATAGAAATATTAAATGTTTTAAAATAATAGTTAGCCAGTAAATGTTGAGGTCCACCCATTAGAATTTACGAAGTCCATCATATGGCTTACAAAAAGCCCAAGTGAAACCACATGTTGACAGACGAAGAGTGGGGAGTGAATCCAGATACTTTGATAAACCAAATTGAACCATGCAAGCAAACCATAATAATTTGATGGGATGTGAAATCTGTTCAAATAGAACCGATCGATCGAAATCATTCAGAAAGTATTTTGACCTGGCGGTATATGAACACAAATTCCAAATGGAAGCGCACAAAGCCATAAAAATTGAAAATCTTCGAGATATATACACAAAGTTCATAATAGGTCACTGACCTTTATTATAATATGATGAACTTTGTGTATGTAGGTGTACACGTGACCTAATATTGGTTGGTGCAGCCCGACCAAAATTCGGAAAAACAAGTTGGTGAAAGTTTAGCCATCGAATTGTATTTTCTTTGTTAGTTGTAAATTAATTCTTACAACTTAAACAAAAGGAAAATGAAATCTTACGTGTAGTCTTTCAATGAAAATGAAATTACGAAAAAAAAAAATTAAGAGAAACAAAAATGAACTTACGAAAAAGAAAAAGTTCAATAAATTAGGAAACACAAAATACGAGACAGTAGCTTTTTGCCTTATTTGTTTGTTTCTTCTTCTTTTTTTGACAAACAATTGCTTATCTTATTTGTTACTCCAGTTAATGCGTTCTTAAAAAGAGTAATATTTCTAAGTACGGAAAAAATATTGACTAGTAGTTCCTAAATTGATAAACAAATCAATGCGTTCATATACAAAAAAAAAGTAAGGTAGTTGCGAAACTGATAAGCTGCCGTGTTATTGCATAAGAGACAAGCCACTCCAAAACCTTATAAGAACAAACTTTATAACGCAATATTTTCATATTCAAACAAATCAAAATTAAAAACTCAAGTAACCACAACCCTCAAAACATAAATATATTAAAGCTGTGATGGAGTCATCGACGACAACATCGTATTCTGTCGTGTCGGAGCTAGAAGGAACACTGTTGAAAAACCCTGAACCCTTCGCTTACTTCATGCTCGTGGCTTTCGAGGCATCAGGTCTAATTCGTTTCGCAATTCTGTTGTTTCTCTGGCCTATCATATCCCTCTTTGACGTTTTAGGCTACAGAAACGTTAGCCTCAAACTGATGATCTTCGTTGCAACCGCCGGTTTGCACGAATCAGAGATTGAATCAGTGGCTCGAGCCGTTCTACCCAAATTCTACATGGATGATGTCAGCATGGACGCTTGGAGAGCGTTTGGCACATGTGACAAGAGAGTCATTGTGACAAGAATGCCTCGAGTTATGGTGGAGAGATTCGCTAAAGACCATCTTAGAGCCGATGAGGTAATCGGTACAGAGATAATCATTAACCGTTTCGGTTATGCCACCGGTTTGATTCAGGAGACCGATGTGGATCAATCTGTTTTCAACAGTGTGGCTAATTTGTTTACTGTTGGGAGACCTCAACTAGGTCTAGGACGATCGGGTTCTGCAACTTTCCTATCACTATGTGAGGTGAGTACTAAAGTTACGTTAGACTATTAAGTTGTTTTATAATTTAGGAAAACGTAACGATCATTTTCATTCTTCTAATTTTAATGATTGCATATGTTATGTATATATATAGGAGCAAGTTCATGCACCGGTTCCGTCGAACTACAACGGTCATAACCAGCGGTTAAATGTGCAACCGCAACCGGTTATCTTCCACGATGGACGTTTGGTGAAGCTGCCAACACCGGCCACCGCACTCCTCATCCTTCTTTGGATCCCCTTTGGAATAATCCTAGCCTCAATTCGGATTTTCGTTGGGTTCTTGCTCCCGTTATGGGCCATACCTTACGTCTCACGGATATTCAACACACGATTCATCGTAAAAGGAAAGCCTCCGGCACAAGCAACCGCCGGAAACCCAGGCGTGCTATTCGTATGCACTCATAGAACCCTAATGGACCCGGTCATATTATCCTATGTGCTCGGCCGTAGTATCCCAGCCGTTACCTATTCTATTTCCCGGTTATCCGAGATTCTATCTCCGATTCCAACTTTCCAGTTAACTCGAATTCGAGATGTAGACGCCGAGATGATCAAGAAAGAGCTATCTAATGGGGACTTAGTCGTATATCCCGAGGGAACTACTTGTCGGGAGCCCTTTTTGCTGAGATTTAGCGCGCTTTTCGCGGAGTTAACAGACAATATCGTGCCAGTGGCAATGAATTATAGAGTTGGATTCTTTCATGCGACTACTGCTAGAGGCTGGAAGGGTCTGGATCCGATCTTCTTTTTCATGAACCCAAGACCGGTTTACGAGGTGACGTTCTTGAACCAGCTTGAAGCGGAGGCCACATGTTCATCAGGGAAGAGTCCTTATGACGTGGCTAACTATGTACAGAGAATCTTGGCGGCTACGTTAGGGTTTGAGTGTACTAACTTCACGAGGAAGGATAAGTACAGAGTTCTCGCAGGGAACGACGGAACCGTGTCGTATTTGTCATTTCTCGACCAAATCAAAAAGGTCGTCACCACTTTCAAACCTTTTTTTCATTAATTTTCAAGTTATTTTCATAAGTATTTTCTAAATGATCATGTGATCACTGATTGTTTTAAGTTTTCATTTTCAGATTTATTTTTGTTGAAAGTAGATGACTACTGGATTGTATTTTTTTCTTTATTTATCTATTGTCTAATGTAATCGCAACTATCAACCTTTTTGTTAAAAGTTGAAATTAAAGAGAAGACAACGTTTTTTTTTTTTTTTTTTTTAAAGGAAAGTTTTGAAGACAACGTTTTTAGGTTGAACAATTACCGAATACATTGTCGGACTTCTTCCTCTTGTGCCAATGTGGAATTGGACCATATCAACTTTACATGTATATAAATGGTAATGACTACCATTTGAGTGCCACTAACTTCTAACTTTTAGGTTCTCAACTGTAGTAGATACTTCGACGGATACCTTCTCCAATAAAATAATAGTTTCCGTTGTAACATTTTTGTTTACTGAAAGTACGTAGAGAAATTGTCCAATATCTATATTTTTCTAACAACTTGTAATTTAATTAATTTGGTTATGTAGACATTGCATCTTAATTTTAAAATGTATATATTTAAGGTGATCAGAAAATAGTGGTTGGCGATGGCTAGACGATTTGTAGTTTGGCGGGGAAGATTAGAAACTGATTAAGAAAACTAGAGCTGCTGATGTGATCTTATATAACTTTTTGATCAACTAATTAATTGCTTATTTAATTGGATGACAAACTCTTTGACCGCAGACTTTTAGCTGCCGCCTTTCCCGTTAGAGTTGGCCAACACCAACAAAGTAATTAACTAATTATACTATTATAGTATATATAGCTTCAGACCGACTAAAATAAAATCTCCTATCCCATCGGTTCATTCAAAGCAATCGAGTGATTTTTGGTTCCACTCGGTGAAGAAACGCAATGGGCTTATTGGGCTTTCTTCTTATCTTATTATCTAACTTGGTTCATATTGAATTCTATTGTGGGCTTTTTCATTAGGATCATCATGACTATGGTTGGTATTTTTGTAAAATACAATAAGCTGCTTTCGTTCTTATTTAACTTAAATGCAAACCATATATATATATATATCTATATCTTTTTTATCACAATAAATTAATAAGAAGAAGAAGACATGGATAGCCTCGAAGACAAATTAAGTTTGATCTTTAATCTAAGGCATAAGTAAAAGACCACTTTGCTGATTCTGTTATGGATGTCAATAATGGCATTATCTGTATCAAGCTTTCGTAAGCCCAGTGCTGTCCTTATACATACATATACGTATAAAACATACGACAGAACATCAAATGAGATAAGAGAGTGAGAAAAAAGGCTGCCAAAAAAAATACTCAGCCCACAAAAAGGCTGCAAAAGGCGACCAATTCTAGTACACGTCCTCTGTTTCTTTCTTACAAGTTACAACTCTTTCAAGTTTCAAATCTAATTATTCAATCTCATTATTCGTGGTTACTTTTTTTACTATTTGAAGGCATTTCAATTTAAACAAAAAGATTGTTTTTAGGCTGCTTTAATTTTGTTAAGTTTGATTTGTTATACTTGATAATACTGAAATGTGAAAATTACAAAATCTCTGTTTTTCTTGGGGTGATAATTACATATTTACAGTGCTATATAGCAAACTATACAAAAAATTTATATTTCGCATATATAATTGCATCGTTATCCAATAAAAAAAAACATTGATATATATAATTTCCTGCAGACAAATAATTAGAAAGTAGAAAAGAGTAAAACGAAGAGAAAGAGCTTTGCTTCTTCTTCCTTCCATTTCCACTCGATGTTCAGCAGCATAAGCTCAGATCTCAATCAAGCTCTGGTACTTTCTTCTTTCTCTCTTCTTCTTAATACGCAGGTTCCATAAGACAATCGACTGAGCTCTCCGCGTAAATCTCTTTCTTTTTCGTGTCTTCTAGATTATCTTTCCGTTTCTATCTCGAATTCCATTTCATGGATCTATGATTAGTCTTTACGATCTTTGAAAAGCTTGGATTTTATCTAATTTTTTTCATAAGAATAAATCAGGTTTTGTGTGTGTTTATTCATCTCCAGCTGCGATGTCGATTGATTTTGCATCAGCTTTGATGTACATCTTCTTAGTGATAGACTAATCCTTTCTTAATATTATGTCTTTTCTTTGTTTGTCTTCAGGTATCAAGCTTTATTTTTTCCTTAATTAGGGTTTGTTTCAGGTGCCTTTTAATTCCTTAATTGAAATTTGGATTCGTAATTTCTAACGGGATTCACTGGCTGAAATTATCAGATCTCAGAGCTTATATATTGATTAGTTTATGTTGTTTGAACCATGTTTTAGATGGGAGCTTGATGTCTCAATGGGTGCTTATTAATTTGCTTTAATTAGAAAGAGATGAGTTACTCAAGCACTGACAGTGACCATAATGAGTCACCAGCTGATGAAAATGGAAGTGACTGTAGAAGTAGATGGGAAGGAAATGCTCTGAAGAAAGGCCCATGGAGCTCAGCTGAAGATGATATTCTTATTGACTATGTGAGTAAGCATGGAGAAGGTAACTGGAATGCTGTGCAGAAACACACGGGCCTCTTTCGTTGTGGTAAAAGCTGTCGCCTTAGGTGGGCTAATCATCTTAGGCCGAACTTGAAGAAAGGAGCCTTTAGCCAAGAAGAAGAACAGCTCATTGTTGAATTGCATGCTAAGATGGGGAATAGATGGGCGCGTATGGCTGCTCATGTAAGTGTGTTTTTGTTAGGAAATGGTTCCTTTTGTAAATCGTTTTCATCTTTTTTTTTTTATGAGTGCTCCAAGACTAAATTCTGAGGGTTTTTTTTCTGTCTCCCAGTTGCCTGGTCGAACAGATAATGAGATAAAGAATTATTGGAACACTCGCATCAAGAGGCGACAACGAGCTGGTTTACCACTTTATACTCCTGAAATGCATGTTGAAGTACTGGATTGGAGTCAAGAGTATGCCGAGAGTATGAATATGGGAGGAGATAGAAGATATAAAGATTTCTTGCAGCTGGGGAATTGTGAAACTAATGTCTTCTTTGACGGTCTTAATTTTGTTACCGACATGGTATCTGGTGCTTCTGACCTAGCAGATATGGCTACATGCAGAATTCTGGGTAATGGTACAAGTTCTCCTCGATATGAAAACTTTGTGCCACCAATAACGCCTTCCTCAAAGCGACTTTGGGAATCTGAATCGTTGTATCCTGGGTGTAGCAGTACCATTAAGGAAGAATTCCCGTCGCCTGAACAATTCCAGAACACATCTCCACAAAAGATTTCCAAAACTTGCAGTTTCTCTCTTCCTTGTGATGTTGATCATCCTCTCTATGGAAGGCGACATTCACCTGTTATGATTCCAGATAGCCATTCCCTTATGGATGGTATTGTTCCTACTTCTAAGCCCTCATTCGGGGCAGTGAAGCTGGAGCTCCCTTCATTCCAATATTCAGAAGCAACATTTGATCAGTGGAAGAAATCGTCAATTCCTCCACACTCAGGTCTCCCTGATCCCTTTGATACTTACATTCAGTCTCCACCACCACCAACGCGAGGAGTGGAGTCAGATTGTTTTTCGAATTGCGATACCGGTTTGCTTGATATGTTGCTTCTGGAAGCCAAGATCAGAAATAGTCGTACAAAGAACAGTTTGTACTCAAATTGGGCTTCAACTACTCCATCAACTGATGTAGCCAAGAGTGGTGTATCCCAGATTAAATCAGAGGAGTTTGACGAGTCCCTTAAGAGTTTGGTTCATTCCGAGATTTCAATTTCCACACACAATCCAGATGGAAATCCACTAAGTGAGTCACTTGAAGTAATTTGTTAACTAGATTTCAGCTTCTTCGTGAGAATTCTATTTGGTAACCTGTCTTTACATCTTGAGATTATGCAGGGCAGAGAGAAAAAGAGCGGAAACCCGTCTTGGATATAACACGGCCTGATGTTTTGCTTGCATCTAGCTGGCTTGACCATGGTTTAGGGATTGTTAAAGAGACGGGTAGCATGAGTGACGCACTCGCAGTTCTCCTCGGGGATGATATAGGAAATGACTATATGCATATGAGTGTTGGGACATCCTCTGGAGTTGGGTCATGTTCTTGGAGCAACATGCCTCCTGTCTGTCAAATGACGGAACTACCCTAACGAGCCAGGAAATTCTCCAATCCATTTGTCGTGGATCAGACTAGAGCCGTTCAAAATCTGTCAATTCCCGTGGACCAACAGCAACTGCCAATGTAAGAACCAAGAACAATAGATTTTCTTTGAGCTTTTTGATTACAGTCGACACTTCGTTGGCTTTTGTACCAATAACCATATCACGATTCATCAGGAGGATGAAATGGTTGCTTTTGTAGAAATGGCTTCTTTAAGGACCATTGTATACATACAGTTGATTTTGATTAAATGTTAATCCGGTTTGTTTCGTTTAATTTCTCTCTTTAAATGAGTTGTTCGGTAATAAGTTCATTGAACAGAAAAAGAAACACCAGAACAACCATAAAATTAGATCAAGAGAGAGAGAGAGAGAGTTTAAATAAAATTAGAACAAAATAGATGGATAAGAATAGATTCAGTTGTGTCAAAACACTATATGTAGAATAGTAGTAGCATGATGATGTATATGAAATATGAATCGGAACAAAAATTGAGTCTTGGCTCTTCTCTGTCAAAACAAAACTCCCAGAGCTTGCAGCTCGAGGGCTCAGATAAGTTAGGCTGTGGGTTTCTTGCTTCTGATGATGTCCTTTAGCTCTGCAAACTTCTTCTTGCATTGGTTCATAGTTTTCCCTGGAACAGCCGTTGCTACTCTCTCCCATCTTTGGTTTGTCTCCTTTGGGAACGTCTTCATAGCCTGAACCAGAGCTCTTTCTTGCACAGCAGACCAACCGTCTGGGTCTGAACCAGTGGCAGCATCTGGTTCAGAGTTGTCTGTGTTGTTGTTCTCTTCACTCTTACCGTTCTGTTCTGTGGTCACTGTTTTGGTTGAGTTGTTGTCTTCATGAAGTTTGGTCGGTATAATAGGTTCTCCGAGTTCCTCTCGTGTAGAGAGAGGAGAGGCTATCGAAGCAGCGGGTTTCCTCTTCTCTAGAAAAGAATCGAATGCTTTAGCTGAGTCAGGTTTCTGGAGAAGTACTGTTTTAGTTGCCTTGAGAATCTCCTCCACAGATCTTCCTGTACCAATGTACTCTGATATGACTTCCCATCTTTGAGATGTTCCTTTTGGGAACTTAGTAGTTCCTTTTCTCAGCATGTCAATCTCTTCCTTGCTCCATGGTTTCTCTTTCTTCTGATGGGTAGCAGTCTCTACACTGGCTTCTACATGACCATTGGCTACTACATGACCATTCTGCTTAACAGCTACTGGAACTTCTTCTTCTTTAGTCTCTGTTTCATCATCGTCATTACTGCTGTTCCCATTCTTGATCACCTTTGCCAAAGCCACTCCTTCCTTGTTTTCCATCTTGTCACACAGTTTCCGCAACTGCTCAGTGTCAAGTGACATGCATAGATCTTCTACATATTCAACAGAGATGCCAAGCAGACGCTGTGACAAAACAGGTGCAGAGAGAGTTCTGAGACGACTTCGTTCTTTGCGCAGAAGCTTCTTCTCTTTTTCTTTGGCTTTCTTTTGCTGCTGAGCAGCCTCTGCCGCACGTTTTGCTTCTTCTTCTTTTCGCCTTTTCTCTTCTTCAATAGCTGCAGCAGCTTCTTCTTCCAGCTTCTTCTTGGCCATAACTTTTGCTTCTTTCTTCTGCAGCTTCTTCGTCTTTTCGTCCTCCTTTCTTTTCAATATTCTTGTGTCTTTCTTATATGCGTTGTCAACAAGAGTCCTAATCCGAGCATATTCCTCCTTTCTAGCCTTCTGAGTTTTTTTTGCATTCTCTCTCTCCATCCACCTCTTTTCCTCACGAGATTCTGCTTGCTCAAGATCATGCTCCTCTTCTTCAGGAAACTCTCTCCAGCTTTTAAAAGTGTACCAATAATTGTAGAAGCTATCAACCTCTTTAAGTGGTGTATTTTCATCTCCCAAATCTGGTACACGGGAATTAACCGACCACCTTGCGTTCCTCTTGAAAGCTGGACCGAAAACCTTGAAGAAGTCTTTCGGAGCACAATCAGTTGGGACTTCGTCATCAAACTCATCTGTAGAGTCATATATTCTTCTTTTTGTTGGGTCCATCAAAACCTCATATGCTTCTTGAATCAACTTGAAGTGAGATTCTATCTCATCCTTTTTGGCTTGTTTCGCTTCTTCTGTCTCCTCGGCGAGAAGGAGAGTAGCAAGCTTATCAGGGTGATGCTTCAGTGCAGTGTCACGATAGCTTTTCCTAATCTGATCCTCTGTTGCAAGATATCTTAAATTGCCCAGACCCAACAACGCATAGTGATCATGTTGTTGCTTCCCCGACTTCTTCTTTCCTTTGTTGTTATGGGAGTCATAGGAAGGAACATATTCATTATCCTTCTCCTTTGAGGCTTTCTTATTGGTATCGTCATTCTTGTCTGTGGCTTCCTTTGCACAACCACGCAGTTTGAGAGCAGCAGAATGGAAGGCATGACCAGCAGGTTCACGGTTTAAAGCCTTCACCGGAAGACAATTGGAAGAAGCATAAAGCGGTTTCCCATCCGAGAGCTCCCTAGAGTATGTAAGTAGCTTAATAGCAGAGCTAATCCCCCAACTCTGCATGATGACAAATGTGTCGTAGCTTCAAATCCACCTTTACCCTAAAAGTGAGCACCAACGTTTATTCCTGTCACAAAGATCAAAGTAACGTCGCAAACATCTTAATCAGCAGTATACAAAACCAAGTAATCAAAACCCAGATAAGAGCATTACAAATACAAATAATCCACTAGACCTAAGGTATTTACAAAACAATTTAACAAAACAAAACCGAAAGCAGTAAATACAACAATCTATGAACTTCATCATTCGCAACAATAGTACGAAAAACGGAATCTATGCGTTGAGAAATACGTATCACAACATCCTCAGAAGCGAGTCGAAAAACAAACAATAACTCAGAAAATAGCTCCTAAACCCTAGTTACAGAATTCCTACTTAACATCATCTAAATAAAGATGACACACAGAAAAAACCCTAGATTACATCTTTTCGGTTTACTTCTTTAATCACAAACAACTACAGTGTAAGATATTTATAAGCGATCTCCACAACCCAATCGACTCAACTCAAATAGAAAAAAACAAGCAACTTTCTTACCAAAAATTGAGCTCGCCGTCGCCTAGATTAGCCTGCCCCCGAAGCTATCGCAGTCCGAAAGAGACGACGAAAACGAGAGAAGTTCAATTAGTTCACGAGGAAACGGCGGCGGCAGCTCAACGAAGAGGAGAGAAACAATGAGAGAGAAACAACGAGAGAGATACAAAGAGTTTGCTTAAAAGTGGGAAGTCGATTAGACCTGTTGGACACACTCTTTTTGCTTTTATATCTAATACTTAATACTAAAGTTGTGGGCCCAGCCCTTATTTCTTTTAAACCCAATATAAATATGGGCCTAAACCCATTAAGGCCCATATTGAAACACTCGAGCCATATTTGAGATGAGCATCTAAACCAAAAGGAAGTTACAATCGGCAAATGCTTCTTCAGCATAAACGCTGTCATCGCCTGATCAGACTGCACGTCTCTTCTTCTTCTTCGTTGTAACCATCGACGCTTGGCTTAATCGAGATTCAGTTCGCCGGAATAACTCACCGAACAACAAATCTGAGTAGCTTCCAGCTCAATCTCCGGTAAGCTAAAGTTTAACTTCTCACATCGTTGCTTTTCCGAGTTTTTCTTTGCTCGATGGTTTTTTGTTCTCAGTCCTGTGTTTCGTGAAGTGGTGAAGATCGATGATAAATCTTATTCCTGTGTGTTTTCTCTAAAATGATTAGGATGTGATTGAAATACGAAATCTAGGTTTTCTATGTGCTCATTTTTGCCGTTTCCTGTGTTCGAGTGGATATGATTGTACTTGCACGGTATCAAATGTCGAAGATGATTTAGCTTACCATGGAGATGTTCACATAATTCTCTTATTGTTTCATCAATACATTTTCCGTGCGCTTTCATAAAATCAGATAGAATGTAGCTGTGCTAGAATGATACTGTAAAGTCTGTGCTAAATATGTTCCAAGTATTTTTGTTTCTTGTCCATTTCTGCTGGAATTAGCTTATATTGTCTGACGTAGCAAACTTATAGCGGCGTTTGATAAATGTGTGGCTTGTGTCTCATATAGAGTTGTATGTAAGTCCGGCATTTTGTATGACTAGTGTGAGTATTTACATGGGTGGTTTGGCAACTGAAGTTTGATTTTTGACTTTAAACAGAAATCAACCCGAGTACTGAGCTGGAGTAAGGTGATACACTGCTTGATACATTTTCCATCATGCAGAGTTAGGAACTTAACTCTGCCATTAGGCTATTATGTATTTTCCTATTACTACTTGTGTACTCTCTCTCTCTCTCTCTTTAGTTCTTTGTTGTATGAGATCTAAATGATATTTACCCGTAGCTTACTTATGTTGTCCGTCGTCAACCGATACTGCACTTTTGTCTTTGTTAATGTTGTTTTATCTCTGTTTGGATCTTGGTGTTCATTTTCCTTAAGAATTGTGGGTTGTGTTTATTGTGTTAATGTGTCGTTTGCTTTTTCTCCTGCAACTTTTTTGATTTATTGTGATGTTAAATTTCTAATCCAGTTCAAGAAATTTTGATTGCAAAATAAAGGCTCTCTTGGAAAATGTTATTGTAATGATTTATTCCCTTCTTTTGTTGCCACTTGACAGTTCTTAAATCAGGATACTTTGTAATAAAATGAAATCTTGGTCGAAATATTCTTGTTAAAACGGTAGTGGTATCTATGGTTTTCTACCTTTTTGGTCAGATTCTGCTTTGTTACCAATGGAGAGCTTGGCGCAACTTGAGGCAATGTGCGAGAGATTATACAACTCACAGGATTCAGCTGAGAGGGCTCATGCTGAAAATAGTCTGAGATGCTTTTCCGTGAATACAGAATATATATCGCAATGTCAATTCATTCTCGACAATTCATCAAAACCGTATTCCTTAATGCTCGCTAGCTCGAGTTTGTTAAAGCAAGTGACTGATCATACCCTTCCGCTGAATCTTCGCCTTGATATCAGTAAACTTCTTATGCAATCCTCCTACCCAGATGACTAGAAATATCTCTTTCTGGCCTTTAACATCTTACTTGTTTCTGGTGTTTTCTTCGTTGTATTTAGGGGCTTATATTGTGAACTATCTGGCTACAAGAGGACCAAAGATGCAGCCATTTGTTATTTCTTCGCTCATTCAACTGCTTTGCCGGCTCACAAAGTTTGGATGGTTAGATGATGATAGATTCAGGGATGTGGTTAAGGAATCTACAAACTTCTTGGAACAGGTAGTGCATCTTCTTGGGGAATATAGTTACTTTGTTTCCATAGTTTCTTAGTGCTTTGTTGACATTTTTATTGTAGAGACTCATGTAAATGATACTTTTGTAGAAGCTTCAGATATTTTTAACAAGGCTTATTGAATACTTTGCTTATATATATTTTGTTTGAATAGGGTTCTTCGGATCACTATGCTATTGGTTTAAGAATTTTGGATCAACTTGTGCAGGAAATGAATCAGGTTAGTGATGTATTGTGGTTGATTTTCCATGTCATAGAAACTTTTTCACAAAGGCTGGAATAACTCACTTTGTATTTTGAGTTTCTTGACTTCGATTGCTCATTTGTTTAGAGTCATGTTTTCTTATATTAGCTTTGAGTTGCCTCTTCTCTTTGTTTCTTTTTGATCTAAAGTATCAGTCTGTTATAGATACAATTAAGAGTTTTGTGCTGTATAAAAATATATTTTCTGTTTCCACCATTCCTTTAGTATTTATGAAAAGCATTTAAAGAGATAAGATGGCTGTTTTGTTAGACTAGGCAGAATTATATGTTCATAGTGTGCATTTTCTTTAGATAGAAATTGTGTAACAATAAATAATTTTTCGAGGGTATTGATTTCTAGCTTCATATTTTTCTACTGTTCAACTTACCAGGTTTCATCCATTTTTATTAATATGCTTATTGACGTTTCTTCATCTATTTTCTGCTCAATTCTTAGCCTAATCCAGGATTGCCTTCTACACATCACCGGAGAGTTGCATGCAACTTTAGGGATCAATCCTTATTTCAAATGTTCCGAATAGCTTTGACGTCATTAAGCTATCTGAAAAATGATGGTAATATGAGTCATCTTTGTGAGTTTTCCCTTATTTTAATTCATGCCAAGAATGAACACTTGCAAATGCCAGCTTGAAGATATATGCTATTGGAATGTTTTGTACTTGTTAAGTATGTTGCTAGCTTTTTTCGATGTCTATCTGTTGGTCTAGGCATAGGCATGGAAAACTCCAATTGTATTGAGTCAGATATTTTCTTTTAACCAGCCGCTGGTCGTTTACAAGAATTGGCGCTTTCCCTTGCACTGAGGTGTGTATCCTTTGACTTTGTCGGAACTTCAATTGATGAAAGCACAGAGGAGTTTGGTACAGTTCAGGTAGAACATTAATACTTTTCTATCTTCTACCTATTTTTTCAAAGCTTAGTGCCTATGTATTTGTGTACTCGTCTTTCATGGGTGGGTGTTATAACTTCTAGCGTTACCGATAATTTTAGATTCCAACTTCCTGGAGGTCAGTATTGGAGGATTCTTCCACACTGCAGATATTCTTCGATTATTATGGTAGTACAGAGTCACCTCTTTCAAAAGAGGTATGTCCATATTGTTTTTTTTTTCATTTTCTTGAAGAGAAGAAACAAATTGGTATCTTTTGTATCAAAGATAGAATGTGACTAATTCACTCTCATTGTTAGAACAGATGTTTCAATTGCAGTAATGTCATTATTAATGACTTAGATTTTATTATTAATTAATGTTCCTCTGTTTTAACTTCTAGGCTCTTGAGTGCTTGGTGCGATTGGCTTCTGTAAGGCGGTCTCTGTTCACAAATGATGCTACACGCTCTAATTTTTTAGCTCATCTGATGACAGGAACCAGAGAAATTCTTCAAACTGGAAAAGGTATGTTTTATATTTTATACTGTGGGACTTTTCTATGTCTGACTGTAAATATTACAGTTTTCAACTCTTTATGACGGAAATTCCAGCCTCGCACTCATGCAGTCTGTTAACATGTTATGTACAGTATATGTTGATCTTTCTGTTAACATGTTGTATACAGTATTTGTTGATCTTGTGTTTATGCATACACTTCACTGATCCTACCTTAAACTATAATATCTCACTGATCCCGGTTGGCCAACACAAATTGTTTTTGTTGGATCAGGTCTTGCTGATCATGATAATTACCATGTGTTCTGCCGTCTACTTGGGCGTTTTAGGTTGAATTATCAGGTAAATGTCTCAATTAGATTCCTTTCTAGTTTACACATTACTGTGTATACAATTTAGATTGTGTAGTATCTAGAAGTTTATGTTGTGGTGCCATGTACTTGAGTAATTGCACACATGTTCCTTTTTTTCCTGTATGTGATAGTTGGAAAGTCTTAACTAAGTTAATACTGATGCTATATGTACTTTAGAAATCAATGCTAGCTCTGAAACAGTTTAGACTTCAGTTTCAGTCTCTTTAACCATGTTCTTCCTTGGGAGGATACTTATCGCTCTTGGCTGAATGGTACTCCTTAGGAGTAGTTGATAATTATGGGTTGGAGCATTCAGTTTGTACTTTCCGGTGCTTTGTATTGCTTTGGTTTATCTCTGGATTTTCCTTAGTACTGGTAATATTACAAGATGTTAATGCCAGCATGTAACTATTTTGTTGTTCTGAGTCATTGTAATATTTTGGGAGGATATCTTTTGAACATGTTTTATTGGTTTATATGGCTGATAAATTCAGAGATATGTAATAGCATGTATGAATTCATCTGCAGCTTTCGGAGCTTGTGAAGATGGACGGTTATGGTGACTGGATACAGTTGGTGGCAGAATTTACACTTAAATCTCTCCAGTCATGGCAGGTTAATTTTCGCAAGTTTATGTTAGCGAATGCCTTAATAAATCAACTATAGGCACTACTAATCTCTTTAAAGTTCTGGTCATCCTTCAACATGATCTTTTTTAGTATAGCTTAAATGGTTAGCTGAGATTGTATCTAGTTTGCAAAATGCATATGACTTTTCTTTCTTACAGTGGGCCAGCAGCAGCGTGTATTACCTTCTGGGAATGTGGTCCAGATTAGTAGCAGCTGTTCCATACTTGAAGGGTGATTCACCAAGTCTACTTGATGAATTTGTACCTAAGATTACCGAGGGTTTTATCATCTCCAGATTCAATTCTGTGCAGGTATATTACACCACATATTCTGGAGGACTCCCAGTACTAATTTGTAGTTTTGCTTTGATATAATCTCATTTGAAATCCTCTTTCCAGGCTAGCGTCCCCGATGATCCGACTGATCATCCTTTGGATAAAGTTGAAGTCCTGCAGGATGAGCTAGATTGCTTTCCTTACTTATGCAGATTTCAGGTTAGCCTTTTTCTTCATTTTGTGTCATGCGTTACCCTGATTTTGCTCATATGTTTTGTTTGATAATGTATGTGGTACCCTGCTTTTGCTCATATGTTTCGTTTGATAATGTTTTATCTTAATACAATTGAACTGTATCCGAGTTTTTATCATGCAGTATGAAAGAACTGGCATGTATATAATAAACACAATGGAGCCTCTTCTACAATCATATACGGTAACGCCAACTATTACTATGTGTTGAGCTTATTGTTGTTCTGTTGATAATTTTTCTGTCTTCTTAATCTTGTGAGCTGAGGTGATTGTGTAACAGGAAAGGGGGCAACTACAGTTTGCTGACAATTCTGAACTAGCACTTATCGAAGCAAAATTGTCATGGGTTGTTCATATTGTTGCCGCTATTGTTAAAATAAAGCAGTGCAGCGGTTGTAGGTAAGTTGCTATCATATTTTGGGGTTTCTTTGCATTAAGGTCTGTTTGAGGAACAACAATATATGACCATTGGATCGGAAATTACACATATTTTGCAGTGTGGAGACGCAGGAGGTGCTTGATGCCGAACTCGCCGCTCGTGTTTTGCGGGTAGTAAATGTTATGGACACTGGGCTGCATAGACAGGTGTTACATTTGTTAGATGCAAGCAATTAAATTAAATCAACATAAAGTAATAGTAGATAATCTCTGTGGATTGAGCTGTTCCATTATTGGGTAAAAGTTGGATTTAGCCATGAAGATGGAAATTACCCAAGGTTGTTCTTCCACTTGATGTATGGTACTATTTTTGTCTATCTGCATTTCTTCTGAAAAAATACCATCAATACAGCTGGAAGATCTGGGCATAAGCCTGTATAGCCACAATTTAACATAAGAGTGATTTCATTAACGTTTTTGAATTTAGTGTTATGCGTGAACTGTTTAGGATGTTGTGATAACATTTCAACAAGCATCTGCCCTACGTGTTGGGTTTTATTTTCTCTCAGATGAGTTCACTACTTTAATCTTATCTGTAAAGTAATCAAATAACGCATTCTTTCTGCAGAGATATGGTGAAATAAGTAAACAAAGGCTTGATCGAGCCATTCTTACCTTCTTCCAGAATTTCCGAAAGTCTTACGTTGGTGATCAGGCCATGCATTCATCAAAAGTAAATGGAAACTTGTTTCTTTTTGTAAAATTTTTTGTTCTATTTATATTCCTGATACTACCATACTGTTGCAGCAGTTGTATGCCAGATTGAAAGAACTCCTTGGACTGCATGATCATCTAGTGCTGTTGAATGTTATTGTTGGCAAGATTGCTACAAACTTAAAATGTTATACAGAGGTAATCTTGTGTTCTTAATGTTTTCTAACATGCCTCTCTAAACACCAAAGTCACCTATTGTCCAAACAATCTGTCTTTTGTTTCTTCAGAGTGAAGAAGTCATTGGTCACACTCTTAGTTTGTTTCTGGAGTTGGCATCTGGGTAACTCTGTTATAACCTGATTAAGTTGATGTTATATTAGTTCATATGGATTTTTGTTATTAATTTTTTTGTTTGTTTTGGTGTTCTCATGCAGATATATGACTGGGAAGCTGCTTTTGAAGCTGGACACTGTGACCTTTATTATTTCTAATCACACTGTAATTCTTCTCAAACTGTTCTCTTTTGTGTATATAATTGTACATGTAGTTTATCACTAGGAATAAACTCAGTTGGCGACTTGTCTAATTTCAGAGGGAGCAGTTTCCCTTCTTAGAAGAGTATAGATGCTCTCGCAGCAGAACAACATTTTACTACACTATTGGCTGGTTGATTTTCATGGAGGATAGCTCAATAAAGTTCAAGACTTCTATGGAACCACTTCTGCAGGTTACACTTCATTTACTTTCAGCACCTTATCTTTTCAGCTTTCATTAAGAATAGTGATTCTTCATACTGTTCATTGTTCTCTGGTTATGATGATGGGGTTGCATGTTTTGTACAGAAGACGAGATGAAAAAAGTTTTGTGTTTCTTCTTATACATTAACCCAGGTGAAACATAAGGAAGACTGTCCGTGGTGAAATTTGCATTGAAATTGCAGATTGATATCCTATATCCTAGTTTGATATCCTATATCCTATAAAACATGGATTACAGGGATTGTTTCATATCCTAATATTTTACTATATCTTATAGGCGCATTCACATAGTTGTTGTATGCTTAGTTCCATATCCTTATTATAATGGTGTATTGCGATCTGCATTTTTTATAAATTGCCAACTCTTCAATTTTCTGATTGTGTGGTTGGTTTTAGCCTGTAAATCACTTTCTTATTCAATAATTCTAGGTTTTCCGCACCCTGGAATCAACACCAGATTCGATGTTTCGCACTGATGCTGTGAAGTTTGCTGTTATCGGATTGATGAGGGATTTAAGAGGAATTGCAATGGCTACTAGCAGGTCTTGACTTCAGCTAGTTACTTCGACATCCATAGAGATGTTATGATCTTATGATTGATTGAAGATTTCTCTTTTGATTTCAGCCGAAGAAGTTATGGTCTTTTGTTTGACTGGCTCTATCCTGCACACATGCCACTTCTTTTGAGAGGGATCTCACATTGGTTCGACACACCAGAGGTATTTAGTTAGTATTTTGCTCCTTGGATTTTATGAAAGGTCACCGACCTAGTAATAACCAGAGCCTGCATATAGAACAAAAGATCTGACCTTTGGATATATTTATTTTTATCTGGACACTTCGAAAGATCAAGTCATCTGTTTTTGCATATTCTGCTGTATATATCCTCTTGGAATGCCTTGCCTTGACTGAAAACTTCTATGTGATATACAAAGAAGTTCCTCAAAATTTATACGCTATATTAATTCCTCCTCAAAGTGTAATGATGATTGATCAAACATGCTTTGGTTCATTTTCATGTTTTCAGTCTGTTCGATTG
Source organism: Cardamine occulta (assembly GCA_028015245.1). Lineage (NCBI taxonomy): Eukaryota > Viridiplantae > Streptophyta > Magnoliopsida > Brassicales > Brassicaceae > Cardamine > Cardamine occulta. Next base: position 2,034,406 of record CM051385.1, read on the forward strand.
TCCTTAAATCAGCTCTGTTTCCGCTTATATGCTTGTAGAGGAACTTCATGTCTAAAAATATCATATGTGTGTAGCTATATGCATTTCGTTTCATTGATGTTTAATGTCATCTATTGCCCTAAATATTCGGTGGAGCAAAGATTTCTGATGTTTCTTTTCTGTTAGGCTAAATGCATCCCAGAATAGTGGACAAAAAAATGAAAATAAATTTATGAATATAGAAAATGTTGACGTTCGTTTTAATGAATAACTAAGACTTTGTATTCATCTCTGTTTGGGATAAGCTTGTGGTTATCAATTTATTAAAGCAGCTTCGTTAATTTTATTAGTACGCAGATGCGGTTACATGATTCTATGATAATTTCGCATTGATTTATAACATGTAATTTCCATAAGTGGTTTCTAATGTCAGTGAATTAACGCTTTCTGCCATTTTTGTGTGAATAGAGGTACCTTCTTTGTCTCATCTTCTCTTGTTGGATTGTTGATGTAGGTTACGACCCCGCTGTTGAAGTTCATGGCTGAGTTTGTGCATAACAAAACCCAGCGCCTTACTTTTGATTCTTCTTCTCCAAATGGCATCCTGCTTTTCCGGGAAGTCAGTAAATTGATTGTGGCTTATGGTTCAAGGATTTTATCCCTTCCAAATGTTGCAGATATATATGCCTTCAAATACAAGGGGATCTGGGTTTCATTGACAGTTCTGTCAAGAGGTTAGGACATTATAGAGCCAATGAGAGCTAATTTTTCATAGTTTGTTGTTTAGTATATTATTATGTTTTGATATTTAATAACCATTTAATGGGCAGCGCTTTCGGGAAATTATTGCAACTTCGGTGTGTTTGAACTCTATGGCGATCGGGCTCTTGCGGATGCACTTGATATCTCGTTGAAGATGACCTTAGCAATACCCTTGGCAGATATATTAGCATATCGCAAGGTATTGTCCAGATGCCTTCAATAATTTCATTTAGTGATTCAATCAACCGGTCTTTGATTTTTCAATAAGGGCATATCATTTGCATTACCTCAGTGTTGTGCACTCTGAATTTTTTCTTTGTCGATAGAAAATCTCAAAACTTTATTGTCTTCCTTTCATCTTTCAGCTTCAAAAGGCATACTTTGGATTCATCGAGGTTTTGTGTGGCAGTCATATTTCCTTCATTCTGAAACTGGATACTGCCACCTTTATGCATCTTGTAGGTTCCCTTGAATCTGGACTCAAGGGGTTGGACACAAGTATTTCATCACAGGTGAGAATCGTGTCAAAAATATTAAGACCCATTTATCAAGAATTTTTTAATGTTTTAAGCTGCAAAATATATTCCTTAAAATATAACTTGATATATATTACCGTTTCAGTGTGCAATAGCTGTAGACAATCTTGCTTCATATTATTTCAATAACATCACAATGGGTGAGGCACCTACTTCTCCTGCTGCTATTAGTTTTGCACAGCACATTGCAGACTGCCCGAGTTTGTTCCCCGAGGTAACTCATTACGCTCTTCAATCTCTATTTGGTACAATAATGAGGTATAACACCTTTAACGCATTTGCTCTTCTGACAAGCAGATATTGAAGACGCTGTTTGAAATAGTGTTGTTCGAGGATTGTGGCAATCAATGGAGTCTCAGCAGGCCAATGTTAAGCTTGATTCTTATAAGTGAGCAGGTATGTGTATTGTATATTTTATCACACGTTTGCAGTTTTCTGTTCCGAATGAGTTTTGTTGTTCATTCATCTAACCTATTCCAATTTCTATAACCAGATTTTCTCTGATCTGAAAGCTAAGATCCTCTCGTCACAGGTGATTATGATCCAAATTTTTTATTTATTTACCGTTTTACCCCTGACTGTTGCTTTTGCTGAGGTCTTGATCCTTATTTTAATGGTATAGCCCGTGGAACAACACCAGCGACTCTCTGCCTGCTTTGATAGTCTTATGACAGACATATCTCGGGGCTTAGATTCTAAGAACAGAGACAAGTTCACTCAGAACTTGACCCTTTTCAGACACGAGTTCCGAGTTAAATAGAATCATCGCCAAACACAAGTCCTTGAGCCACAGTCTACTACATTAGGGGTCTCATCAGAAAGACCCACAAGACAAAGCGAACCAGAAGTTCCCACCTTATAAAAAAATCTTCAGGTTTTGCAAATGGGAAAAAACTAATCTCTTGTGGAACTGTACAGTTTTTTTTTTACTTCTCTCAGAGAAAGGGTAAGAAAAAAATTACGTAGCTTACAAGATTTGGTAGTTCCTCGCAATTGTGGCTTATTCAACGTTGGGATTTATTTTGTCTCATACCAAAAATGTTTTACTTTTGATGTAAAGCATTGAAATCAAGGGGTTACTTTTGGCAAATGTTGGGAGCCGTTAGGTCTCATATTCTTTGTATTTGTTTGTGATGGTAAACAAATCTGAAAGAAAATGCAAGATTAGTTTTGTGTCAACCATTTTTGATGAGTGAATCACTGAGTGAGTTAAGCAAATAAGTTGTGAAGTGTTTACGCATCTGTCACTTATCAGGCAATATATTGTTCATGGTTTGCTACATCAACCAAAAATGAAAATCCCTTTACACGGCCATTCAGGAATCTAATTTCCTTGTTAAGATCTGGGGGTTGACCAGATCGACTCATGTTTTTCAAGAAAATGGGAGTTAAGAGACTTGATCGTGCCACTAAACCAATCATACTAGGCACACATAATTATAAAAATCGACTCTTAGGATTTTCACTTGTGCTATAGACGTTAGTAAAAGATAAACCGAAAATCATCATCCTGTATCCATATCTTCCTTGATAAAAATTGAAATGCTAAAGTTACGTAGATCAAAAGCAAAGTCTTAAAGCAACTGCAAGAATTTGGCGATTGGTAGTACAAAAGTACCAAACGCAAATTTTGAGAATTGCGGATAACATGCAGTGAGAAAATCACAGACGCCTTCCCCTTCTACCACCCTTTCTACGGGTACTATCGGTTGGAATTGGAGTCACATCCTCTATGCGACCAATCTTCATCCCTGAACGAGCAAGAGCCCGGAGGGCTGACTGAGCACCAGGACCTGGAGTCTTGGTCTTGTTTCCTCCAGTGGCACGGAGCTTCACATGCATGGCTGTGATGCCAAGCTCCTGATATATAGGTATATTGCAATTATTAAACCAGAAGATGAAAAAGCAAAAAAAAAAACACAAATGTAGAAAGAAGGGCTCAAAGAATAATAAAAAACCTTGCATCTTTGAGCAACATCTTGAGCAGCAAGCATAGCAGCATAAGGAGAGGACTCATCACGATCAGCCTTCACTTTCATTCCACCTGCAATTTCACAAATCAAAGATTCAAGCCACGCCATGGAAATACTTCAACCAACATCATCTACTAACCAAGTCCATCTAGTGAAATCGTATCCACTAACAAGCACAAGAATCCACCATTCAACATAGTCGGGAAAGGAATGGGACTTACCAGTGATACGAACGAGAGTTTCTCTTCCAGAGAGATCAGTCACATGCTGCAAAAAATAAAAAGAATTAAGGTAAATGTAATCCAAACTAAGAATAGAGAGGTCATAAAAGAAATGAGTGAGAAACTTACAATGAATGTGTCATTGAAGGAAGCAAAGATATGAACAACTCCAAAAACTTGCTCACCCTCACGAACAGCTGGTCCTAGTGTGACATTTTCCTCCTTTGGTTCTCTCGTCTTTCTCCTTGAAGACTATAAACACAGATACTACTATTAGTCACTATCATACCTACAAGCAAACGAATGAATAATCCAGAAATCTCCTAAGGCTATGGATCAGACTATCAACTCAAGATTTCAACATTGCTTAAACACAATGAACACAATTGGTTCGAGTATGCTACAATCCGAAATTGAAATCTAAGAAGCTCCATTGAGCAGAAAAAATATGGAGAGAAAGTGGTTACCATGATGGTACAGACGGATGAGAAGATAAGAAGAGCAGATTGTAAGGATTTGGGGTCTTCTTCTTCGCAGAGAGCTGACACAGAGGAAACGAAGGAGAGGAAATTGCAGGCGACTCACTTTTCTTATAAATTAGGGTTTTGACGGGAAGGCTTTAGTAATTGACGTAAAGACCCCTGGGTAACTTTTTAAAATAAAACACGAAAAAATAAGTGAAAAAATTGACAGCTGTGGGATTTGAACCCACGCCCTTTCGGACCAGAGCCTAAATCTGGCGCCTTAGACCACTCGGCCAAACTGTCTTAATGCATGTTTAACTAGAGATTTCTTTAGTTAACGTAGTTTATAATGTTATTCATTTGTGATCTTCTTGTCCTGAAGAAGTTGTCGAAAGGAAAAGTTGGAAATTCTGTTACAAAGCTTGAGTAGGTTCCCTCCGCCGTATATCGTCGGTAAATTTTTTGTTGGCGAAGAAAGAACTTTACATGACCAATATTTCCTGAAGTTTACTATTGTATTGTTTTTGAGCCAAAAGTAATAGTTTCTAATATTCTTTACTGTGTAAAACATTTTTATGACGAGGTTTGGCTCTCCTCAGTTCTAAGTCTTGGCTTAGCCTTTTCAAGGACCAATGTGCATTGAAAATCCCTTAATTTCAAAGGTAAAAAGTTGTAATTTCCTAGTCAAAAGGGTCGAATCGTGGGTCATGCTCGCTAGCCGTGACCATCCCGGTACAGAGACATGTCGGACACATCACCTGATTTATATACAAATACACAATTTGGTATCTCAATGATAAGAATGAAGCATAAACACTCGGATCAGACTGTATGGAAGGTTGTTCAGACATCTTACCTTTCCTGTGCCGGAACAATTTAGACACCTTATTGTTGTCGGGACTTGCAGAAGCTGGTTTGAAGCTCTAGGTTGTGTTATCGGATCAATGCTTAAGCACACACCACTAGCTGAACATCGAGCGCATGGCAAGTATCCTATTATCAAGTAAACACACACCGTTTCAAAGTTGTTGTAATGAATAGTGACCATTCTCTAACTCATTTTAAGAAGTGGTTTGATGGAAAAATCAAGAATTGTTTTTGAAGAAATAATCAAGAATTTTCATGATACAGAGAACAAAATTACCAGTCCCAAGGCAGTACTTGCACCTCTTCTTCTCTTGTTGTTTAACATTATTAACTTCGATTAGCATCAGGGTTGAAATGACTCCCACGGCTCCGCCAGAGAAAGATGCCACGATTGGGTCTACCTGACTGAATTACAACACACAAAAAAAGAATTCTTTCTATGTCGCTGTTTCAGATTCAGGAAAAGTAAAGTTGACTAGTTTGACTATATTTTCAATCATACTGGTCCTCAAGAAGCTGAACTAGCATTACCTTAATTGTAAGGGTAGATGCAAGCTCCTTATAAAATCTTCATAAGAGGTTCCTCCAAGTCCTACCTTTAGTTCCAGCTGCAATGTAAAATCATAAATTTTTCATTCAAGACTAACAAAAACCCTAAGAATAGCCTCTAGTTTTCTGGTTAAAGTTACGAATTTATATTGCTATCAACAAAAAGCATGTATTTTCACATAGATGTGCCAATGGCTGCATCACTAATAACTGCATGGATCCTGCAAAATAGCCGGGAAACTAATTGCATCTATTATAAAGAGCTTAATATTGTCTATTGTCGTAAGATTAGCAGCGAAAAGCATGGACTTAAAGAAGATCTCACAGACAAAAGAAGAAGAACAACAGCAACAAAATCTAGAGCTTTAATATTTGTTTTAAGAGAAGATAGGGAAGAAAAGCGGACTAGGTTCTTGTACTTACATTAGGTGCAATAAGACCACCAAAGAGAATGATTCCCGATGTCAATGCAAGGCTGGTCAAATAGAGTTGCTTCAAAGTCTTTGGTGTCTATTTCAAAAGACAAGAGCAGAGAAATGAGTTAAAACAGTATGAAGAAATATCAAAACTGAAGGAAGAGAACAACATTTGATAAGTAACTAACCACGTTAGGGAGAAAAGGAATGGAAGATGGGATCTCGGGCATCTCAGTAGCTTCGAGCTCACTGTTCTCATTGATGTCTTTAACACTCTTAATACGTTGCTGCACTCGTAACCTCCTCACTTCCTCCATGAGTAGAAAGATCTTATTGCGTCTACTCCTTATGTTATCTTGGATTTCCTGAAGCTGCATCTGCACGAAATCTTGAACTGTCTCTGATCCTTCAATGATACAGAAGTTGCTGTAGCATTCACCAAAGTAAAATCAATTAACACTTAGAATTAACCAATTTTTCTGATAGCATTTCTAAATTCCAATATCATCCCTAATCGAGGTGGCGTATTTGAATTCGAGAACAATAGATATCGAATTGAACAGAAACAGAGGAACTTGCTTTGGAACGGCGTCACCGGCGGAAGGAGGTCCGTTGTTGCTGCCGTCTGAGCAGGAGAGGATAGAGCGAGATGAGCCATGGAAAAGAAGGTTGGGGCTAGGTTTGAGATAAGATGAGGGAAATCTGAGTAAGGATTTAGAAGCTGATGGAGGAAGAAGAAGATGATGGCGATGAGGAGTTGCAAAAGAAAAGCACGTCATCTTCTGCTCACCAACGCTTTCTTGTCAATCGTTGTCTTCGGATTATTTAAAAAAACTTAATGAAACTTTTGGGCTATAAAGACCCCTCCGAATCATCACTAACTGTGCTTTCTCGAGGTTAAAAATGTCCTCGGCCTGTTTTCAGTTTTTCACCGGACTTGTAATAAAAATGATTCAGTTGTTCTCGCAAAACATATATAAAAGATTAAATGTATCATGTAAGTTGATTGGGGAAGTTGTTGTAATCTAAAATTAAAAGTTATATGCACGTTTCGGAGTAATGCATATATATATCTTTACAAGTGGAAACAAGCCAAGTTAAACTAAACTTGAAGTTGACAAAACACCGAATTTTTCAGAAAAGAAAAAAAAAAAAAAACTGCCTCTAGAAACCAACCCTCATGAAAGAACACACATAGACAAGTTTTGATTTAAACAGAAGCAGAAGCTTCAAGTTTGGGAAGAAGAGCTCTCCATGCATCAGCGATACTGTTTGCTAAGCGAGCTTGTCCTTTGGCAAACTGATGGAATGCGACTCCCATCTCTTCCGTCTTCTGTTCTTGAAACCTCACTATCTCTTCATTCATTCTCTTCACTATCTTCTCGAATCTTATCGTAGCTTCCTCGCTTTCCACTTTTATCTGCATTGTCACCACAAGTTCAAGCACCAATAGCATTATTACACACATGTTTTTGAGAAACGTTTGAGCTGTAGTTACCTCTCTGTATTCGATCTCAGCTTCTCCTACTTTGTCCGAACGTGTGAGCATGAGTTTGTCACTGTAATAACACATGAGAATTTATAGAATGTTCCAAGGAGGCGATTTTTGATAGAGAGAAGATACGGGAGATAAGTCATCATACAGATTTATTTCTTTTAACTTTGTTGTTTCTGCCAATTCACAATGTTGCCTGAAAGCAGTGCCTCGTTCTGCTATTGTCGCCTGGATAAACACAAAACGGAAACAAGAGGGCAGAGTTTATTACCCGCAAAACACAACCAAGCAAGAGAATCTAATCCCAAAGGTAAAGGCTAAAGAACTTGCCTTAATCGACAGCACATAACGAACATAGTCCTTCAAGGGTTCCTCAAAGTTCATCAGGACTTGTTGAGCCTAGAAACAGCGGAAAGTAGGTCAATAAAAGCATCTAAGATAGCATAGATGCATATGTGGCCAAGATAAATGCATAATCTTAGTATAATGGCAAAAAAAGAAAGAACATGCTTTATGCCTAGCATAGAGTCTAGTCTTACAAACTTAGTACCTCTTTCTGGAGCTTAATCGATAACAGTTCAGACTTAGTTCCAAGATCGGAAAATGCTTTTCCTGTCGGTTCACCCTCACAAGCCCCAAGAAGTTTTACAGCCTTGCCAAAATCCAACAGTGATTGACCCAACTCTGCCATCAGGTTGATAAAGCATCAAAGTTGAAGATCCATCCATGCGAAAAAATGGAAAATATAAGAGAATTTTTATAGATCAAACATTGATTTGTGATATATTGTTATTACCTCTATGCCTCTTGACAAGGCGATATGCATGTTTTTGAGCCTCAGCCAAGTGGTTCTCAAGCTCAGAAATGTAATGTTTAAGCTTCTCATATTCAGGAGTAGTTTCTTCGACAGGTTTTTCCTTTCCAAGGACAGCATCACTAACTTTTGATTGGACATCCTGTCAATTGTGCAGATATGGCAGTGTGGTGTTGTGGCACCGCAAAGTCAACAAAGAGCATGTAGCAAAGAGTGAAGGAAATCGATATAATAACATTTAAGAAGTCGTTTGACCAAAAAAAAAAAAAAAAACATTTAAGAAGTCTTGATCTTGCTTTACGGACTTCCAACCATGGTAGAGCCAAGTTTTACCAATATAATGACAGCTTTAAACTCTTATAATTACAACAATGTGACGAATTATAGGTAAGAAATGCCAAGTTTCACCTTGTTAGATATTTAAACTATTAAACACTGTCAGAGAATAATGCTATATTATGTCCAGCATTGGTTCCACAAACTAAAACTCATAATAACTTCCTAGTAGCATGCCAACATGTATCCGCTACTGGGTCTTGTATGATGTTAAAAATATTTTTTACATGGTCAAGATAATTGTGCTTACCCAAAGTATTTGCATTAGATCTGCAGGCTTCTTCTTGAATATACCAGTCTCCTGAAACCTGAATCTGTCCATTGTCTGACGAGAAAAGTAAACTGTCAGCCAAGAACCTCTAAATTGCAAAGTGCAGTCCCTCAGGGAGGAAAAATCGCAATTTATGAGCATTCTTAAGTGAAGATGATGTAGAGGAAAGTGAAATAACCAAAAAATAGCCAGAAATGTAAAGTCTAGATATCCTACCTCTTCATCAGCTTGCAAAAAGGTCCTAAGATCCTCACTCAGCTGAAGCTCAGGGTGTAATGCTATTCGATTAACAAATATATCCAATGCTGCTCGCCTCATTTCAATAAATTCGGCACTAAAGCGGAATTTTTCTGCCAAAAAGAGTATTAATAAACATATTCCCCATATAGTGAGTGACTCATCTCCATCAGATTACTATTATAAAACGAAGCTATTTCCAAGAATAAAAGAACATTATTAGAGTTTATTTTATATCGGCTGAATCTACATTACCCTTGTGCACTTTCCAAAGCCTCGACTCCTAATCAGAAACCTTTAACTGACAACAAATGTAAGCTAATCAAACAAGGATAGCCAGATTAACAGATATTGATCCCTGAAAACCATAAACTTAACAAACAGAGATGTACAATGCATATCTTTGACTAAATCAGAGATTCAAATTAGAAAGGTAGCTAATTTACCTACAGCACTCTTCTCTGGAAGAGGAGGAATGAAAATGCCCTTGTATTTCTCAAAAAGCCGATCCCGTAACCACACGAAATCACTGTATCGCCTTATAACAATCTTCTCAGGTCCTTGATACTCCGGAAAGTTGGTCTGCCGGAAAATTAATCTAATTCGTCAGAAATTAAGCAAAAATTGACGAAACACAATAGTTATTACCCAAATTGGAGCTGCTCATCATACAATTAGATAGCTTCGCAACAACAAAATCAGCGAAAATCATCTTTTGGTATTACCCAATTTTTGAAGATAGAAACCCTAGATAACTGAAAGCTATGAATAAGGGTTAAAGAAGGATCTACACCTTGGTGAGAACTCTGTAAGAGATATAAGCTTGTACGCCATTGCCTAATTTGACAGGATCGGTGACGGAGACTGACAAATACGGAAGCGAAGACGGAGATCTAGGGCTCTGCATCGATCCAGAGACGTTCCTCGGCTGCTCCGTGCTCTCCATGAGACAACTCGTGAGATCGTAAAACGGATTTAGTCAAAAAAATCTGCTGTAGTGGCAGATTAGTAATTCACGAGTTTGTGTTGAACTTTCGGTGCATAAGTAAGAAAGCTTTCAAAGGAGAGGTGATCAGGGTTTTTTTAAAAACTTTAAACCCAATTTTACTCCACATAATAAGATTTTGTCAGATTTAACACTTAAATTTGATGAAATTAGAAAATAAGCTCTTTCAGATATGATTATTCTTTTTTGTTGTGAAAATGATCTTTATGAATTTGTGATGGCACCATATGAGAAAAAAAATAACGATTTTTAAGTTACTTGTTAAGGTTGAAACAATTAAAATTATTATATTTTGAAAAGAAAATGGGCCAATTTTTTAACTAGATGGGACATAATGACGATAAAATTTATGTGGGATTTAATAACGACGATAAGAAATTTTAGATTATTTTATTCTTTAAATTTACTATCATTCAATTACAATTAGCTGGAAGCAATGCACGCATATGGATCAAACAGATCAGTTAGAGATACAGAAAATTCGAAAACCAACTAAACAGAGATAAAGAACAACACTGATTGAGAATTCATTAATACTTTTGAACTCATAACAAAGAGAATTTTTAGGGAAAAAAATACAAAAGAGTTTTTTAACAAGTCAAACTATTTTGAATCAGAGAGAGATCTGATGATGAAAAAATACAATTTTCCCATCTGAATCACTAAGCAGAAACAGGCTTCTTCATATCAGCAGCAGCATTCAAGAGAGACTTGGCTGGTGAAACCATAGCAACACATCCATTCTCGGCCTTAGAGTACTTCTTGTACACAGCACGTAACCTACTCTCTCCGCATCTCGAGTGAAGAAAAGCCAGAAGCTTTGAGCAATCCCTACAACACAGCAAACAAACACCATATCAGTTTATACAATTAACACAACAAAAACGAAACAGACAATGATACTTGCAAGTCTTTTTCTCTTCTTACATTATCTCAGATTCTGAGTAGCCGGTGTGGAACTGCAATGTATCAGTCCAAGCAGGGGACTTGTTCAATGAGCATCTTGCCGTGTAGACAGCTGAAGCAGCAAGCATGGAGGGACAGAACATTAACGTGTCATAATGCATCATCCCCAACTCAGCGAGAAAGTGAACCATGTTCTCCATCTACATGATACAACACAACAAAACCAACATTAGTCTCTTTCCAATCTACATTGTTATAACAAAGTTCTCAACTTAAAGCAAAAATGGACTCACTTCTGGATCAGATACCGAAGCTTTGATGAAGCGGACAAGGAACACGTATTGAGTCGGTACTGTCAAATACCATTCGAGGTTTCCAAGGATGGTCTTCTCCATCACTAGAATCTGTTTGCTATTGTAAGCATTGTCCGTCACATAGACAAGATCATTAACCTACAAATGTAACACATCACCTGATCATCATCATCAACTCACAGTCACATATAAAACTCAATCAAAATAATGTTAACAAAATATGTACCTGAGGTGGCCAGATCTCTTCATATTTGGAAGCAATGAGCAGCGCACTGATTCCCAAAAGCTGTAACTCTCTTTTGAGGACAGCTTTCACAGACAGGAAGCGGTCAATGATGTTGACAGTAAGGTAAAGAGTTTCAAGGTTAAGCTCAAACTTGATGTGAACTTCTAGTAACCAATCTATCAAGATCGCTCTCATCTTCTCATTCATATCAGTTTGAATGTGCATGTACATCTGAGGCTGGCTATCCTTCTCGACTTGTTTATAGTATGAGTACATATCATCAACATACTCCACTGCAGCCAGATGGTTATCTTTGTCAGATGTATCAATATCGAGAATCTTTGGTTTGTTGGTAATACCACACGCAGCTTTGCTCCGAGCACTAAGAACTGATGAGTATGTCACTTTCTTATTCTTAGGTGACACTGCAACTTCCTTTTTCTTCTCCACCTTCTTTGTTTCGATCACTTCAACAGGTTTAGGCTGTTGCTTAACCACAAGATTCTTCTTCTGAACCGCCCTTTGAGGTTCTTGGTTTCTTGGAGCAAGAGGTTGTCTTTTTGGGGCAAGAACTGGAGCCTTATTGTCTCCATTGATTGGCTTTCTTTCGAGTTGGGCATTGGCCAATAGCTGAGCACGGAAACTTCGGGTTATGGGTCGATTAATCGGAGGTTGAGGCTTTTCTCCTTGAACTCCGGGAACAGAAACAAGATTTCCGATGTCACCGAGAGCACGCCGATTCTTCCCAGCGACATTTTTGTTCTGAATCTTCAAACCATCAACGAGAGGAGCACCTGTTTCACAGAATCCAAAAGAAACCCATCAAGATCTCATCTTTAATTCACACCACATAATCTCATCGACTCGATTCAAACCAATATACGATTCGCTTCAAAATTCAACTCTGAAAATTTACAAAATCGATCCCAGATAAAGACCATTACGAGAAACTTCATATCAAAATCGGACCTAAGTAGCCGATGAGTTATCATAAGAATACTCAAACCAGAAACGAGTTAGGGCAGACGAGTTATACTTAAATAAAACGAATCAAATCAAACCCAGACTTCAAATCGACGAAATACAAAAAGCAAAGATTTCACTGCAAATCGTTTCAAATAAAATCGATTCATAGAATTTCAGAACAGAAGTATTAACGATAAGTAAAAATCAAATCGATTCAAAGAACTTCAATGGAAGTAAGTATCAATCAACGTTAACCCAGATGAAGAATCGAAAAACATACCTCTGACTTGTTCAGGTACGTTTGCTCTCGTCGCCATTATCGCTCCACGACTGATTCTTACTCTTCTTGTTCCTAGTCTCGTTTTTTATTCTCTGGGAATCTGAGATTATGACCAAAGAAGAGAAGAGAGCGCCTGCTTATGAAGAGGAGGAGCCAACGGTTCTATTCCAACGGTCATATTTTTGGGGCTTTCGTTTGTAGCCGTTGGATGAATAGATCTTAGATCTAACGGTGGATTGTTAGTCTACGAAGTTGGAATGCGCTGGCAACGGGGGGATTTACTTAGTCATCGTTCATCTCTCCAAATGTGGCCGTTGGACTGTGAAGAAGGAAAGCCCATTCCAACATTGTTCTTTTCTGATTAAAAATACATTTAATCTTAGCCAAAAAGACCAAGAAAGGTATATTTCATTATTCTTTCCAGATGTGAATGTATGCTCAGGATTTTTTGAAGAAATATTAAAATTGTATAATTCGTATACATAATTATGGTTATAAATCTGACCCAAAAAAACAATATGCATCTAAATTAAAATATTATAGTTTTGTAAAATATACAAGATCAATGGTTTTGATTTCAAATTTTGTGAGTGCACAATAAAAGAATAGTGTTGATAAACTTGACATTTACATATCCATCTTTTTAATTGTATTTATATTTCTTTATTTTGTAAACGAAGTGGTATGCTTAACTATTCGTTATACATTGTCCATATCCATGATTTCTTTTCCCCGACTAATTAGTTGTAATTGAAAAAACATAACACCAAAGTCGAGCATATCTACTAAAACTAAAAACTGTTTTAAAGGAAAAAGAAAAAGAGACGATACTTAAGAAAAAATATGAAGAATGGTTTGATTTTACAAAGTAGAACGGTAGAGTTGGTTTAAAATGATATAGTAAGAAGAGGTATCATCAAGTAGAGCCTCTAAAACCCAGAGAATGTGATGAATCAGATGAGACCTTGGCGTTGGAGATCAGAGTAAGTCTTCTTGTTGTAAATGTTACCTTCACGATCTTCATATTCTTCTTCAAGTTCTGGCCTCCATTTGTTCACTCCTTGCCTCTCCTGTATCCTCTTCCACAATTCTTTCGCTTCCTGGAAACATACCAAACAAATCACAGCGATCAATCAAATTACCTCAACAAACTATTGCTTTTAACCTACAACAAACTATTGCTCTTAACCTAACTATTGTTTTTAGCCTACAACAAAGACTTCGATAATATATATACCTCAATCGAAGTGATTTCGTTGAAGTTCTTTGTGTTTGGGATTCCTAAGCAACGCATTCCGTGTTGGTGTCGCCATTCTTTAAAATGTCTCTCAAAAGCCCTTCTTCCCCAGTAGCTATAGTTTCCACATATCTCGCATTTAAACTCCTGCAAGAGAACAAGAAAATTTTATTTAATGTGAATCTGTTCCTTAGAGAACAATGGTCTAATAACTAACTGCATACCTGGCCAAGGCCATGAAGTTTGTAGAGCCAGTATGGTATAGGCTTCCCATCCCAACCCATTGGCAGCCTCAGTGGATTATAAATTGGACCATCCTCGTCATCACTTTCTGATTCGGCATTAGCTTCTTCTCCTTCTCGTTCATCCTCCATTTCTTTATACCCCATGGACTGTTTCTTTACAATGTTTAGCTTTGTCTTTTCGACTGTCTATAAAACGGGGGCAACAAGAAAAGTTGAAAGCACAACTAGATATCTAGGTAGGGAAAAAGGATGTAAATAGGAACTTCACTAAACTAACCTCATCAAGTAAATTGCAGAGTTTCTTCACTTTGGCCTCTGTTAGCGCAATCTCTTTAGCACTTTCCGACTCCTGCGTCGATTTGGCATCTCTGTTTTGTTTCCCATTGTGTAGAGGTTTGGCAAAATGTTTCTTATCCAGCTTTTCCAAAGGCGTATGCTGAAGAAAAAATTGAATTATGGCTGTTAGAGAAACTCAAGGCAATAAATACGATAAGCTTCAAGAATTCTACTATCCCTAAGACATGAGTTATGCCAACGAAAACCTTAGTTTCATATTAGAGGAAGACCTGAACGGAACTAACAAACTAGCTTTCATAACCGCTACTTGTTCCTTCCAAACCCAGGAAAAACAACATGGACGCTCCTAATTAGTAGCAATACCCACTCTCATCACAACAAACTGAAAATACATGTGTAAATAGGAGATTCTAGTAAGTGTAAGAACCTTTGTCAGGAAAAGTCTCTCAGCACGCTGCTGTGGAGTACCACCAACTTTCAGTCCTAATGCCCCCAATGCCTGAATGACACACAAAAAAAAAAAATATATATATATATATATAATTAGGGGATAATGCTTCAAGAAAATAATTAGAGGAATAATGCTTCAAGAAGCATATGGACATGACGCATGTCAATACCTCCTTAAGCTTTTCAGGTCCCACATCTAGCAGTTCCTCGACAGTAGTGTAGTAATCAAGATCTATGGCAGTATGTTGAGATGGAATAAGTTCATTTTCCTGGCCATGGTTCTCCCAGCCTTCTACTTTTCCATCAGCATATTGCTCTTCAAAATCAGTCTCAGTCTGCAACAAACCAACATATTAATTACACCAGATCAACCTATATGCACAGCATTGACGAAACTAGAACTACTAGAATGCCAAACTATAATATGGTTCAAAACCTTCCGAGGAAATAAAATCTCTGCAGTTGGCGCAAACAATGCACTTACGAATTTTCAATTAGTTATGGCCATTTAATTTCCAAATCATGTATCATATATCATTAAGGGTGATGGACAGTCACAAAGCAACAACTTGTTAGAGCTAATAAAACCCAAAATTCTAAGCATAAATACTTGGGAAAGTAATAGAGTTTCTTAAGCACAAATAACATACCAGCTATGTACTAAAGCATTAATTCAAAGCGCCAATAAGATTCAATAGGGCAACAAGTTGAACACAATATAACAATAAAGAAAAGGAGGAGATTAAACCTTAGAAAGTATCCGGTCAAGATCTTGCAACGGCTCAGTTCGCTGGAAAAAGTAGACCAAGTACTCTAGCAGAGCTTCCATATAGCTTCTGTATTGCCTAAAATGACAGACAGCAAGACAAAAATGAAAGGTTAGCTACAGGCAGAAACAAAGATGGATGCTTTGCAAGTAGAGGAAAGTTCAATGAAAAAATGTTTACCTCGAGAACTTTAGTTTAAGTGGTATTTTTTCTGGTTGAGAAAAAACATCAAGGTAAGCAGAATATTCAATCCTTTCCCCAAATTTAGAGTTGATGTACTGGTTATACATATCATGCAAGTCCAAGTACCGACCAACGCCTTCCTGCGAAACAGAGAAGACGATTTTTAGCAATTGGAGAGAATCTATATACGACAATGAAGCCAGGAATGTAAAGCAAATGGGCTTTTAAATATGTCAAGCAAGTGTTCTCAAATATGAAAATTCTCATCTAGTAACAACAAAAACTCAAGCAGAAGCTTACCTCTCCACTAAACGCAATAACTGGTTCCTCCTTCAGGAGTGCTTCATCGTCTTCATTAGCATCAACAAGACGTCCAGAAGGATGCTTTCTATGATATTCACGTATCTGTAAGTTTATAAAAGAAGTTAAATAGTTGCAGATCTGATGATTTCATCAGCAGTAGAATAAAAAAATAAGACTTCAGTTAATGAACATTCCACACATGAAGATAATAACAAAACATCAAAAGTAGCAATTAATCTTATACAGAGCCTGCACTCTACTTAGATATACATAAACCCCTATCTAACTATGAAAATTTCACCCACTTAATACTATTCTGCAAAGTACAGGTCATACAGCTAACCAAATTGTTAATGGAACCAATACACTTTCACTGAGATTTTGCACAAGATACTAAATTCTCCATCATCAGTGGTTCAAGACAATCAACGAAATCATAAGACAAATATCAACAGTTAGCTACACAACTCATCCTCGATCGAGCAATAGTAGCGAGCTAACCTCTTTCAAACGATCATAAAATGCACTATACACATTAGTCCCAGTCGCAGTCTGGCCACCAAGCACTCGTATCTCATCATCCCTCGCCCCATCCTTATCTTCATATGTCTCCACCTAACAGCCAACAAGAATCAAGGTTAGAATTAATCAAAGGCATCTACAGATGAGACCTAAAAGTTCATCCAACCTGTGAATTTATCAATACAATTTACAACAACTGTGGAAATCGAGCAGCAGAAGAATACATTGAGAAGAAGAAGGAGAAGAACGTACAAGTTTCTCAGTGGCGAGCATGATGGACTCAATCATTCGACGGACACGATGTCCCTGGACCAATCTATCCCTGCTGGACGGTGGCTCCGTCTGTAGATCTTGCACAATAATTCGTTCTAATCTTTCAACCTCTTCGTGATTGGAGCGAGTTTGCTCGAGGAGAGTCGATGACATCTTCACTGACTTCTACGCTTCTTCTTCTTCTTCCCTGAGTCTATACACTGAAACCCTAAATCCAATCTCTCTCTTTTCTTTTCTTTTCTTTTCTTTTTCTTCTTCCCTGAGTCTGGTTGTAATTTTTTTACCGCAATCAAATAAGGAAAATCGGGTTTGTACTTTGGGCTTCTTCTTCTTATTTTTTAAACGGTTTGTGGGGTTTTTTCCTCCATACGACGGTCGTGTGTTTTGGTTTCGGTTCACTATTTTTCATATTTTCAATTATTATTTTTTTAAAATTATAATATTATCACCATTTAGTAATTTAGTTATTTTCTTTGAATACTACCATATGCCACCTCCTTTTAAGGGGAAAATAAACAAAAACTCAAACATTATAGACATATTTCTCCTGTCTATTTTTAAGGGTAGTATTGCAATAAGAGTATGTATGTTGTTGTAAATAATAAAAGGGAGACTCAAATATAGAGGGTTCGATTTTTATAAATTATAACAAGACAGACTATGAAATTTATTTTGTGCATTTATTTAGCCTCATTGATAATTTATGAGAAATTTGGATATAAATGATGTTTTTCATCCAATTTGTTTATTTATACTTTTTAAAAAAAGATTTGGTGAGATAATCTTTTATAATATTAATAATTTAATTTTACCCTCAATTCTAAATTTTTTGAATAGTTTCTAAAACCTCTAACTCATAAAGAGTTCTTTTTAATAATATTACAAAATTTTATTACGAAATATATATATACATATATTTTATAATATTACAAAAATATATTACAACATATTACGAAATATATATATATATATATATATATTATAATATTACAAAAATATATTACGAAATATATATTTATAATATTACAAAAATATATTACGAAATATATTTTTTTATAAATAAACAAAAATTATATATGTATACATATAATCGATTTATTCAAAAAAATATTTCAAAAAATATTCAGTTTTCTTATTTTGAGATTCAGTTTATATCTCTAATAAAATTTCAAAAAAAATCAGAATGTATATTCTACTCTTACAAGAATACATATTCTAAATGTTTTAGAACATATACAAGTGTTAAAATGCGTATTCTAAATGTCGTAGATCTCTATAATACATATTATAAATGTTTTAGAATATGTACAAATAATAGAATGTGTATTCTAAATTTCGTAAAAGATGGATTCTAAAGTATTAAGAATATGTATTTTAAAATCTCTATTCTAAATTTCTTAAAATATGTACAAGTGATAGAACACATAATCCAGTTATTTCAAAATCTGAACAAATGCTATAATACATATTCTGATAGTTAAAATACATATTCTGTACAAATGCTAGAATACATACGTTTACTAAACTTTTCAAAACATATTTCATCATACTAAAAACCTATTTAAAGGTACATAAAATCAAAAGTTTTCTTCTTTAAATCTTCTTCTTAATTGCTTATGAAACATGTTTTCTGGTTTTTTTTTTAAATTATGTTTTTCTATTTGTAAATCAACTTTGAAAAAATTGACAAATTACAAAAAATATATGTATATAGATTGACAAAATTGTTGCTAGATGTCTATTATATCGGATTTTCCCATAATTTATCTTCAGTTTCCAATTGTTTGTGTTGTGGGACATTGTATTCATATCTAGCGCGTATTTACCGTGAGGCCATTTTTATAAGTTAAGCTTAACGTCGATACACTCTTTTATTATTCAAAGTCTAAATCACCAGTCTTTTTGCTCCAACCTCTTCAATCCATCACTTTTAATTCTCAAATGTTGGTTTTCTAATATACAAGAAAACACTCATAATTAACGGCTAAATGTAGCTTTAGGAAATCCCTGGTCAAACAAATCCACTTTGGAATCCTTACAGATATATCTCTTTATCATTTCTGTTAACCATTTTATTAAAACAATTTATAATAAAGAGGATCACTTGATAATGTTAATCACAGCAAACTGAAAAACAAAAAAAAACTGATAAAAGGAATTTCAATGGTGGAATCAGAATATCAATAAGCAAAATTTGGCTCATAGTATCAGAACATAAAGCTCTGATTCACAGTTTATTTGTTCCTCATTTCCCACAATTCTAACCAAAAAAAAACATAAAACAATCACAATTTCAGATCTTTGATTACCGGCTGAGTCAGAAATTTGAAAATGCCTCAAAAGGTTTTAAGCTCATAACAAGGAAATTACCCCTTACTCGCACATCTAATCGAATCATCATTCTCGCCGTTTCAAATAAATAACAGGTTCAATAAGAAAAATATGTATCAGACCTGATTCTAAAGCACGAGATATCAAAAGCTCGGATTCAAATCTGAAAATCCGCAAACGATTCGATCTCTGCAGATAAAAGTAGAACACTTATATCTGAAGAGCCGGCGAGTGAGGACCTTGATTCCAGATTCTAATGCCGATAACTCTTCGGGCTTGAGATAAAATCAGGAAGGAAAATGACGGGTTAGTCCATAGGAGAACCCTAATGAAAAAAACCAATATAAAA
Source organism: Cardamine occulta (assembly GCA_028015245.1). Classification (NCBI taxonomy): domain Eukaryota; kingdom Viridiplantae; phylum Streptophyta; class Magnoliopsida; order Brassicales; family Brassicaceae; genus Cardamine; species Cardamine occulta. The sequence goes on from CM051385.1 coordinate 2,053,981, forward strand.
TTTCGATTTGGCGCAGCTATGACTCGACACGCTTCCATTGAGCATTTTTGGAAGGCGATCTTAAGGGCTGCGCGTAAATAAAAACGATACATATGAAGAACACGATTGAAAAATAACCCTAATTTGTGAATTGGGGATGAGTAATAAAGATAACAGTATATATAAGGGGGCTTGTTTTACCCTAGGCTTCAACCTTAGGCCCATATCTGACGGTCAGCCCACAAGAACAATCTCAATTGCTATATTTTACGGGCCTGGGTATTTACACCGGATTGGGTTTTAGTGAAAAAATAAATCTTAAATCATATTTACCGAGTTATTAATACGTAACCGTATTGCCGTTTGCTGGAATTGGAAACAGAAAATTAAAATGGAAAAAGAAAAAAAAACAAATTTGACAAGAAATGGAAAAAAATATCTTGAAGAAACAATAAAGTGACAATAAATGGAAACTCAAGAAAACAAATTCCCCGATGCACCATTACCGAATCTTGAGGTGCACGGTCACGATTGATCATAAATGAAAAATAGATAAGAGATAAAACTGATTTCGGTTATATTAACGTTAGTCATGTCATTATTACAACAATCCAATAAGGATATATGCGTTATCGCCATAGTATAAAATATTTACTTTCCAAATCTATTGAAACACAATTTATTATCCAGATCAAATGAATATTTAGAAATAAACATCTCCTCTTCTATAATACAACCCACACCTTTCCTCCATCTCCAAACACAAGCTCTTAGACAAAATCAAATCTCAAAGATGAGTGAACTCCAAGCAAAAAATATTGCGGTGGCTGTGGCTAACGAACCTTCACCATTGAGAAAAATGATATCCGTGGCTTCAATCGCCGCCGGTATACAATTCGGGTGGGCTCTACAGCTCTCTTTGTTGACTCCATACGTGCAACTTCTCGGACTCCCACACAAATGGTCATCTTTCATATGGCTTTGTGGTCCCGTCTCCGGCTTGCTTGTCCAGCCAACCGTCGGTTACTACAGCGACCGATGCAAATCAAGATTTGGTCGTCGTCGTCCTTTTATCGCAGCTGGTACCGCTCTTGTCGCCCTTGCTGTTTTCTTAATTGGTTACGCAGCTGATATTGGCCACAGCATAGGAGACAAACTCGACGAGCCTGTAAAGATGAGAGCAGTTGGTTTCTTCGCTATCGGTTTCTTCATCCTCGACGTTGCCAACAACACTCTTCAAGGCCCTTGTCGCGCTTTCCTTGGTGACTTAGCTGCAGGAGACGCTAGGAAAACGCGAACCGCAAACGCGTGTTTCTCTTTCTTCATGGCGGTTGGAAACATTTTGGGATATGCGGCGGGATCGTATACTAACCTCCACAAGATATTTCCTTTCACAGTGACTAAAGCTTGTGATATCTATTGTGCGAATCTCAAGAGTTGTTTCTTCCTGTCCATCAGTCTCCTTATCTTCGTCACAATCATATCACTCTGGTACGTTGAAGACAAACAATGGTCGCCAGAGAAAGAAGACAATGACAAAAAGAAAATTCCGTTTTTTGGAGAGATCTTTGGAGCTTTTAAAGTGATGAAGCGTCCGATGTGGATGTTACTAATCGTCACGGCACTAAACTGGGTCGCTTGGTTTCCTTTTCTTTTGTTCGATACCGATTGGATGGGTCGTGAAGTGTACGGTGGAGATTCAAAAGGAGATGATAAAATGAAGAAACTTTACAACCAAGGAATTCACGTTGGTGCATTAGGGTTGATGCTTAATTCGATTGTTCTTGGATTCATGTCAATTGGTATTGAATGGTTTAGTCGTAAATTGGGAGGAGCTAAACGGCTTTGGGGAGCTGTGAATATCATCCTTGCCGTGTGTTTGGCAATGACGGTTTTGGTTACCAAGTTGGCGGAGGATCACCGGAGAACCGCTGGTGCGTTGGCACCTCCGACCGATGGCATCAGAGCTGGAGCATTGACACTATTTGCTCTTCTTGGAATTCCTCTTGCTGTAAGTTCTACATGTCTCTTCCTTATTTTATTATCCATGCATGGTTTAATAATATATTTTGTTAAAATTAACCACTTTTTTGGTATTTTTATAGATTACTTTCAGTATTCCGTTCGCACTAGCTTCCATAATCTCTAGCGACTCCGGCGCCGGCCAAGGTATTTTCCCTTTTAATCAAATTTAGGTATTTTCCCTTTTAATCAAATTTTAAACATACATTTTAACAATAAATGTAAATTAACTGAGAGAGATGTTTACAATTATCCCCCGTAATTAGAGTTAAATTTCATTCGTTGACAAGGAAAAAAGAGTAAATATTTTTGAATATACATATTTATCCTATTTAGATAAAATATGTCTATCCAAAGCATTTAATATATAGCGTGATGGCTGGCATCTGCTAACTTAATTATTAATGGAATGATATTATATTATGGAATCGTTCATGAATTATTCATGTGTTTTCTCATCCACTATATGGAATTTACCTTAAACGTATGTATAAGTAACTGTAATCGTTTTGTAACATAAATATTAAAGTATAAATTAATAAGTTTGTTTTCATTTTAATTATACAGGACTTTCTCTAGGAGTTTTGAATTTGGCAATCGTGATACCACAAATGATTGTATCAGTTGGAGCTGGTCCTTTAGATGCATTATTTGGAGGTGGAAACCTTCCAGGATTCGTGCTCGGAACTATTGCAGCGGCTATCAGCAGTGTTGCGGCATTCACCGTTTTACCTTAATCTTGTTTGTCTTATATTTCCTTTATTATATGCACGTGTTTATTATGACTATGACATGTAGCATATTTATAATTCAATGGATTGTGATACATATTGGTTAATCGGTTATATTTTGATGTGTCAAATTATTACTATTTAATATTTGATTTTTTTTATTAATCTAATTTTAATTTATGACTTTGGATATTTATTAATGATTTATGGATATTTTGTCATCATCACTTTAGACATTTTGTAGTATTCAAATTTTCATTAATACCCTATCAATAGAACCTTAAAATTCTTAAAATATTTAGAAACCAACGTGTACCAATAATAATCCTCCTAAAAACTTATAATGCGTGGAATTAGGCCTAGAAGGTGAATTTCTCCTTTCTTTTGGTTCAAGTTGGTTTTCGGTTTATTCCGATGTCAATTTCGATTTGGTCTAGTTGGTTGGATTTAGTCTTCTTCACTGAATTTCCCCAGAGAAACTTCGAATCTTCATCAATCACTCAACCTTCTCCTCCTTTAGACTGTAATGCGACGAACACAGCCACCGGAACTAGACGTCACCGGTTTATCTGAAAATCTCCCGGGAAATGTTCACGGCGCGATGAAACGAGCTATTGTTATCGGAAACGGCTGCGCCGGCGCAGAGAATCAGTGCTTCGGCCTTGTTCGATCCTTAGGCCTCTTCGATCGTCACCTCTATTATGTAATCCCCGTCCAAAACACTATTTGTTTTTTGGTTTCTTCTACTGAAGAAATGAAGTGTATATGTATTCATTTTTAATGTTTCCGAGTTTGTTTTTTCTGTTCAGAGTGTCGTTAGACCAAGAGGTGGAATCAATAGGTGCCTTCAATGGCTTCCTATCTCTCTATACAAAAGAATTCATCATTTTATCAGAAGCATCTGTGCCGGATTCTCCATTAACGCTACTGGTAGAACTTAAAACTTTTATTGAATGTTATTGCGATTCAGACTTTGAAAAATTATTTCCAAGTTGTTTGATCATTCAATTTGACTGAAACTTAGATGTACCAAGAGATTTTTGGCAGTAATTTTCTTCCTGAAAATGCCTGTAGGAATCATAGATGTGTTTGAGGTAGCTGATGCGAAGCAGATTGCTGCTATGGCTCGTCGTACATTTGACAAGTATTGTTTTCTCTTATCAAATTTTCAGCTCATTGATTTGTTATTCAGAATTAAAGATTAATCCTCTTTTGGTCTGCTCGAAAACAAGTTTATTGATATGATCTTGAATCGGTTCAGTGGTTGTCTACTTAAAGTGTGTTTGTTTGAACATTTATGACTGCACTTTTGGCACTCGATGGATCATTGACATTTTTTTTTATATAGAATTTTGAGTTGCTATGTTTCTTGTTTCGTCTGCTTTATGTCTTTATGATAGGAATGGCCCGTTGTTAGTGGTGGCATCTGGTAGTGATACTATTTCTGTAGCAAGCTCCATAAGACGACTAGCTATGGAAAATGTCTTTGTTGTTCAGGTTAAGTCTCTTCCCTGAAAAAACCAAATTTCTATGGCCCTTTTTTTTCTGTATGATGGTTTTAGCAGATCTTTCCATGTGACTGATATCTGCAAATGCCAAATCTTGGCCACGTAGGCTTTGTTTTGTTGTTGTTTTTTTTTGTGGTTGCGTTACCAAATTTTGTTAGTTGTCCGTTTTTTTTTCCAGGTGCAACATCCAAGGTCACGTCTCGAGAGATTTGATCTAGTGATCACACCTCGTCATGATTATTATTCTTTGACACCTGAAGGGAAGAGGCAAATTCCTTTCTTTCTCAGGCCATGGGTAACTCCACGTGAACCTCCAGGTAGAAATGTGGTATGTGTCTTTTGAAATTTTCATTAAAAGGGATTTGACGGGAAGGAATTTTCATTCTGTTACTGGTAACAAGCTTGAATTCTGAAATCCAGTTTCTCACCACTGGAGCACTTCATAACGTGGATGCCTCTACTCTGAGAAATGCTTCTTTGGCATGGAAGGACGAGTTTGCTTTACTGTCAAAACCTTTGGTTGTAGTTAATATTGGAGGACCTACGAGTAAACACACTGTGCTTCTTTGTCTATTAGATTGTCTATTGAGTAATAACTGCGATTAAACTTTCTATGCTTTTTTGTTAATTTCTGTAGGGAGCTGTTTGTATGGTGTTGATCTTGCTAAGAAATTGTGTGGTATGCTTCACAGTATCCTTTGGAGCTGTGGAAGCCTAAGAATATCTTTCTCAAGAAGAACACCAAAGAAGGTAAGTGAAAGTCCCTTTAGAATATCACAATCGTGTAAAGTGGATGGACATCATATTTACTCAATCTTTCTACAGGTTTCAGAAATCCTAACTGGAGAATTAAGCTCTAACTCTAAGGTCTACATTTGGGATGGAAAAGGTGAACAGCTTTTGTTATCCCGAACTTGTCAGTCGCAAAGTTTGATGATATATCTTCTTCCATTTTTCAGATCCTAATCCGCATTTGGGACATCTAGCTTTAGCCGATGCTTTTATCATAACTGCTGATTCCATAAGTATGTTGAGCGAGGCATGTACTACTGGGTATGTTTAAGAGAACAAAAACCTTTTCCTTTTCTGAGCCTGGATATTATTTCTTTGGATGATATTGAAACCTCGTTCTCAACACAGGAAACCTCTTTACGTTGTGGGTGCTGAACGGTGTACATGGAAATTCTCTGACTTCCAGAAGACCCTTCATGAAAGAGGAGCTGCTCGACCTTTAACCGGAAAAGAAGATGTAATTCTAGCAACTCTTGTTACAGTTCTTTTTTTCTTCATGATAGCTATAATACGTGACACCCTTCCCTGTTTACTTTTTTTGTAAATCCTGACATTAGCTTCTACTTGGATTTTCATATATCTCAAGATGGTTGAGAAGTGGAGTTACTCTCCTCTTAACGATAATGCAGAAGCTGCGAAGCGAGTGATTCAAGATCTGGCTGAGCGTGGATGGAAAATTGAGGCATGACCAAGTTTTCCAGAGTAACTATCTATTTCTCTTATCTATAAAGACTACAGTTATTATTTTCAAGCTGGGAATTAGAGCGATTCTTTTGAAAATTGAATCCTCTGTCAAAGTATCGTCCTATAGTTGAACTCAAGATTATCTACTTAGCTTATTGGTTTAACTAATTGCGATTGAAATTTTTTAGTTCTTTGGTTTTTCCCATTTGGATATATTGATCTACTGATTAGTTGGAATAAAGTGCTTGAACTTTAATTTGGTAAGATAATAATAAAATACACTAGGAGATGGATGCACCACCACCAACTGATAAGAGTCTTGACTTATATTATGTGCTTATTTAATTTACTAGTTGACTTGTATATTTTTGTTGCCAACTCCACATCTGGTGGAAAAACAAAACAACAACTACTCTTTCTCTGCTCCATTGTTACTATTAACAAAGTCCACCACCAAAACCTAAACCCTATAAAAACCCAACCCCCTAATTCAATCCCACTCACAACATCAAAAACATCCAATATCATTCCCCTAACAAATCCTTCAAGAAGATTGTTTTCAACACTCAGAGAAATTCAAAAGAAAAAAGATGAAGAGTGACTCGATTGCCGTTGATGTCCCTGCAGAGTCTAGCTCAGCCATCAAAGGCAAAGCTCCTCTCCTCGGTTTAGCCAGAGATCACACTGGCTCTGGAGGTTACAAGAGAGGTCTCTCCATCTTCGATTTCCTTCTCCGTTTAGCCGCAATTGTAGCTGCCTTAGCTGCTGCAGCCACAATGGGGACTAGTGATGAGACTCTCCCTTTCTTCACTCAGTTTTTACAGTTTGAAGCTAGCTACGATGATCTTCCAACTTTCCAGTATGATACATACATTTTTTCTTCTTCTTCTTGCATCTTGTTTTCCTTGTGAGTAAGTTATCTAATTCAATTCTCTCTCTCTTTCAGGTTCTTTGTGATTGCCGTTGCACTAGTTGCAGGTTACCTTGTCCTGTCTCTTCCCTTCTCAGTCGTCACTATTGCTCGTCCTCTAGCCGTCGCTCCGAGACTCCTCTTACTTGTTCTTGACACTGTACACATCTTCTTCGATTCTTCTCAAACTCTTGATGCTATAGCTATATAGAAGTTATATAATTCTCTCTTCTTGTTGATGTGTACAGGCGGCTCTGGCTCTGGACACTGCAGCAGCTTCCGCGGCAGCGGCTATAGTGTATTTGGCACACAATGGGAATACGAACACAAACTGGCTTCCAATCTGCCAACAGTTTGGAGATTTCTGTCAGAAAACGAGCGGAGCTGTTGTCTCTGCCTTTGCCTCAGTCACCTTTCTAGCCATCCTTGTCGTCATCTCCGGGGTCTCTCTCAAACGGCCCTAAAGTTGACAATACAGACTCTTGGAGAGGAAGAAGAATCATTGCCAAGGGTTTAATGTATATGTGTGAAATGTTTATAAGGAAGAAGGTTATATTTTGTATTTGCTTGCTCCTGGTGACTCTGTATTGTGTTTTGTATTCATCCTTGAAAAGAGGAAATTTTAATGGAAGTTAATTGTTACTTTTTCTTGTTTAGATATAATTTGAAATTTCGTTACTTAAGGTGCATAAAACTCTTCGTTCTACATGCCAATACATTAGTTAGTGTTTTCTACTGATAGATTTGTGCCAGCCCCTACATCTTAGATAACAATACTAAAACAAAGACGCCAATTGTGGAGAAGGTAAAATCAACAACCCTCATTTATTCACATTATTTTAATCAATATACAAAAATAAATTAACAATCACTTTAACAACTTCTCAGGTTAACCCCCTCTCCTCATGATCATAATCTCATCACACAACAGTCACATTTGCAATACCATCAAACAACAACAAATAATTTTATTAGAAAACCCGAAATTGACAAAAATTGAATCGACAACAATCGATGTTCAGGAAAATATCCAGGCTAAGGTGGGCCTGACCACAGAATATGGACCAGGCCAGGCCCGTTTTGCGCGAGTTTACAACATGCTTATTCGTACTCTCCCAATGGCGACATCATTTCAATGGCAGCGCTCGCAAGGATCGGTGGCCGGCACCTGAAATCCGCCGGACTAATAAACTCCTCCGCCTCATGTTTCTTCACTCAACGCCGTGGCGTTGCCTCCAAACTATTTGTTGGCGGTAACTCTCTATTTCTTTACCGGTTTGATTAACACAATCCAATATCTGGAGAATTGATTTGTAAGTTCTAGAAATTAGAAATTTTTAGTTTTACTGGCGTCTTCCCTAGCGTTTTAGAGGACCGTTGACAATGGATGCAAATTTCGTGAATGTGATTCATAAAAATGCAAATTGTTAAACCGCTTTTATATAAGAGACTATGATGTTGTAAGTCTTGAACCTTTTTGTGCTCACAATTTGGTTTTGGGATCGATGCGAACAATGAGTATATATATATATACCTTCAACAACTTGACCACATTTGGAAAATGCCTCAGATAATCCTTGCTCGGTAGTGTAAAACGATAATCCTGGAAACAAGATTGTATAATTGGGAAATAAAGCACTACTGGAGATCGTAATTTCACTATCACCATGAAAAAAACACAGATTATTTCACTTGAGATATGCAGCAACAACAAAGAAACAGCCAGTTCAAGATGTTTTAAAAGTAGAAATCTTAAAGGTCTAATAATCGATTAAAGCATAAGTAATTATTACAATGCAGTTTATTTTCATATCTATGATCGGATTTTGAATTCACGGTAACAAATTACTAAGACATACAATGGTCATATAATATTCCGGATCAATAAGACCATTGAAGAAATTCAGTAAAATCATATATTTTTTCATCTATTTAAGTTAATTCGTAATAGATGAGAGGTGGGAAATGATACTAGGTTCATACGTGGCGGGTTTTAATTGGATATAAATTACAACGGTGAAGACCGCTCGGTGTCCATCTGATTTAGTGAATTTTGGAAGCTCCACGTCAACGGATAAAGATCCTCGTCGTGCCACGTCATCATCTCTTTGTCCCTCTCCCCCAAACTTGAGCATCATCAATTCGAGCCCAGCAATTTACGTTTTTTTTTTAACCTCTTACTTCTTCTCTAATTCCTCATTCCAGAAAATAATTTTCAGCTGAATTTTGTAAGCTTTCATGGTAGATGGCAGTTAAGTTACATCGACCGGGTCTTGTATCGTCAAGGTAAACCATAAGCTTACAGTTATCTCCTTCAAATTTATCTCGGGAATCTTCGATTTTATTGGTATTTTCGCGGAATTACTTCGAAGGAACTTAGGATTTCTTACCGACTGTTTTAAAACTTTTCTGGCGATGTTTCTATTCATGATCTTGCGTGTATTTAGTGTGAAACCCCGAATTGGACTTTCCTATTTGGGTGAAATTTGTCACCTTCACGTAAAAGTCTGGTTTACCGAGAAATCAAGGGGAATACGAAATTTAAGAAATATTTAAATTACTTAAAGGATTAGAGCTGCTTGAAGAAGAGCATCAAGGAGCACAAAATAAAGTGTGGTTATTTTCTGCCTTATGAGATTTTTTGGGCGGCTTGTCCTTGAAATTTAGTTCTCTTCTCGTTGCCTCTCCTCGTAGAGAATTAGTAGTGTTGTGCAAGTCTTGGTGGTAATTAATGTTAGAGATTTGGTCGCTTCTTGGTTCAAAGTCGTCAAACCACTTTTTTTATTTATTGCCTTCTTATTCATTAGTCTTACCTTTGTAGCTCTTCAAATCCTTGTCTTTCGCGGATGTCTATTGGAACCTTTACCTCCTGCAGAAGAGTGGTAGAATTGGATTACATATCAAACTGCTGGGGAAATTCAAGAAGCCGATTGTTTGTAACCTATCATGTTCTGGAAAGTAAAAACTGTATTCTTCATAGGAGATTGTTTGGAAACAAAAAGATGAATTGGTATAAATCGCGGAGGATAGTGCCTTTTCTCCTTGCATCTGCTGAAGATGGAGTGGCTGTTAATGGGAGTCGCCAGTCAAGAGCTAGCAGTGATGTTGAGGAGATGAGGGCTAAACTCACTGGATCACTACAAGATGAATACAGCTGTGATGAACTCATTCAGTCTTTGCATGATGCTGCCAGAACTTTTGAACTGGCACTTAAAGAGAAGATTTCCTCTTCCAGATTACCTTGGTTTTCAGCAGCCTGGCTGGGAGTGGATAAAAATGCATGGGTTAAGACATTTTCTTATCAGGTCTGTACCATTTTTGTTCCACTTCTGTATTTACATCAATACATAGTTGGTTTGTTTGCAACCTCATTGTACCAGACAGACTGGGTTTGAAAGTTTTTTGCTAAATCAAGGTCAGATATATATTTGGTGAAGAACAAAAAAATTTCTTCCCATTGTGTAGCTTGCATGAATTTTTCTTCCCATTGCGTAGCTTGCATGAAGTTTTCTTTTTTTGTCATATTTGTGGCTATAATAGCTCAAGTCGTCTTTTGTTCATCATTCTCAGGCTTCCGTGTATTGCTTACTACAAGCTGCAAATGAGGTTTCTTCTAGAGGAAACAACAGAGACAATGATCTTAATGTCTTTGTGCAAAGGAGGTACTGCAAGATTTACTTAAGGCCTAAGAACTGAGGCATTCAGCGTTACTGGATTGTTAAAGTTTTGCTGTTCCTTAAAATAGTAGAATTTTTTGTTCTTGTCTTTGAAACAGAATGCAACAAATTATTAGTTTGGGATTTATTTGGTATTGGTTTGGTATTTATCCCCACATAGTCTTCCAAAGAGTTTCCTTTCACCAACGTTGAAATCTTTCTAAAACTAGCAGTTGCTGTCTAATTATAATCGTATGTTTCTGCTTCATGGTAATCTGTTTTTGATGTTTATGTAATCACATCATGCAGTTTGTCACGCCAAGCTGCTCCTCTTGACACTATGATGCGGGATAAACTATCTTCTAGTCACCCTGAAGCCAATGACTGGTTTTGGTCTGAGCAAGTTCCTTCTGTGGTGACATCTTTTGTGAATTGTTTTGAGGGGGACCAACGATTTGTTTCAGCTACTTCTGTGTATGTCATTTCTTTTCACTCTCTTCATATTAGTAAGTTCAGCAAACACTCATTTGACTCTGAGGTTTTTGGAAAGTGACACTGCTTTATGGTTCAATCCAGCTATGTCAAAGGCAAGTCCTCAGCTGCAAGCAATGAGATAGAGGTGTCACTTCTCATGCTTGTGCTGAATTGCATCGCAGCAGTCGCAAAACTTGGCGCGACAAAACTTTCGTGTCCGCCCTTCTTTTCTATGATTCCAGATACAACAGGAAGATTGATGGACAAATTAGTTGACTTTGTTCCACTCCCTCAGGCCTATCATTCAATGAAAAACCTTGGTCTACGCAGAGAATTTCTTGTTCATTTTGGACCTCGGGCAGCGGGATGCAGAGTAAGAAGTGACTGCGGTACAGATGAGGTTATCTTCTGGGTCGATCTTATACAAAACCAACTGCTGAGGGCCCTTGATAGGGAGAAAATATGGTCAAGATTAACAACTTCTGAAAGTATTGAGGTAATGAATAGAAACTCGCAGAGGACATATTTGAGCAGCTTTTAGAATCTCTGTGCAGTGTGGATGTGAGCTCGTTTTAGTATTTAAAAATATTAAAGGTTTATGTGGAAGGGACGGTGATTTCTTGTCTGGATTGATTTGGGACAGCCAATTCCATGTCAAATTTGTTGGATATATCATTTGCTATGCCTTTTCTTGTAAGTTCTGTTTAGAATCTAAGAACATCGCAGACATAGTTCGCAAACTTAAGTGACACTATCTAGGGTCTTCATAAAGTGGCACTTGTCGAAACAGAAATCTGATTTTTTTTTAGTTTATAACGACTCATAGAGTGTTCAGATTGTTAAAGTGTGCTGTAAAAAAAATATGGTTGCGCGCTTGATTGTAAACATCTTGGGAGTTTATTAGGACCTGTTGTTGATGCCTTGCAGGTTTTGGAAAGAGATTTAGCTATTTTTGGATTCTTTATTGCCTTAGGCAGGAGCACCCAGTCATATTTAGCTGCGAATGGTTTTAATTCGCTGGAGAATCCTGTGGAAGACCTTATCAGGTGACTTATTGTTCTTCTTCTGTTTGCTTGCCATACTCTTCGATACACTCTATCACTTAAACTCGCTATCTTCTTTATTCAGGCACTTCATTGGGGGAAGTCTCCTGCAATATCCTCAACTTTCAGCCATCAGTTCTTACCAGTTGTATGTAGAGGTAGGCATAAGTCATACCATCAGTGGTTAAAATTTCCTTTAACCATTTTGAAATCTTATCATGGAATTTTATAGTGTAGGTTGTCTGTGAAGAACTAGATTGGATTCCGTTCTATCCAACTAGAAAGGACTCGCAGCCAGCTGAACAATCACATGGGCATAGAAGCAAACCACAAGGGCCACCTAATTATGATGCTCTCCCTCAAATATTGAATGTTTGCTCTTATTGGCTACAGAGCTTTATTAAGTACAGCAAATGGCCTGAGAATCCTTCTAATGTCAAGGCAGCCAAATTCTTATCCAAGGGGTATCTATCAACATGTTTATAAAATAAATTGGATAAAACTAAGAAGTAATTGGCAATCATATTTTCGATCTCAATTTTTTAGGCACAACAAGTTAATCCAATGCAAGGAAGAACTGGGAATATCAAGGTAAGCTAATGAAGAGTGATAAATTGTGTAGAAAGAAACTTCATTTATCCATTTTTCCTTACAAATCTATCTCTGTACACTTTGCATTTTTGCATCCCTTGTTATGGAGTATGCCTTTTTAATTCACAATCAAGTAATTTTGCCGTCTGCAATTGGATGATGTGTGATGCAGTTTGGCAGTAACAGAAGCGGGTTTTATTGACATGAGTGCATCGTCAAATGATAGAGAATCAAGCTCATTTGACAAGGTTTATATTCTATGAATTAGTCATGATAAACCATTTCACATTTTGGTACACTAGTTGAATCCAGTTTTTGGCTAAGAACTCTGGTCACTATCAGATGTACTGTAGAAGATACTAACAGCACTTATTTCTCAGGCTCTAGAGAGTGTAGATGAAGCTCTCGTGAGACTGGAAAGCTTGCTACAGCAGTTACATGCATCAAGCTCCTCTTCTGGAAAGGAACAAATAAAAGCCGCTTGCTCTGACCTAGAAAAGATAAGGAAGCTTAAGAAAGAGGCTGAATTTTTAGAAGCATCTTTCAGAGCCAAAGCAGCGTCTCTGCAAGAGGTTTTTAGTTGTTATTACAGATTTTTCCTTTGATGCAGTTAGGATTGATAACTTAATGCTGACACTTGAGTTTGGTAGACTGTCCATTGCATACACCAATCTTCAACCTTGTTACAAATCTCAATGGGTGCTTATAATATGAGAAACAAAGAATTGCAGAATGCATTTGTTTTCTTAAACGTGTGTGGAAGACTAAAACCTCATATGGTTCATACAGGGAGATGGTGATAGTGACTCTCAGGAGTACTCTGAGGAACAAAGCACAAGGTATCTAAAAGGAAAAGACTCAAAGAATTCAATAAATTCTGTAGATCAAGGCACAAAGTATGTCACTTGTTCTGTTAGTAAATAATTCCTTCTGTGTTTTTGAGTTATAAACGTAGTTTCCTCTTTGTTTTCCTCTGGTTGTGGAAACTTATTTATTGTTTTGCATCTACATTAGTAGAGATCGTGGATTCTGGGGGTTCTTTGTGCGCACTCAAAGAAGGAAGCCTGGCCCTGAGTCATTGGTATATTTCATTTTCTTATCTTATTTTGTGTCCAAAAGTATATCTTAGACCTTATATTTTGGGGCTATTTCGGCTTAGTACTGTTCATTTTCTCAGTCAATTACTTCGTATTTCTAATTTGGTCTTCATCTGTGAGGAGATGCTATGTTTAATTCAACCATTTGCAGTTTGTTATATGGTGAGAGGTTTCAAAATATTTTTACACTATGCAGGCAGATGAATATTTTGAGAAATCCAGGGAAAATGTAGATAGTGGGGATTCCAAACCAAATGAGATCTATCGGTTCGAACTTCTAAGAAACGAACTGATAGAGCTGGAGAAGCGGGTCCAAGGAAGTACAGATGAGTCAGTAAATGAAGAGGTTAGTAAGTAGTAGTCAGACGCTGCAGCAAGATTTTTAATTTGTTTTAATATAGTAAATATTCTAAAGCATTAGTTACAGTAATGCATGTTTTGCTCGATTTTAACCAAAGTACATATAGCCCAGAGGAAAAGTAAATGATGCATTTATGGTTCATGTGGGTTCTACACCATACTATCTTGACTTATGAATGGAGGTTGCCCATGATCTTGTCAGACCTAAACTGATCCTATATTTAAAACGGTGGTTTGTTGTACTCCCTTTTCCCTATTTCAGTCATATTGCCATCAAGTTCATGGAAAAGTTAGTGCCATGATTATTGTTCTTTCTTTGATGGTTAAAGTTTTCAACATGGTAGCAGACGATCAACTCTTAACATATTGTTATTTGCGTCTATAACTCAGATGATTAACTCCCTCTAATTAAGTTAATTAACATATTGTTATTTCTGTCTATGTCTCGCGAGTACAAGCTCTGATCTCTATGTTCTACAGGGAAGAACTTCTGAAGATCCTCCTAAATCAAGCAGTAGTATCAAAGGTGTGCAGTTGGTCGAGAGCTCAAAGAAGGAAAACGTCATTGAGAAAACTCTTGACCAACTTAAAGAAACCACCACGGTATGAATGTCATTCTAACCCTCATGGCATATGCATCTTCGATTTCATTGACCGTATCAACGTAGATGAATCTACCTCATGAAAGGGTCCATTTTTAAGAATTTTCCCTAGTTACTAACATTGCACTTTTCCGGATATTCTGACAGGACGTGTGGCAAGGTACTCAGCTTCTTGCATTTGATTCAGCTGCTGCTATGGAGCTCCTTCGGAGATCTCTAGTAGGAGATGAATTAACAGAGAAAGAAAAGAAAGCCCTGCGGAGAACTATGACTGACTTAGCATCAGTTGTTCCCATTGGTGTTCTTATGCTTCTTCCTGTGAGTAAAAACTAACCTTATCAAATTCACCAGTATCATATTTTGTTCATTCTCATAAAAGCGTTTCTGTTCACTACAACTTTTTACTAATCTATTTATGGTTGCTCCTTGTACAAACTTCCATAACACCAATCACTGCATCATTACATTTACCATTAACATTTGCAATATGTCCCAAGTCTATGAACTAATCTAATGGTTACACTTATGTCTAACAGGTCACAGCAGTTGGTCATGCGGCTATGCTTGCTGCAATACAGAGATATGTGCCAGGCTTGGTAATGCTTTCTTTTGTACTTGCTTCTACCCTTCTGTACATTTCTTCCATCTTCAATCAATGCTGATAACAATCTCTGCTTTTGTTTAGATACCTTCAACCTATGGACCCGAAAGGTTGAACCTGTTGAGACAGCTCGAGAAAGTCAAACAAATGCAAACAGATGAAACGGAGCGTGAAGAAGGCATCGATGAAACAGAATCATAACTAGATCAAGAAACAAAGAAAATCAGTCTATACCTCAAAAGTTCACATTGTTCTATAATTCATTGACAAGAGTTGCGCATAGAGAATCTCATTCCATGTGTCAGGGACGCCGGGTAGGCACCAGTGGCTACAATCTTGAGGAGTATCAACAGGAGTTCCCGACTCTCGATACCGAGAGGGATGACCATCTTTCCTAAACTCTGTCAGATATGTAATGTTCAGAAACTTAACCTTACTATGTCGATATCTCATTTCTTCAATTACTTTATAGATATATTCATTGTGACTCGCATCAGGTTCCATCTTCCTTTTATCAGTCTCAGGCTCCATATCTGCATCACATAGACCACCCAAATTCCATGTCCCATTTCTGCAACAACCAATGATTCTTTTTCTTTTAAACCCTCATCTCTCAAGATCGTTATCTAGCAGCTTTTGTCTGATTATATCCTGACCTGTAGTGCACCGGAGAGTAGCTTCTGAAGAAGACATAACTCTTGTCAGGATCAAGTCTTTCCAAGACCCATGACTTCCATGTCTTCAAAGACTTGGCAAATGCCTCCATTACTCCCATTGTCTTGTTCACTTTCCTTCCCTCCTCAAAATAGCATCCTCTGCACAGAAAACAAAGCCAGTTAAGCAAAAGAATGTCGAATCCTGATCATAGAAGCTGAGGGTTTTCTCATACGTTAACACAGTCTTCTCTTCGTTCCACCAGTGCCCTGTGTTGAATACCAGAACATCTGACCCGATCCATCTTTTTGATTGCCAGTTGAATTCGTCGACTCTTACTGTGGTTCTGATCTCTTTGGGTGAGTTATCCGGTGGCCGACCGATGACGACAAGAAACGGTGTTCTGTGATACTCAACTGTGAGGTTTTGCTGAGGAAATCGCATGGAGAGAAAGCCCTTGTGTTTAGTTATGGGATTCCCATTTACTTCATAGATTTCAGATTTATTAGGTATTGCTTGTGAGAGCATGCACATTAGAGATTCCCACTGGTTTCTTCCGATTGAATCTCCCACGAACACTATCCTCCCGTTACGACTCCTCTCCAGAAAGTCACTTGCGTTAAATCTAATCACATTCAATAGCAAAAAAAATTCAGTGATCATTTTAGTTGGTCACGGGTACAAAAACTAGGTTTCAAGTCTTTCTATTTTATGAATCTTGACCCTACTGCAAGAAAAGAAAAACCTAATATCTAGTGTGTTAACTTATGATGAGGAAAAAAAACGTTTAACTTCTAAAACTAAATAAAGGCTTTGGCATGGAATCAGTATAACTTAAGGCCTACGCAAGACGTATTCTCTTTTATAGAGAGAAAACAAGAAAACGTGGAGTGATGACGTGGCACAATCATTTACCGTGGAAGATCGCAGCCGTGTGGTTGCCATCGCCATTGGAGAAAACCAGAATCCTTTCTTCCATTCTTACGACAACGAAAACCGGAATCAAGAAAGCGACACACTTCTCCATATAATAATCCATTATTAACAGATGATGATGATGATGTTCGACGAACCCATCTTCCTTTGGAGTAATCACAATCCTTTGTTAGGGTTTGCGAAGACAACAATCCGAAAGGGAGAAAGGGCTCGAAAGAGGAGAGATTGACATCGATGAAGACGCTCGAGAATATGAGGAGGCTAAGTAAAGAGAGGCTGATGACGAAGAGATGTTTCTTGATCTTGAAGACGTACGGAAATGAACAGAGAGAGAAGAGATGATGATGATGATGATCCATGTTGTGTGTAATCTTCGCTCTCTCTTTTTGAACAAGTCTTTCTTTTTCTGTAAACGAAAGACGTCAAACTAAGGCCAATGTATATTCACTTCTTCTTTTTTAGTTAATTAAATAAATATGAATCACCTTGGGTAGCAAAACTTCATTGGCCCACGTTCGTGTCATTACATCTTCCGGATTGTGATTAGCGACGACGCGCGTCTAGTTCCTAACTAAATTTGTTTTTCTTAAAGAACTCCTAACTAATTTTATGAAATAAAAATATGTATTACCATTAGATGGTAATGTTTTTATCAAGGGTGTTCTGGTCAATCAATATTTCTGTGCATTTTTCAGTCTTGGAATAAATATCTTCTTGTGAATGGTAGGTAACTTAACATATAAGATGGAAACGATCAACAACTTCTTAAACTGATCATTTTTGTCCATAAAAGATTTATTGACTTTTCCTTTGAGAAAATATTTGTTCATCAAAAATAACATTTATACCATACACTTTTATATGAATATATTTGAATTCAACCCTTTCCTTATGTTTTTTTTTTTTTTTTTTTTTTTTGATAAAAGGGTTTCTATTTAAATTGCATGAGAAATAAAAAGATACAGAGCTTTTTAAAACCCAATAAGGCTATATAGCCAAATCCACAAGAAGAGAACCATTTTGAAACAAGAGAAGCCCACAAGGGTAGTGAAAGAGAAATAGTTGGCAAGGCCCAAGAACACATCCAGTTGCCGAGAGTACATGAACTAAACCGAAGAATACAAGGTGTCATCTAAACCGAGACAAATAAATCACAATCAGACTGAACCGAATCCTAAACCAAACCGTTTAATCCCTTATCAAATCGACAACTCAAGTGGAGCTGCGATCGGCGATCTCTTCTCCGAGATAGTGAAAGATGAAGCTGAAGGTTGTGTATCGGAAGGTTTCCGATTACATCCGTTACGATCTCAAAGAAATCGTCTTACCTTCATCACTCCCCGATCCTCCTCACGTCGTGAAACGCCGCAAATTGACTTGGCACGAGCGATTTCTCGTGAGATTCCATCACTCTCTTTCCTCTTTCTTCTTTGAAATTTCTGGTAGTCTTCTACTTTTAGGGTCTGGGTATTCAAAATTTTCTTTCAAGGGATAAACAAGTTTGCATTTTGTCGTGCTTAATCTTCTCGAGCTGTATATTTTAAGGTCGTTAATTAGCAGAGTTATGAGATGATACCATCTGGAAAACAAATGTGAGATTTCTCTTGTTTGAGCAAAAAGATTCGTCCTTTCTGATATTCGCATTCTTTGATTATTTTCACGGGTAGATTAGGTCTGTGATTCCGAGATGAAACACTTCTTACTGTTTTCAGAGTAATTGATGCTTTATTCTCTAGATGAAATTGAGCTAATGCTAACCACTGTGTGAAATATTCATGTTTGTGATTAGGTGTTGAAAGAAGCTTCAAGGCTTTATGCTGCAAGCTGGGTGCGAGATATAGGTCCTGAACTTCGTCCTAATGATTACAAGAAGCAAGGGGACGCTGAACCTAAAAAGAAACCCCAAGAGACAGAGAACGAGCCCTCTGTTTTGGAAGATCTTGGTAACCACTGCTGTTATGCTATTTCCTCATCTATTTGTATCTCAATTAATTGCATATTACAAGTACTGAGAAGTTGAATACTTCTCTTTGGATTCACAAGACGTTTACTATTGATATTGGCAAGTGCTTTTCCCAATTACAAAACCGCCCCTTTCATTAGTTTTTTTACTTCATGTATAATCTATTGTCTATCGCTTTATTCATAAATAGCCTGTTTATCATTCCTTTTCCGTTACTCTTCTATACAGCTGTAGCTGCAAGAGGTGGTATGGAGACTTTAAGGCCTGCTTTACATCGTCTGTACATGACACGAGCTTCTAGTTATAAAGATGCTCTTTCAAGCTTTATAAAGGGTTACCATGAGGGTTTGCAGCAAGTTATGCAGAACAAAGAAGAGTCTAAAGACCAAGCAGATCAAGCTGACAACTCTAAAAAGACTACCTGACCTTCGTGAGCTCCAAAATCAGGATTCGTTGTGTGAATGCGACTATGTACTTAGCTAGATCTTGGGTTATTTGATTGTACCACAACAATCCAAAGTTTGACGACATAGTCATTCATGCACAATGTAGCCTATTTGTGAAACAACTTCTAGAAAACAAAAACGTTTAGCTTGACACATGTTCTTCGTAGATCTAAGTTCCAATTTTTGTAGCCTCTTCTCTGTGAAACTGCTGTGGAGAGGACAGGTTACCAGAACTTTGTGATAAACCTAATCATTTATTGTGATGGGTTTGATTCCCTTTACAGCTTATTCAGAATTCACTTCTCCAGGAATTTTACAACAAGCTGGCTCATCGCAGGACTCAGGTGATTGTTTGGACCAATAAGCAAATTTTTGTAATAGATCATTCCTGCTTTTTCAGAGGAAAGACTTTCAAAAAAATTTGGTATGCCCTATACCCTTTTTTCTTCCCATGTTAAAAGCATTGTTAGTGGATTTTTTAATCCATGCTATCTGTAACAGTCTCGCATAATGCTGTTGCAGAAAGTTGTCTGGCCCCTACAAGTTGTAGTTAAAAAAGCATAGGTATCAGATAGATTTCAGGGGAAAAGTTGAGCAGTCGATTCAGAACTGTACTTTAAGTGTTGTTATGATCAAAACTTTTATTGCAGGACGAACCCCTTATGCAGGAGGAGGCCACTGAACATCTTAACTATAGCCAAAAGCTTCAAAGCTTAGTGATAATGGCACATGGCTGAGGGTCCCTCCACTAAACCACTGGGCGGAGATCAACTAGCCTTCAAGTCAACAAGTAAGTATCTATCCTGAATGTTCATGGGCCCTTAGAAAATCACCTGTGGCTGAGTAAAATAGAAACCAAAGTAGCTTAAAAACTCATTTTGCATTACCTGTTGAATGTCAACCTATGCTGTCAAGTCAACAAATGCGCCTGCCTTAAAGAGTAGCACTTGTTACTACACTCAAAGTTGGAGCATGTGCGAATACAACCCGAGCATTTGTAGGTAGTGAGTGGGCATGATAAGGTTGTGTTGTTCTATCTCTGTTACGAAAACTTTCTGTCCAATCAAGATTTTGCTTTACTGCTTTGGTGCCATACGCAGATAGTTTCGACAGCTTCTTTTTGACAAAGCATCCACTTAATGATTGTAGAGATGGCAAGTTTATTTTCTATTACTCATACGTCGTTACCAAGCTATAGCGACCTCACTACCTATATTTTCTTAGCAATGTGTTCTCTTGACCTAAAGTAGCTTTGGATTAGGCTTAGAGTCCCTTCACTTGTCTGAGATTCTCTTTTTTTTTGTAGAGGAAATAGATAACTCTGACTTTAGAGAGTTAAGCCTATGTTTTTCATGGAGAATTATGTTTTGAGTAAAGGTGGTATTCAAGAGTTGGGGAGATTCTCTCCAACAATTCATTTGGTTTAAGGGTTGTTTAGGTCTGTGAGTGGATTTTAGTGCAGTAATATAGGAGAGTAATATCAGAAATCTGTGAGAGCCATGTTTAATGGTTTAATGAGGATATAAAATGATGAAGTGTGTTAAAGATATCATTGGATCATACAACAATCTCTTTTTGGAAGCACATGGAGATGGATATACTGATCCAATGATTGATTTTTCTTTAATATATTATATAGATATAAAATGTTGAAGAGCACTAAAAGAAGCAGTACATGAGTAGACAATCGCTTTCAACAGATTGTTCACTGTTCATCTGACCTTAGTACATTAAAGAACATGTTCTTGTAGGAGTACTCTCCTAAAAATCTCTTTTTTTCCTCTCTTTGTCAAAAGAAAAGTTGTAGACTCAGTTCTCAGAGAAAAAAAAATGCATTATATGTGACTTGATTGATATGATCTTTGGTTAACATATTTGGATTTGAACCATGCCTTGTATTTATAGTTTGTCGCCCAAACTAGCACTTGTGCAATGCCATTGTTCACCAAACAAACAAAAAAAAAGAAGTGAAACTATCAAAGAAAGAAGCTAGTAAAAAGGTAAAAAACATAACTATAGTGAACTCCACAACAATAAACATCATTTGGTTGGCCCCACTTTTGTTCCTGTAATAATCTCAACAGTTTCCCATTTTATCTTTCACCAAAAAAAAAAATCATCATTTCACAAGTACAACTATACATAATGCATGTGTGTGAGTACATGTAAGCCTAAATACATGTATCATCGTGGTCCGGATAAAACTCTCTTTCGAGTTTTTGATCAAACAAGTTTTCTCTTCTCTCTGACTTTGGAAGAGTAGAGTCAAAGAAGTTCCCTCAAATTCAGTGAATTTTTTTTTTTTATTTTCCAAATTAGTTACATACAGTACGGAAGCTAATGAGATATTATTAAAAAAAATAGCATACAATTTCCAGAAAATTGGCATCTGTGGCTATAGAGAATGCCCAAAAGTCTGGTCCCATAAAAAGCTTTTAGTCAATTCCGAAAATGTTGTCACTTCTTTGGATCTCTCTGCTCCTTCATCTTTCCCCCGTGAAAGCTATATTCTGTTTTGTTTTTTCCAAAATTATTATCATCAACATACATAATAATACCCAATCTGAAATACAAAACATCAATCTTGTACACATTTCCTTATTCATTCACATATTTTCTTTTCTTTACCATTGCGGTGCTAGTTTAAAACAAAAAAAAAAAAAGAACAGTGATTACAGGGACCAACATAAATACTTAATAAATAGATTAATTAAAATACTAAACTAAACGAAAGTGGGCGCATACAAAAAAAAACAACAAATCAACGAAGGGTAAAGTCACTAACAAAGTGGCCATGTGCGACTGCGCAAAAGTCTAGTCTCTCAACAGATTCCTGATTCCTCCTCATTATATTAATTATTAACCAAAAAATCTCTCCTAATCAATCTCGTTTATTTAATTATAACTTCAACTGTCTCGTCTCGAGAAACAGCGTCATCCATCTGTTTATATGTATCTTAAAAACTACTTTATGATACTATATAATACTATATATGATGATGATGATGTAATGTAAATCTACCTAATTTGAATCAGATAGTATACAAAAGGTTAAAATAGTAAAAGTACCATGTTATGAGGATGAGGAGAGTAATAATTATACATGTTTTGGCCGTAGTAACCGTCGGGAGATTCAACGGCGGAGGCCGCGGCGGCAACGGAATCATCCCCGTCGTTTTCATCCATTTGACACTCCAAATTCACACCAAACAGCCTCAGCGTCCTTGAGCTCCCGACGGCGGCGGAAGACGATGGTGTGGAGTGAGTCTCCGTCGTTGTTGCTACGGCGGCGCCTGTAATCACCGACACGTGCGCTTCTTTAATTAATTGAAAGAAATAAAAAAAAAAGTACACAACTGAACAAAAAGCACGTTTGTCTCAGAGGATTGGACGGTCTTCTTCACGCGCTCTTATATACGCGTGTATAAGTTATATTTCTGGAGTAAATACGTAATCGGGATCTTATTTTTAGAGAGAAAAAACCAAAAAACAAAAATAGCTGTATAATTTAATGTTAAATATCTCAGGTTGTTAATAGGCACCTAATTAGATTAGCAGTATATCATGTAGACCTGAAAATGATAATCGTATACTACTAGAAAAAATATTTGGGTGTAACGTTTTTAATCCTCCCGACAACATGTCGATACTATTGGACATGAACAATTTACTCATAGAAACAAATTAAAAACGAGGAAAAAAGATTCAAACTAATCTTCTTCATAGATAAATATTCAAAGTTGAGAAAGAGAAATAAAATACATACCGTAATGGGAATACTCTGAGTGAGAGGGAGGATTAGAGTAATTA
This sequence comes from Cardamine occulta, assembly GCA_028015245.1. Classification (NCBI taxonomy): domain Eukaryota; kingdom Viridiplantae; phylum Streptophyta; class Magnoliopsida; order Brassicales; family Brassicaceae; genus Cardamine; species Cardamine occulta. The sequence continues at coordinate 2,076,840 of CM051385.1, forward strand.
GTAGAGGCGTGGAGTTGACGATAAGGAAGAGCTGCGACAGAAGTAGGATACGACGTCGTATTGACTACGGCGGAGGAGGAAACTTGGCCGCGTCGACGCCAGCCAATAAAGAGTCTCCGGGGATCAGAACGGTGGCGTTGGAAGGAAACGACGTCGCCAGGGTCAAGCTGTTTGTCTTTGACGAATCTACTCCATCCTTTAGTCAAGACATAGCTTTGACTGCTGTTCCAGTAAGAGTATCTGAACCTCCAGGACCTGCCTGACTCATCTTCGAAGCTTAGAAGCATACCTTTCTCCGACGACGACGTGTCAGCACCAGAGGCAGAGGAGACGACGGCATTGAGAGGGAAGTATTTCTCAGCGTGTTGTTTGGGTATGACAAGGCGGTTGAGTTTGCCAACGTCGCTTGGTGTGAGAGACTTCTCAAAGAGTGACTCTTTTTGATCGTCGTCGGTGGTAGTTGTCTCCGATGTGTCGGTGGTGTGGTGGTGCTGCCACAAGAGAGTGTGGTGGTGGTCTGTGGAGTAATGGTTGACTGACATTTTTTTGTTGGAGATAGAGAGAGTGTAGAGAGAAAGAGATGGTTAGGTGAAAGAGAGAGGTGAGTACTCGTAGTACTAATATAGTATCATACGAAGGAGAGAGATGGGAAAAATAAAAAAAAAAAAAGCAATTGGGGATTTTGAAGGTTAAAAAAAATGACGTGAAAACTATTTGGGGAGAGAGTAACACACGACAACCAGAAGACTTTCTTTTAAGGTTTTGCGTGATGTTTTATCTTTTTCCATCATTATTACTTTTTTTCTACTTCTTGCAGTCCGTATTCTTATGGATTTACTATTTCCTTTTTTTTATTCTATTTGTCTATATATATACAGTCACATTTATATCATAATAGTTATGTACTAGTATAATAATGTTTTTCACCTTCTGTCATTTTTCTTAAACACATCGGATTCCACGACTTGAAGTATAAGTATTACAAATATTTATAGTTTTGATTTTTTTTAATAAGATATGTTAATTGTTTATATGTTTAGGGGATATGAAAAGTAATCCTCAGGTGAGGTTGGTGATTAGGAGGAAGTTCTAGACCAGAAAGAAGAACTAATTAAAAGGTTTGTTTACAACAAAAAAAGTTAGGCTACACGAAAACCCAAAGAATCAACCTATTTATAGTTAGAAGGATCTGACCATTTGAAAAAATGCAATTATTAGAAAACAAAACAAAAGAACAAACTTATCAACAAAAATTGGTGTCACTTGCTTGATAATAATATCCTGAAGAAAAAAACTATGTTCTTTGCGTGTTTCTCGAAATGTTACCAAAAGAAGAAAAACAAAGATATGGTCCTTGTATTTCGACGCAATTAATAGACACCATATAAATCAAAGTTAGACGTAATAGATAGTAAATTCTGATAAATCATACGTGTATAATTTAGGCCTTTGTTCGATGTTCGATGCACTAACGTTAGCGTTCGTCATCAGTGTTACTTTCACTTTCAGGGTTTAAAAAAAACCTTTTTCATAGTTAAGTTTTTTTTTCTTGTTTTTGTCAATCGGAGTTGGCAATGGCGTTGCGTTACACTGGTATTTGCGGCATCAATTTCCCCAGTGTTAACGAATATTGTTACGAAATTTATATCAAAATAATTATAAAGAATATATAGTTCATCAATTGCTAATTGATATAAATATATATATTTTTAAAGGGAGTGACGTTTTCTTTGCTTTCACAAATTCATCAACAAGTATTTACATTGTTGCTTGCCTCCCTCCAATACACCTTTAATAGTTTTGTTTCGCTCTTATCTTGACATCTTCACTTTTGGTCTATAGACCAATCTTTGTCTGACAAATAGTTTGTTAATCAAGAGAAGTCTAGATTAGTTTTATAGATCAGTACAAATACTTGTTGGCCGTCGTTTTTATATGTTTTTTTTTTATGAAAACGTTTTTTATATGTTAGGACACAGTTTTGAATATATTAACTTATTCTAACATATTTCGGAGTAAAACACATGTCTAAATTTTTAATTATACATAGTAAAAAGGCGTTAAAATGTATATACTGAGTATAGGCAATGATTTACCGTACAAATAAAATGGCTGAGAAAAATGCAACATATATGTTAGAAAATCCTATTCGAGTTAGCAGATAAAATGTTTTTGATAACTCCATCAGTTTGGCGAAATATGATAGAATGGTATAGAGACCAAATTGTGAGTCTATACTTCTAAATAATATCTTAAAGATATGGTGCCTCCGATGATCTTAGATTTGACTAAACAGTTCATTCAAACTCGCTTACTACTCATACTACTTCAAAAGGATTTAAATCCTCGGAATTTTTGATTCAAAACCAATCACCTAGCCTTTTCATACAGCAAGATATTCTTATGTCTCCATATTTTTTTGTTACTTAAATGATGTTTTTTTCAATATTTATATACATATTTATATTTATTATAAATAAGCCATCTAATTAATTTGTAGATAGTTATTAATTAATTTATAAAACTGATAGTTTATTTTCTTAGTTTTTTAATATTCTAATTGATGGTAATATTCTAACTTTTTTTTTACTCAAACGTACAGTATATTTGTTTATATAGTCTATTTTAGGCAAATAAAATACATAGGAACAATTGGGAGGTCTTATAGGTAGGAGGTAAGAAGACTAGCAGTATAGCTGCAGAAAATATTATAAAAACTACTGAATTAGGACGAGCATGTTTGATCTTGAGCTCCTTTGCGAAAAACAAAAAAAAACGATATATCAAATGATTATATATATATATATATATATGATATATCTATATATAATGTTTCAAAATACTCCATCGAACCTAACAACTCCAACATTTATTAATAATACTGCATTTAAAATATTTTCTGCCTGACATAGATTTGGAAGGAAATAAAGCCAATCTCCAATTATTCTAATAATAATTTGAGAAAAATAAAACATAATACTTTTTTTGGGTGGGGAAATAATGTAATTTATAGTACATGTAAGTACTTTTTGTCATAATTGACACATATGTCCAATCTAGTGTTTTTCTAATATATATAAGAAAATTAAGTGCCCAGTAAGATGTTTAAAATTTTAAACTCTGAATTAGTTAATTTTGAATTATTTGAGAAAAACGACTGAAAAGTTTAAGGTCGGGACCTAAATAGCTAACTGATAATAGGAAGCAACTTGTTAATTTAAAAAAAAAAAAAAAAAAAACTTGCCAAAAAGGCAAAACAAATTTGAAGTAAATCCATTTAAAAAAAAAACACTAGTATAAATGTACAATAGTATAAGGTGGCGTGGGACCTGTGAGGATGACGAAAGCATGATGAAGGAAAAAAGAGATCCAACGGCTGAGAGAGCGTATGGTTATTCACCCAAAGGAGGAGATACTTTCCCCTCACGCAACTTGTGGAGCATGTGCTTTGCCTTTCCCACACACCATTCCATGCTTCTTCATTTCGTCTCTCATTTTTTCTGTTTTTCATTTCCCAGAGATATGGACTCCTTTAGATTTCTTTTTAACATCTTTGTTTTTTTTACTTTCTTTGGTCGAAAATCGAGTTTTTATTTTATAAATGGTCAAAAAGACTTATTAAATGATGATATGTATCAGTATCAAGTTAGTTTACTGGCTTTAACCCACCTTTTATATTTCATATACAACCAATGCAGCATTTAGTGTCATAGAAGTATAGATTGGCCAATCAATTATAGCTTAGATTTGTTTTGTTTTGAATTGTCATATTCATAGTACGCGAATGTTTTGCCTTTTACCGGAATATTTACACTTTGAAAAAAACAGATAGAATATATACATATATATATATATATATATATTGAAAACTCAAAAAGAATATATTTCATATGGTTTATTTTAGAAAATATATTGAATACATTTTACCATTAAATTCAATAAAATAATAAAATAATAAAAGAAGAAGAAAGAGATAAATGAATATATATATATATATAGATATAATAGGATACAATTGCAAAATAAATCTATAAAAAAAAAACTTTCATGGCATGCACTCATATATATTACAAAATGTAGATACTTTGATATAAATCATATTACATACAAGGATTTGCAGTGCACCGATATGATATTAAAAGAAATAGTCATGTTCTCATCTCTAAAATTATGTGTTTTAACTGTTGTTTGCTGCCCACACTAAGAATTTCTTTGGTACATACTTAATTTCATAATATAGTATTTAATCGTAAGTATTTTGTATAAGCGGTATATACTGAGCGATTAAATATCATATCTACGGACTACGGTGGTCAAAATTTTGAACGTCACATCTATGGTTGTTTTGTGGTTAAAATCGTTGCAATTTGAAGATTTACCACCCATTCATAGCAATCTTTTTGGTCAACCCCATATTCATGGCATTTAAGTTTTTTTTTCTAATCAATAAGTAAACAGTTGTGAAAATGAATTACTCATCTGTTAACTTGTAATAACTGTGGCCTACAAAAAATTCCTTTTTATTATATGAATGCAGAATTGTTAAGTCATGTTGGCGTGGGGAGTTGGAAGAGGATGGTAAACACCACCTCTCTAGAACTTCCGAGATAAAATAATTTTAATTCAAGGTGTTTACTAAAGATAATTTAGATTATGCTTATTTTCCTAAAGTTTTCTCTTTAGATAGTTAGATTATGCTTGCCATCGTTTATAATTATTGTAGAATGAAAAGAAAAATTGATATTCTAAATTCTTTGATCATGTAATTTTTTTTTGTTGATAAGAGATCATAGTAAAATTTATAACAAAACAGAAAGTAAAGTTGTAATTAGTTTTCATTTTGATAATAAACCACTACGTGTGTATTTTCTTCTTTGTTGTTTTTATTCGTTTCTAAAGAAATAGAAAACAAACGAGGGCTATCTGAAAAATCCAAAAGACATGCAAATGGACACCTACGTGGTCCTCCTCTGTTTTTTTTTTTTTTTTTGACGACTTTTTCCCAAATGTTTTTCTTTGATGGTAAAAATCTTATCATCTATACTATTAATCGGAAGGAAGAAGCAATATTTTTATCAAACCATTTAAGCTATTTTAATTTATTTACGGTTTATGTCATTCTAATTAAATGTTAACAAAAAGCTTTTTAAAAAATAAAAGGGCAATTTGGTAAATTTAGTCTGTGACAATTAGCTGATCCAAGCCAACAAAAAATCCAACCCAGAAACAACACGGAATTGCCAAATTCAACAATTGCAGATCTCGATCCAACAATTGCAGATGAAGCAGTTGCAGAATCAACAGAATTAAACATTGATAAAGGGGGAGCCTACACTTGGTAGCCAAGTGGCACCAGTAGGATTTACAAATGAAAAGGAAGACGTGAGCATTATAAGCTCTAGGTATAAAACAAAATTTAAAAAGAGGGAACTTTCACTTAAGAGCAGCGAAGTCCGCAAGCTCCAGGGTTTCAATGATCGATAGCATTTGCTTTCAATCTGTCTCGAATGTAACACAAGAATAGTTAATGTTCACCAAGCATTGCATAGCCCAGATTAAACCCATCAGTTCTGCGTAAATAGATAAATTCAAACATTTGTCCCATATAGTTAAGTTCAATTAATTTTATATTTTTTACTCTATATTATTAAATTAGAATAACTATTGTTTGTTTAATTATCCATAAAAATCATATTATTATATAATTATATAAATAAAAATAAAACATTACCCTAAACGTAAGCAAGAGTTATAATGTTTCTAAAGTATTTTATTATGGGCGCCGACACGCATCTTAATTTCTATTAAATATTTCATAGTTATGAAAATTGTGTTTAATTTAGGAAAATGAAAGCTATCTAAACACCTACATATCTTGAATCAATCACTATTAACAATTACACTTTTCTCTAACACCCAACCAAAATTTATACTTTAATTAACACGAAAAAATAAAAAAGTTATAATTTTAAAATATTACATCCGGGCGCTAAAGCTATCAATTAGTTTCAGTTGTAAAACAAATTATGAAATATCTGAGACGTGCTTGCTGGACACCATTAATTATTGATGTTTAGACCGTTATTTTATTATTATTTTTTTTCGACAAAAGATTGTTAAGATATTATTATGGATTCCATAAACAGTTACACAGAAATCCTTCGGTGACTCAGAATATATCGTTGCCTTGTAACTTTAGAAAGTAAAAAACGAAACCTTAATAACAAATAATAACTTATATCCATCCTTTAAATATATTTTTATTAAGCTTTTGTTATATATATACTTATATAATTAACTTGGGCCAGTAGGCCAGCTACAAGTAAAGAGAGACCATCTAAATATATTATAATATACTATTAGCTCATAAAAATAGTAAATGATAAAATATAAATAGAAAGATTGAGTTTTTTTTTTCCCATATAATAAGAAGAAAACAACAAATATGCGATGAGATTTGTCCCATTGGATCTTTTTCTTAGTCTTCTCGTGTTTCGATGATTCAATCCTCTCCTCACACTCAGATCTCTACCGTTATGGTAACTTTCTAACTAATTTCAATAAAAACATATTTTTTTTGGATTTTTAGAATACTACCTAAATTTCTGTTTTCCTTAACATTACACAAACTTCAATTTTTATCGTATTTGACATGTTAGCAAACTATTGTTAGTAAGTTTTAGTTATTCTCTCCGTTACATTTTACTAGAACGTTGTTTTGTTTTACGTAGATAAAAAAAATAATTAAGTTTTCTGTTTTATCTTTAATATTTATTTAATTTTTTTTATTGATCAAAACATTAAAATAATAGAAACAAAATTAAAAAATTTACCAAACATTGCATCTAAAAACTGGTGTTTTCTGAATTATATGAAGCTAGTAAGAAAACAGTGAATCCATGGGTATTTGAACCCGAGTATCCAAGAAAAAGCCGAATTTTTGTTATCTTTAATTAATGTTTATTTAATTTTTTTTATTGATCAAAACACTAAAATAATAGAAACAAAATTAAAAAATTTATCAAATATTGCATCGAAAGCATAAAACAATAAATAATATGAAACAAATTATAAGATTCAAAATGATAATTAATAGAAAACGTAAGGAGTATTAAATAATGACGATATGACATGTGAATTCCAAACCTACACAAAATTTATTGAAGGAAAAACTTTCCATTACTCTATCAAATAAGTTTCAAAGATTACTCGAACCAAACAAAGCACCATCTGATCTCAAATGATTTTCAAAGATTACAACGATGCAACGCATGTAGTCGTAATTAATATGCGAAAATAAGTTTACTAATAATTGTGGGAGAATTTTTCGAATAGGCATATAATGTCAGGTGTAAATTTCTCTTATGGATAGTTTATTCTTCTCTGGAAATCATTGTTTCGCAAAACATTTTGATTTCCTGCTGTAATCCGAATCCTAAAAATCAAGTGTGGATTTTTTCACCGGGTTTGTAATTATGCTTGTAACATAGCTTCGGAATTTGTTTCATAGCAAATTTGTTTCATAGACATGTCTCCTTCAGCAAAAAAAAAGAACTGATTGAATTAGTGTTGAAAAACAAAAGAAAAGATAGTAATGGACAAATTAAGGCGACATCATTATCGATTTCGAGGCACGTTTTTTGCATGTACGTGTAACATCGAGTACGTCTGCATCAATTAAGCTTGTTATTTTATTTATGTCATTTTCTATAAGTAATTTTAAATGTTTGTGTAATTTAGAAGTTCTTTAAAATTTTCAGTATAGTAATATTGCACATGTTGGGGTCATTACCTCTCCAATGATAGTAGAGGTTGTTGGGCTCGTATGTACTTTGTCTTTTTTTTTTTCTTTTTCTGGCCTTCTAATCCTATGCAATTTGATCAATTAAAATATTACTTTCTTGTTCTCTTTGTCACGTTGATTTTTTCTGTTTTAAATTTGAAGTGGAGTTCAAGATTGGATAATATATATGTGTATTACATATAATTTCGGCTATAAATAAACATAGAATGAATTTTCCAATCGGCAAAAAGAAGAAGATTGAAATTAGGTATAATGCATTTTAAAAAAAAAATCATGATAAAAGTGCATAAAGGTACCCAAAAATGTCACATCTCTACATGATATCTAGTTTATCTACACACTGAACTCACTCGTTTAAGAAATAAGCATATACCTGATAATGAGATAAACATTAAAACAATATATGCAGATTTATGTTTATTTTTACTTTACTCTTTTCTCATTTATCTATTTCACTATGTCTCTTTCTTCTTATTTTTATCTTTTCTTCATCTTCAAAAAATCAATACAAATCATAAAGATATTACACCAATAATATTTTTTGAAAACTATCTGTGTATACTACGTTTTTTTGCTTGGTCGAATGGTTGACTAGAGGTTGAGAAAATTTTCAACATGAATTCGAATTTTAAACCAAACTTTTGAAATTTTTCATTATGATTGGGTTTAAAAATACTAATAGTCTTTGAGAAGTTTATTAATAAAAATGGCCGTAGACGGATGCTGCATTTTTTGTCGGGGCCACGGCCCTGTGGGGAGTGGAATCTGCAATGTAAATCGTGGAGGGTTTCTATAATCTGCAAGTTTCCTTATTTAAAAAACAAAAGTTTCTTTATTTAAATGTCTCTAAACGACAACCTTCCTGGCTTCCTACGTTATTTTTGGAAAGTGACTTCGGGTAAGTTGCTATTTTCTTTCTTAACTATTATCCATATTTATGACATTGTCCCAGTCCCCTAGTAAAAATAGCATCTTTTCTTTGTTTTCTTCTTAAAATAGCGGATTCACTTGTTAATTGACTTATCATTCAAGTTGACACCAATTGTGTATATCTTTCATTATACAAATAGGTTGTAACTTGTACGTCAACAGGAATCGAAGTAATTAATTCATAGTATGTATAGTATAAAATTTTAAGATTATATTTTCTTAGGTTTAGACGAAATACTCGGTAAGTGTGCATCCTTTGTATAATTAGAGAGCATAACATATAGATGACGTTGTTTAAAAATAGAAAACAAGAACAAATATGGAATAAATGTTGACAACCAAAACTAGACCCCTTTTCCGGAAAACCCTTTGTAAAGTGAAACTTTGTTTGATAAAATATAGTTTAAAAGTTGTTATAAAAACCACTATATAACACTTAGAAAGGGCGGGTAAAAAGCAAAGCTGTTGAATGATAAATTTGCTAGAACAAGGATGGAACTTTTGGAAAGTTTTATATCCCTCTTCCAGTGTGCCAAATAAAATATTGGATATATTGAGCCTCGAACTACTCATCCGAAATTCCCAATTGGAGTATTATAATCCCTCTCACATACCTAGTAATGAACTATCTACTTTTTGGGTGAGAATTACGCTTCCGATATACAAACTATGTATGATATTCAATTCAGAACAGTCATAACTAATTTATTTATGGTGATTCAGCGATTCACTTATTTATTAAAATGCTTAGAAATTATGATTTAATTATTTCATTACGATTGGCCAATGTAAACGTTTTTAAATTAAAAACCCGAGTTTATTGACTATTATAAAATTAGAACAATTATTTAAATGGCAGGAATAATAGATATTGATATTTCCTAAGTAGGGGACTAAAGCTCTTTGTTACAGGTTTTTTTTGGAAGATCGTACAACAGTCGATCATCTCCACGAATCTCGACTCAACTTTTCTCTTACGGACTATATTTGACTGATTTCGTCCTGTCTAGGATTCATCAGGGGACTGAAGCCGATCCTCTGATGAGTTTTAAACAGAAAAAAAACAGTTGAAGATATTCCGTGAGAAAAAAGTTGAGTTGAGAATATGATCGACTGCTGCACGATTTTTGGGAAAACGTCCGTGATATCTTACTGTATTTTCTAAATTCCAAGCAAAACGAGATGGCTGGAGGAGGGAGTGGACCATATTTTTTCTAATAGAAAATAAATCTTTATCTGCACACACTCAAAGTTGTATGCAGCCGATATCTTAGACTTAGTTGCCTCCAACAACATTACTTTTCAAATTTATGTTTAAAATTTTTGAACTTCAGATGGAAACAAGTTCCAATATCTGGAGACAGATCATTTTGCCCACCTACTTAATAGTGAAAACAAAATTTAACCAAAAACAAATACACGTATCGTTTTACAAAATTTAACAGAAAATATGATTTTAATGAATACTATTAAGAGGAACTTAAAAATCTATGCAACCAGAAAAATTGAATTGTAATTAGACCGTAAACTGGATTGATCTTCCTCCTTAATTTAAAGGGTCAAATAAAGCTTGTTTAGTTTGTTTTAGTCACGATTAAGCTTGTCGAGTTAAACTTAGAAGGTCACATTCAAAATTTAAATAGTTTACGGTAAAATAACAAACAAAATTAGTAAAAGATATTATGAATTATAATTATATACGTACGACTCTGACGTACCGGACTGGGTGACCTAAGCATATTCATACACTCAATGGGCCCATACCAGAATCTTCAAACACTTAATGGGCTCCTTCACCCTTAACAGGCCCTTGGTTAAGAATTGGGCTTCATTAATAAATGGCTGTTTAACAATAATACGATTTTACCCTTTCACTTCTCCATATTTAAGCACTTTCTGTTCCACACGAATAAAAACCCTAACCCTAATCTTAGCCGGCTTCAGAAGCACAAGTAGAGAGACTCAGGAAGTTTCGTAACCCAAAATCAGAAGCAAAGATGGGTCGCGTTCGCACGAAGACGGTGAAGAAATCATCTCGTCAGGTGATTGAGAAGTACTACTCTCGCATGACTCTTGATTTCCACACCAACAAGAAGATCCTCGAAGAAGTCGCAATCATCCCATCTAAGAGGCTCCGTAACAAGATCGCCGGATTCTCAACTCATCTCATGAAGAGGATCCAGAAAGGACCTGTCCGTGGTATCTCCCTCAAGCTTCAGGAGGAAGAGCGTGAGCGCCGTATGGACTTCGTCCCTGATGAATCCGCCATTAAAACCGATCACATCGAGGTCGACAAGGAGACGCTTGAGATGCTTGCTTCCTTGGGAATGTCTGAAATGCCAGGTGTCGTCAAGGTGGATCCAGTCTCTGCAGCTCCTATTGCTCCCTTCGGAGTTGGCCGTGGAAGGAGGTACTAGAGTATCAGATGAATCAATCATCATCTTTCAGATGTGTGATTGTTTCTTTAGTGTCTTTTTTTTTTCTTTTTATCTGCACATTTTTGTTTGTGCTTTTTTTGTTGAATCGTCTTAAGTTGAACTTCAATGCTCTATAAGCTTTCATTTCTGGATAAATTTAGCTACCTTATTATGCGGTTGTTGGATTTCTTATATTTTATCGTTCTTCATCTTCGTTAGAGAACTCGGATGAAATTTAGGTGAATACATCCCAAAATTGGTAGATTAAAACTCGTGTGGATGGTACAACATTCTTTCATGATACATAATGTATTTGCACACACACAAACATTGTATAGGAACCAAAATCCTTACTTTGTTTTTTCACTCATTCGAATTGCCTGCCATGCCGACTAGTTTGAGCATGTTGCGATCTTCTTTGAACCTCTCTAGAACAGTTCCTCTCATGGCGTTATGTTGTGTGTCTTGTTCGTTTGAGGCCTGAACGATCCCCCAGCATTCTATCACTTCTGGCTGTATTCTGCTCGTATTGGAGAGACTCGGGCTACCAAATGTCGTGCAGGAAAAGGTCTGGCCTTGATCGAAGCTTGCTGATATAAACAGACCAAAGTGATTGATCTTACCTCCAAATCCTATGCCATTTGGAATGTTCTCCGATGTGAAATTAGTAGCACACTGCGCATATTTACACACGATATGTTAGAATATATTCACAAACAATCTAACAAGCAGTGGTATAACAGAGCATTTGTGGAACGCATACCCATTGAATGTTGTTGTTTGCTCCAGTTGGTCGGAAAATGGATGCTTTAGGGCTTAGCTGGAAAAGAAAAGACTTCATGTCTCCATAGAAATCACTGTACCTGTCCCAAGGTTGAGAGCCGTATCCTCCATACACACAGCCTTCTTTGTCTTTGATGATTAACACTGATGCTGACATACCAGTGTTTCTGCAAGAAAATTACATTAACAACCGAGAAAATAATCTATCATATCTTTGATTTATTTAGTCAAGAGATCGTAAGGTAAACATGTTTATGGTAACAGTTGAAAACACTCACGATGTGTGGCCGAGGAATGTGTTGAAGCTTTGACCGTGTAAGGAACTATGATACAGCAGTTTCCACTCTTCAAGCTCGTGGTGAGGAAGAGCTCCTCCGATATGCCAAGCGTATTCTTTCTTTAACAATAGCCTGTCAGAATCAACACCATCTTCATAAAGCAGATGCGGGACTTGATATCCAGGCCTCACTATCCAAGATTCACCGGAAATAACAAAAATGAAAGTAAGGAAAATGTAAACCAATTTTGTAGTCAACAAGAAATGAGTCTAGACGAGAGAAGATGAAGAACAAACCTTGACCTGAGGGCATAAGCAAGCTTCCGAGGAACTTTCTGATAGTTGGAACGAGTGAGCACCAGCTTCTGAAATCCTCAAAAGACATTCCTTTTTCAGAACCATCATTGGATTTTGAGAAAGTAGCAGCATTGAGTAACGCATCCACCATCTCCTTGTAATCACTTGATTCCGCATCAGTGGAGAATACACTCTTGAAAATCACCACCAGGACCGACTCTAAATCAGACCTGAAGAATACATACATACTAGAATGCTTCACCTTCACAGAATAACCATCTAAATCTGACAATTTCAATCCGAATGAGTTCTTAAGTCGATAAAGAGACTCAGTAATGGACATATAACAAACTTGATCACATAAAGCAACTAGAATCCACAAGTAGATAAGTTTCCTCGATACCTTGTCAAGACCCCATTGCCATTTACATCCAAAGTCTGATAGATAAACTCAGCAATCTCATCATCAGTTCCTTTCTCGTAGGTTGCCTGAAAAGCAACAAGAGTTTGAGTTCAACACAGCAATCTCTCAAAGTTCGAAACCCAGAAAATCAAAATCCAAATGGACTCTGGATTACAAGGAAGTACCTTAGCAATTACAAGATCTTCATAAGTCATTTTATCATCTTTCCTGTGTTGAGTGACCATATCAAACATCCTTTTTCCTAAAGAACCACTCAGACCAAAATAAGCCTGTGAAAAATCGAATTCAACACAACATCGTGTGAGGCTTAATTCAAATTATTATCCACAGAAACACGATGAGAAAAGGACATAGAAAATCGTCAAAACCTGGAAAACAGGGTAAGATACGTATTGATCATTGCTCTGAGATTGGGAAGCGAGGGAGGAGAAGAGAGATTTGAGATCTTCGAGCTTCTTCTGAGTAAAAGCTCTGTAACAACAAAAACAAACACACAATTGATAATAAGATCGATTTCAATCTGAGAATGAGATATTGGAGAGTGAGGTCAGATTGGTTCCGATGAAAAAATACCTGGAAGCAGAAGTGAAGCGATGATTTACAGAAGACGAATTCGAATTTCCCATTTTCGCCGGTTTTTTCTCTTCTCTTCTCTTCTCCAGCAGGTTTCGACTCTGTTCTTCTATTATTTGTTTGCTTTTTGCTTCTTCAAATTTATAACTTCACCCCTTTTAAATATTAATATTCTTAATTTACCCCATTACTTTTAATTCGTTGATCTCGAAGCAACAAAGTAAAATATCAAGTTGAGGTGAAAGACTCAAAGAACAAAAAAAAGAAGAAGAAAATTGTAAGAAGAGACTGAAGACGAAGACAAAGGAGCACAACTAGATTTCACGCTTTCAGATTTCAACTGGTGAGTCTAATTAGCTAAATCTTCAAAAACTTTAATTGCAATTCGCTCTCTATCGAATCTACAGTCCTGGTATGAATTTTTTTTCGGGTGTTTTTGTTCCCTGACTGTTTTGACTTTGTTGCCTGAGAAATTTTACTAAACTAGAAAAGCTAAGCTCGTTTGTAATGTTTAATTGGAGCATTGAATTGTTCTTCTTCCTCAATTGGATGTGGATTTTTTATAATTCTGAACCATGGAAGTAGAAATCTCCAGGAATCTTCTTGACGTGACTCAGAGATTTTGGAATGTGAAATTTTAATCCTTTCCGACAGTTATTGTAAATAAAATGTTCAAAGACTAATACTTTGGATCCTTTTCTACAATTCTTAGTTTGTCATTATGAGTTGTGGTGTTTGGTGCTTGTTATGTAACAGGTTAAAGCCAAGACAATAAAAAGATCATATAAAGATGACGAGATCGTGGGTGCTTTTGTTTGTTCTTATGTTTATTGTGGTGACTTCTCAGTTCGAGTGGAATGAACAACTTGGGAGTGAAACTGAGACTAGTCGTCCCCTGACTCTTTCAGATAAAGAGCAACATATACCACAAGCCAAAGAATCTGTGCAAGAAAAGGTTTGTTTTTATTTCATTTCATGTCTCTTACTCTTTGATGTAATTAAAACAATGTAGATCCGTTGTGTATGTTGGCTTAAGGAAGGAGATGGGTTCTTAAAAACTGATGCTTAACTGGTCCAATGCCTTCTCTGTGACACATTCTGTTTCAGTGAGTTGCTTAGTTTCTTTAGATGCTGAAACACAGTCCATATCTCATCATTACTCTAAGTCTAATTGCTTCTTCATGTTCCCTGTCACTCTGGACTGTCTCACGAAGTATTTCTAAAAAGTAACAAGCCGCACATTTTCTTACATATTATTTGAGCTACTCACTGCAGATGTAGTTTTACATTTTTGTCTAGTTCAAGGGTCTATTCTACTGAAGCTCTTTAAAGTTTAGCCATAGCAAGTGTAGCAATGACTAGTCATTCATTATTTTTCCTGAAAAGCGAGTTCAATTTTGTTTATCGTCGATACCTGCTTTCCCCTGTATCATTGTAGAGTATAGTCTTGGGAAAACATTAAAGGCTAGTTGCTGGCTTCATCCCATCTCTATGAGTAGATCCCAATCTTGAGTCCTCCAAGTGATGCTTTTGTAGAAAGAAAAGTATATCAACCATAGTTATCTGAAAGTCCACTGTCCTAGTTAGCTTTACTAAGCCATTTGATTGCCAAAGGATATGCTTCATACTGTTACTTCATAGTATGATCTAATGATAATATGAATATCTATTTGTGGCAGAAAATTCTCTCCCAAGAAAAGAATATTCAGAAGCTTAATGAGCTGGTCCGAGATCTAAGGAGGCAGTTGCTGCAATGCAGAAATGAAAATCAGGTGGAGTTGACAGAGCTAGCGACTGAGGTTGATCAGCTGCCGTCAAGAGGTGTTTAGTTCATTTTGCAGGTACATCGTTTTCGTGTAGCACATGTTTCACAAGTGGTTGATTTCTTTCCTATTAAAACTTATGCGAAATGATGTTTGACTGAAAGCATTAATTGAGTTGACACTTTCTATAGATGAATCTTAGAATTACCTATTACTAATTTAGGCTTTAGATATGGATGGCAAGAATTAAGTGCCAACTAGTTTGAGTTATTAGGAGATATGATTAAGACAGAAAATGGCGCATGCTTTCTAAATTATTATCTGGGCCAGGCTTATTAAAATGAAATTATCCATATGAATTTCATTGTTAGTTGATCAGCATCATGCATCATTGTTCTCGTGTGTTTTGCTTGCTGTCAACCTTTCACCTTAGAGATTTCAATAGATCAGAACAGAGTTAAGAGGTAGTTGAGAACTTTTATAGGCTGGCCAGAGGTATAATGAAGGGAAGTACAAATTTTCTAGAAGATAAAAAGTTCCTCCCAAGTATATTTATGTAGAATTCAATGGACATAATACATATTCTTATGTCTAACATGCTCTCTCATGTTAGTCCTGGAAGTAATCAGGACATTAGTACCTCTTCAAGAACTCATTATCTAGTGTCTCATTTTGAATTATCTATCTATAGATAATGATAATTAGTTGCAACATCATTCTGAAACTGCTGTAGGAGCAAATCTGTTTTGACTGTGGACCCTCCATAGCTTTTACTCTACTGGATTACACTATTCTGAATTACATTTTGGTGTGTGTGCAGATTGAAGCTTTTTCGCTCTAACCCTCCATAGGCTTCAAGCGTAGATCCAGATTCTTGATCAATCTTATATCATAGCCCCTCTTTCTAAGCACTATACTTGAAAATTCTGTACTTTGCAAGAGAAATTAAAGAAGAGTGGTCCTTCTATAGGTACATCAAGTATGTATATCTAAGGCATGACATTGAGATGAATGCTATTGGAATCTTGGATGTAAATCATGTAATTCTACTCTCTCTCTCTCCCCTTTGTTTTAAAAAAAAAAATTATCATTCACTGAAAGTGTAGGACTAATGGGTGGATTCAATAACTTAGACATTTATGGGAAGACCAGAGTCTGCAAAAAAATAGGGGACAGAAAAGGGAAGAAGAAGCCAAAATTCATGAAATTCTACTTACTGAGTATATTTTGTGCCCAAAACCAAATACAAGTTGCAGTTTCTGAAGTGCCCATGTAAATCCTAATGGATAAGTCAATGTATGTAGATCCATTGGAGAATATAGTTACTAAGTTCAATTAGCATTCCAATTAGCAAATCGTCATATCTAGCAAAAAGTTTGTTTTTTTGTGTGTGTGTGTGTAAGTCTATGTGGTTTGACATATCACAAAATCAGATGAATTCTAAATCTTAGATGGATAAAAGTCATATAACTAATCAGATTAAAACTGAAGTAAATTCAACCCAAAAGCCAAAATGTTATTTCTAAGCATACTATATAAGTAAATGACTTTCTCAATCTTCATTACATCTTTTTGACTTTTTAATATTAAAGAGTTTTGGTGTTTTACACCACATGAAATAGATCCGTTGTTATCGTGTCTATCTTAATGATCCTCGCTGACCCATTTCCCACGCATCGTTATTTATGTACTTCCATATGCATGAATTGTCATCATATATAAGGTTCAATATATTAACATATCGTGTTTCGTTGAATATGGAAGATATCTTGAATTTAAAATATAAACAGATCGCTTTAGGTTGAAAATAGGGGACAATTACGTTATATAAGTGAGATAATGTGACCTAAAGCTCATGCTTTGGATGCTTTTAAGTAAGGGGCTGGCGGTGTACATAAAGGACCAAAAGTCGTATTTATTTTATTTGTTGGTACTTATGGAAAAAAATTAACGTCTAACAGGAATATTGACCATGGCTTACAGTTTAGTGGTTTATATTAATGTCGATACCAAGTTATAAAAGTTAGGTTTAAATTCGAAACTGTATGTATATTATAGACCCTTGATAAGAAAGACAACAACAAAAAGTTGTTTGGAGGAAATGTAAACTAATACTATCTTAAAGAATTTCTAGAACCAAATGAAAAAGTATTGAACTGGGCCGTTCTTTGTTTTGATTCTGGATTCAGTTTTGTTATTTAAGAAAAAAAAAAAAAAAAAAGAGTTCTAAAACCAAATCAGAGTTCGATGCGATATTTGTATTTGTTTTTGTAAGATCACGTTGGGTTTTTTTATTCTTCTTGGTTAACGCGAGGAATAACTAACTAACTAAACTCTAAAGTCAGAATTAGTAATCCTTTAACAAAAAAAAAAAAAAAAGAAACAAAAAACGAAAAAAAGAAAGAAAGTCAGCACTAGAGTTTGTAAGTGTGCCCACGTCGTTTACACGAATGCTTTTAATTCGATAAGTCAACTAAATGAATTTTTTGAGCCAATGTGATAAGATGGGCGATGGGAGACGATTAAGTTGCTCAACTAGTTGAACCATTGTTAGTGAAGCAATTCTGATACTCCATAAAAAACGTACGTGATAAGCAATTTGTTAAGAAGCAATCTTTAAACCTAGACTCAGCGGTGATATTGATCAGAGAGAAGCAATTTGTTAAGAAGATTGTTTCTTTGTCCTTGTTGTGTTGAAAGATACGATCTTCACAATGATAGTATGATTTTTGATGCATGTGATATCAAGTTGCACATTGATTGGTACAATTAAGGGCACCCAATTTATTGAAAGGAGCCGAATTGTTAATGCTTGCTTTGCTTATTTTTCTTTGAATTATATATTTTGCAAACTCATTACTACTATTCAACCGAAAAATCAACAAAATCTTGATATGAATTGGATTTGTAGTTTGAGGATTTGTATTAATGTTGATGTCGTGTCAAAACATAAATTGTAGAGATAGCGAATTTTCTTTAAAAAAATCTGAAAATTTTTTATAATAAAAAAACTCAGTTAAAAAAAAGTCCACACCATTCACTTCTTAGTTTACACGTCCAATGATTATATTTGTAATCTATTATCCATGAGTCATGACATCCTTGTATAGTTTAAAACTGCTGCTTTACTCGTCTAAAATGTACAATAATTGGACTTGGCCACTTGAGTTATAATTATTACAATGAAAAAAACAAATTCGAAGGTTCGGTTCATTTACAAACTCAGATTATTTTGGGTCAAAGAAGAAAGATAAGTAAAATGGGACCAAAGAACAAAGAAGTAGATTTACGAGGAAGAAGGTAACCTAAGGCTCAAAGAAAACGGATTGGTCCCATCCAAATCCTTAACACACAGATTCCTTCTCCTGCTTCTCCTCACACACTTGAGATTAAAACAAAAAAAAAAAAATAGATAGCATTAACACAGCAAGAACACTATCATGAACTATTATATTACATGTTTCAGCTCATTTAAAATTCTTATATCAAAGGCTTTTTATATTATGGATCCAAAATATAGGTTCTATGTAGCATTGGACCATTTAATCCTGATAAACTGGTTAATTTAAAAATCATCTTTTAATTTCCATTTAATACTCTAAAATATTCAAAAAATACTGGCCTAACATTAACTGTAAATCCAACCAAACATGGTATTAAATTTATATAAATGGAATTAATTGTAATGTTGTCAACATTCATAATACTAACAGTTGGGTATATTTCCGTTAAATATGTTATTTTAAAATTGTGGAAAATATATCCTAATTTATGGAGTATACTATGACTATTTAAACAAGTAAAATAATAAACGTTCTTCCAAGTTTCATTAAATAACTTCACATGGGAAATTAAGTCACGCTGCAAAATATTAGTAGTTTGCTTTCGGTGTGAAGCTAAGTAATTTTGTAATGTAGTCACGCTGCAAAATATTATAAGTTACTAACCTTGGCAACGATATATTTTTATTTTTGTAATTTTATAATTTTATTTTGTGATCATGTGATTAGCATTAACACCTATTTATCCAATCCTATTTCTGCTCTAATTAAGAGACGTATAAATGTACATACTGTAGTATGCTACTATAATTTGACTTGAAATTATTTCTTGTAAACGATCAAGACAACAACACTCAACCCTAACCATTTTTTGAAATTATTTTTTGCTCTAAATCAAAGGTCAAATTTGATTATCTGCATCCACAAAATAATACTTTTTTTTATGTAACCTCCACAATTAATTGGGATATATCTTCTTAAAATTGATGATTTAATTTAAAGTGATTTTTATTATTGTGCGAAAAAAATACTTAGAAAATTTTGATGAATATTTAACTTATTTCCCTTGTTATGTATCTTAATAAACAGCCCAAGACATCATCTTCAATTCTTCATCTAGAGACTGAGGAACAGTAGCAAAACACACTTTACAGATTTATTCAAATCTTTAGAATTTTCCAAACTGTAGGTTTAGATTGTAGTCGAATAGTGAAATTCCGATAATCAATCAAATGATTCGATATCTAACAAATAGACATTATTGAGAGCTTAAGATCCACCCACATAACTGGTTATTCATAAACAACTAAGAATTTTGACTATCAAACATTAGACCCACTTGAAAGATTTCATGGGGTTTATTACTTACTCTCAACTCTTTTATATCTTCCTCATTTTTTTCCTTGTCCCCCAATATTTCAACAAGCCAAAAATATAATAGAAAAGCAATCCTGCGATGTAAGAAAATCTTCATGGGTAGTTTTGGTAATTGGAAATTTATTCGTTTGTCCCCCTCTCATTAAAATTTTAATAAAACTAAGGCCAGGAGGTGGTTCACTTTATATATTTGCGTTGTATTTGGGTTCTCTGTACCAATTCTGGTGTGTTGCCATTTAATTTTGTTTGTGTTTCTTTAATTTCAATTAAATTTCTTTGACTGTACATTTTTTTACTTTCGAAATTATGATTTTTTTTTCTTCCAATTTTTATGATAAACATCTAATTCAAGTTGGTTGCCATTTAATTTCTTGGTTCCATATATTAACTCCTACGAAGAAAATAAAATAAATAATGGTTGTTCTGTTGAGTATTAAATTTGATTTCTGTGTATTAGCCATTAAACACCTCTCTTGTTCTTTTCCTCCTCTATTTAATAAGCAATGAATAGGATTCCTGCAAAAATCTACAGATTTTCTTGTGTATTTATTAAATACTTTTAAAATTACTGGTTTGAAGTTGAAAAGTAATTAAAATTCGATACTCTTGAGGCAAAATTAAAGCAATTAACAATCTGATATATCATCTACTAGTATACTTCAATTCAATCTTTATGATTCTCTCTTTCTCTCTCCCAGTCCTTTCTCACTCATAATTAAATTAAGCCTTAATGAAAAATCTATCTATCTCTCTTTAATTTTCTCTCTGTGTTCTTTCTTGTATATAAAGGCCTAAGCCGAAGCAATCCAACCACCAGTAATAAGAGAGACTCTTTGTGATCCAAGTTACAAGTCTTTGAGATCACAGAAACCCTCCTTCTAAATCCGCAGGTTTCAAGGTATTTTCTCCGACCAAACTCACTTTCACTTAATCACTTCTTGCCTAAAAACCCGTTTAATCCAATTCAACACAGAAGATGAGTCGAAGAAGTCCAAAGCTGGAGCTGAAGCTGAATCTTTCACCGCCTACGTCAAGCCAGAGGAGGATGGTTCGATCTCCAAGCCGCTCTGCAACGACTTCACCGACCTCACCGCCAAGCTCATGCGTTTCGTCGGAGATGAACCAGGACGAGCCATCTGTGAGATACTCAACAAGTCCAGAGACAACCTCAATGGTTCTTGTCGGATGTCCACGTTGTCTCATGTACGTTATGCTCTCAGAAGACGACCCTAAATGCCCTAAATGCAAAAGCACCGTTCTTCTTGATTTCCTCCATGAAAACGCTTCAAACGCCAACGCAAACGCTCCAGCCGCTGCTTCCTCTGGTCGCAAGACTCGAAGAAACTGAAAGATCAGTAAAATCAAAATCCTGTCTTTTTTTCATGTTAAGTTTTTTTTTCCTTTTTTTTTTTGGGCGAATGTAGCTCTTGTTTATGAGAGTAGTGCTAATCACGCTCCACCTTAAATCCCCTGAGAAGAAGGTAGGAGTGAAATTAGGGTTTTCCTACTCAACAAATTTCAAAAAACAAAAGGGTGGAGCGCGAATAGCACTAACTTTTCTTTCTTTCTTCTTCTTTTTTTTTTTTTTTCTTTCTTAACATTTTTCTACCATTTGGGTTCTCTAATGGAAGAAGAATTTTAATATATATGTGGAAACATGTGTCACTGTCTTCGTATTCTACTCCATCGTATTTCTGGTAACCACTTAACCGATCAATTATCTGACTTAGACTTCGAATCTTTGAAATACTCTGTTTAAAAGTTAGCAACTCTGTTTTCGTTTGATACTCTGTTTCTTGGATGTATACAAGAACTAGACGTTAGGTGCGTAAGACTAAAACAAAAAGTAGACATTCTTAGCGTAGCAGATAGATTGCTTACACATCACGAAAAGGAAGATCAAAATTGACTTGTGAAAGCTTGATCCTGATCCCCAGAAAAGCTGAAGAGAAAACTATATAGATTCCTTGTACTTGTTGAAAAAGCAGTTCAGAAGAAAGAATGGTAAAATCAAATGGTTAGAGATCAGACAAGAACTCCCTTGTTGGTCCCACATGGTAAAACTGACCCCACAAACTCTTGCACACAAACCCGAAATTCCCCTGTTTTTTTTTTTTTTTTAATTTTGTTTTTGTTTTATGTTAACTTGAGATAGATCTCTGTTCATTCAAAAAGTCTTCAGACTTAGTAGCTAATCACAGGCCTAAAAATTGAATTTTCCTTTCCACCAACATAATCCATAACAAGATTGCATGGTTGATTAAAGACAAAAGCAGACAAATCTAGAACATGAGTTTGCAAATGGCAAAAACAAATATCAGAGAAAAAAGTGATAAAAGTCTTAATCTTTTTATTTGTTCTAGTAGCTAAACCTAGTTATATTAGGTGCTTCTAAACACGAAAACAGAAGAATGGTAAGATTGTAAAATCTCATTGAAAAATAAATAAATAAATAAATAAAATTGTAAAATCTATAAAATAAATCTGCCGACGAACAAGTACAAGACGAGTGAAAAAACTGAGAATTGGTTAAAATCGAAGAGGAAAGTAGTTCAGAGCATTTAAATAAAAATAAATATAAACAGAGGAAGGTGCTTGAATTTATATATATATTTTCGGTAACAGCTGTTCAAAATGTTAAGATTTAGAGATCATTAAAACGAAAATATAAATGCAATAGTAATTGAGACAGTTGAGAATTGTAATGAGCGTTACGTCAGATTATAAATACGAATTTAATTCCACCTTCATTGCTCTTTCTCGCTCACCTCTTCAAAGAAAGAAATAATTATTATCATGATCATGATGATGCTACGAATTTGTATTTTATTTTTTTCCTCTTCTTATTTTTATTTTTTTGGTTCGTCATTACACTACTTGCCATGTCTTTAAAAGAACTCCATTTCTCTTCTTATCATTCACTAAATGCCACCTTTCTGTTGCCGCTTTCCAATTTTAGCAATCTCATCTTTCAAAGCTCCATGTTCCCTTATTCAATTCCTACTTCCTACCTTTCCTTTTCTCTCAATTATCTTTGATTAACATTCTACCTTCATAGAGTTTATAATTTATAACCCCACATTGAACCAAACTAGTTAGATGGTATTAACATCATTTAAGTTATTGGAATTAGACATCAACCAAAGTGCAGAGATTTTTTTTTGTTTCTTTACGTGTAACGTTTGTAAAAGAGAGTTATCAGAGAAGAGACTACTCGTAAAGTCTTAACTCGCTATGGTTTCCGGTGTAAAAAAAACTATGGGTATAGGATTTAGAATTCTTTGATGATAGGAAAAAAAACAAGTCATTAGACAACGGTTACGTTTAGATTAAGAGTTTGAGAATTGGTGCGTGAACTGTTCTTGTTAAAACTACTAGTTCCATCTCCTATACTCTATTAGGTAATCTAATCATGTTCCTGTCGGGTATAAGAGAAGTATATATATGTGAACTTCATGATGACGAAGGAGACATGTGATTGATGAAAATACGAGTAGATGGAGTGGCGTTAGGAGGGAGAGAGGAGTAGTAGATTTGGTGTGGGCCCATTTTCAAAGAAGAGGCCCACCAAAGATATTTGAGGACCAAGATGAATCGGATCAACAAATTACAAAGGCATTAGAAACGTACTTATTATCGCATGCAATTGCACGTCCACAAATACGAAGAAAGCATGCAAAATCCATCCCTACTTTGAATTTGACAAACATGTCTTCTGATAAATTTTATTGAATGGTAAATGTCCTTAATTAGCTTAATTATTACGGGTTCTCTGACCATTAGGATATATATATTATAGATAAATACGTAATCTAAGATAATCACAAATGCATTATTTAGATACGTATCTCGACAGTAACTCCACGTACGAAAAGTCTTAGCCCACAGATTTTCGGTATCCAACGAACTTTATATATTAGGACAAGTCACAGTCGTATCTCTAAGAAAAATTAGGTATCCGGATCCACTTGTCAACAATTTTAAACATATTATTCATAGATATAATCACGTTTAGTGGTAAAACTTTGAGGAAGCTATGCATAATTGATACTACATATATCAAATCTGCTAGATTTTGCAAGATCGATGCCTAAGCTTTAGTTTTCAAGTATTGTTCTTTACGATGATGATCATTAACGTCTTTCCCACTTACACTACACACATAAGTTCCCCTCAAGAAATTTGACCAAGCCTTAAAGACGGTATGTCATAGTTATAATTTCTATATTCTGTTTTTTTTTTTCTACTTGATTACTTAGTTATTGCTTCTATAAATGCATTTAAACTTGAGTGGTTGAAATCTTATGTTGCTACTCTTTATTGTGAGTGCAGTACACATTTAAGCTTCGGTAGTTTTCCTTGTAACTTCAAATTTTTTTTTTCTACGTCTCACTGACATCTTTCATATCAATTTATATGGGGAGCAATGCTGTCAGAAAATTGAACTTGAATTGTTGTTATTAATTTATTGTATTATCACTATAATCATCAAAGGCGAATAAACGATGGATATAAGTGAGCTACAACATTTTTCCAACAAATCTTAAATATATTTCGTAATCTTTAAGCAAATCTCCATTCTTTTAATACATTGAAAGGGACATCCCAATTCTTCAAAGCTATATTATAAGGAGATATGCAGCCCTGCTTTTAATTGGGCCTAATTCTATTTAGTGGCCCAATTTTCCTTCTCTTCCTATGAGGATTACGTGATGAACACGTGGCCTTTTTGGTTCTTCTTCATCTCTCGAGCTACGACGGAAAAAAAAAAGAAACCTAATTCTGTTAAGCTTCCGTTTCGTTCACTCATGGATGCGAAAAAGGTAGCATCTTGCTCTGGAGATGCAATTAGCTCCCTTTCAGATGAGATACTTGATCAGATCTTGTCCTTGCTTCCCATTAAGCTAGCTGCTTCAATCTCAATCCTCTCCAAAAGATGGAAGAATCTATTCCCACTCATGATTTCATCTCAACACCATCTCGAATTCGACGAGTCAGATTTACTTTATCCTAACGAAGCTAATAAGGTCAATACTCAGCAAAATTTTGGGGTTTTCGTTGATTCAACACTGTCTCGTAATTGCAATCCCATAAAGAAGTTCACTTTAAAATGTCAAGATAATCTTGAACACTTCAAAGCTCATACGAACCAATAGATAATAAATGCCTTAGAACGAGGCGTCTCAGATCTTGATCTACGCATTACAATGCGTTTAATAATTTTTTTTTTAAAACTACGTAAGTGTCTTCTTCCTGACATTTTCTTCACAAGCAACACATTGGTCAAGCTTACATTAGGAACAGGGATTTGTGTTGGATGTAGTCCTAAAACAGTTGTGTGTCTTCCCGTGCTAAAGAGTCTCTTCCTCTACACAGTTTGGTTTGTACAGACCGATTTTAGTGATTTCGTGATTCGTCAGCGCCCTGTTCTCGAGGAATTATACATACAACACAGTTACAGTATGCATCAATGATGGGAAGGACCTTACTTTACTTGTCACCCAAACGTTAAGAGAATCACGATTCACTAAGATTATCCTATTTCCGAATGTCAAAAAATTGGCATTCAACACGCCAAATCTTGTTTTGCCAAATAATAAGTGTCTTATGAAAACAATATGAAATCATTTCTTGGATTTGTAATGTTCAAATCCTTTACCTTTCTTCTACTACTGTTCAGGTATATATGTCTCTCTAGTTACTTGGTTTATTTTTTCATCCGTGACCACTTTGGGTTTGGGTTTGTGTTACATTCATGACCACTTTGGTTTGTGTGTATGTGTTGCAGCTGATGTATTATTGCTTTGATCATTGGCCTAACAATGGTGGATTCCCCTTGTTTAAAAACCTTGTCGATCTATCTTTCGAGAGTAAAACTGAAAATGGTTGCAAAATTCTTTGGAGTCTGATCAAAAGCTCTCCAAAGCTAGAAACTTTGATCCTCAAGGTAATGTTATAATACTTATGATCTCTCTCATTTATAAGTTTTATATATCTGAGAATTTCACATAAGATATGCTTTCCCTGTTCGCTTTAAGGGCTTTGGCTGCATACGCAACTGTGGGGTTAGCATTGATGGTAATGTAATGAAGGTGTTGGAGATGTATGGGTATAGAGGAACTCGTGTGGAAGTGGAACAAGTGAAACAGTTGTTGTGGGAAATTGAGTTTCTTGAAGTGATGAAAGTTGAAGTTGATGCTAAAGTAGATGATGAACAGAAACTGCAGCTCGTCAGTGAGCTTCTTGCTCTTCCGAAACGTTCCTCCAAATGCCAAATCCAGTTCATGTAATCTATAAATCCAGTTTGTTTGAATGCTTACTCTATCAGGATTGAGTTTATTTTCTAGTCCTAACTAATTACAATCGTTTTGGGCTTTTCACTGGGCCTATATTTTCATTTAAAAAGAGCTTTTTTTGTTTTGTTTTGTTTCCTTATAATATTTATAGATTTTTTTTAATGATCTTATAATTGAAGAAAATCATCGTACTTTAAATTAAATTAATAATTGTGGATGAGTTTGATCCGAAACGGTTACAACGGTTTGGCAGAAGAAACAAAATTGGGCATCTCAAGAAATGCAACGTTCCTTGAGACTTTCTCTAAGATAATAAAATATAAAAAGAAGCGTCTTTTTGAAGCAATCTCAAAACTCTCGTTTGCTTTCTTTTCTTCTCCCCTTTCCTTTTATCATTTCAATAAAACCATCTCTCTCTTTCTCATTTGCAGTTTTCCTCAAACTCAGAATCCTAATTTGGTTTCTTCTTCTTATTGTCTCGACCCGCACAGTTGCTAATGTTCTGTACGAACCGGTTTTGGATTTGACTCTAACCGTAATATCTGATAGTTGATTGGAAGATGCTGGGAGGTTTCATTACAAGAATCATAATGTGAGACCCTCTTAATCTCTGCTCTTCCTTTATCTGGTATTATATTTGGCATTTCGTCTTCTTCCTCTCAAGATTTTTGGAAATTGCAGATTGCTTGTGGGTTACGCGTACCCTGCTTATGGATGCTACAAAAGCGTGGAAAAGAAAAAGCCTGAGATTCAAGAACTTAGATACTGGTGCAAGTATTGGTAAAGCTTACAAAAAGATTCCCTTTTTGGATAAGGAATCTTATTCTCATAACCACCATCTTATCAAATAACCGATTCGATTTGCAGGATCTTAATAGGTCTTCTTACAGTCTTCGAAAGGATAGGAGACATCTTTATATCATGGTTAGTAGAGAAGCTTATAAAATCTTCATCAATTGGTTCTTTGTTTCTCAAACCTTCTGATTCATCTCACAGGTTACCACTCTATGGAGAGATCAAAATCGCTCTTCTCATCTATTTATGGTACCCGCAATCACAGGTACTTGAATGCAATAAAAATCTCATGAACATTCATTTTTTGATCCACAAAACCAATCTTCTTCTCTTGTTTTTTCACAGGGAATTAGATATGTCTACGAAACTCTACTACGTCCGTACATGTCAAAGCATGAATTAGACATCGATCAAGGAATCTCTGTTTTAAAGATTAGAGGACATTTAATAATTGTTCAGCTATTGCAATGTGGCTATCACTGGACTCTCCAAATCTTCAGGCATTTGCAACAACAATTCTCCATCGATAAGGTATAAAACAAACAAGATACAATCTCGCTTCCATTTCATTAAATCAAGAAGCTCATTTTACCAAAATCACTCACTTGTTGTCTGCAGAAAATGAACCGATCAAAGTCAAAAGATAGACCACAAACAGGAACATCATTTATGTTTCTCCGTTAGCTATTACTCAAGGTGTAGCCACCCTTGCCACAATCACAATAACCGGGTTTTAACCACCGGTTCACCGGAATTGGAACTTCCAGAGCCAAACCGGAGTTGCACATGACTTCAGAATGTAACAAGAAGAAAATCCTAATGGAAGTTAACGAACAAACAAACAAAAAGAATTGAATTTTGAAGAATTCAGAAATCGAAATGTCTTTTTCGTGAATATCATTTGAATTGTTGTAACACATTTTATTGTATACAAACAGTTTCTGTTCAACTTTTGAAACCCAATTATTAGAATTTTATCTCCAAAAGCAGAATTGTGCTAAGAGCTATTTGACAAGCAAAGGAATACAATTATATTGAAAAATCCAATTCATCATACATCTCAGGAACTGAATTCCGGCGGAGAAGTGGAGCCACATGCGACGGAGGAAATGAGAACCAGGCGATTCCTCCGATGAAGTTAAAGCCGTTGGTGAGAGATAAGACAAAGCAGCTTGCTTAACGAGACGATTCCGAATCGAGATATCTCCGACGGTGGATGCACCGGGAGAGCTGCTACCATTGACCGACGTTAAACTGAGGGATGAGTTAATCGGAGATGAGATGATATCTCTGAGAGATGTGTAAGCTACGAAGGAGGATGGTTTTAAAGAGATGAGCTCTAGATCGAAGGAAGACGGCGGCGCTGATGCGATATCGAAAGGATTTTCGGGGGTTATCAGAGCTGTCATCGTGGATATGGAATTTCTACGGCGGAGTGGCGTCGCTGGAGATGGTGACGGCGGAATCTCCATAGTCTTCTTTGTCTAGTTTTTGTTGTTTTCTGTGAAGTTTGTGGCTCTTTGGGTTTCTCTGTTTTGTAAGAGAGTTCCAATTATTGCTCTCTAAAATATGGACATTTGTCACTATCTTGTGTATAATAAATAAATATTTGCTTTGTTTTTAATTTCTTAAAATAATGTTTTGTTGGAAGTCAGACAAATTAAAGGTTTGTTTTATTTTTCAAATTTTCTATTTTTGATTGAATTTCTTAAATCTTAACTCTTAAGTGTGTAAATGTACCAGTACCATTCTAGTAGTAAAAATGTGTGTATGAAGAAGATTAGATGAAATCTATTCGGAATCCAACCAACTTAAAAGAATAATCCTTTTTCCTATAATTTATCATAAATTTAAAATTTATATATAAGCAAAATAATTTTAAAAATAATTTGATTCAATTATTAAAGATACAAGGAACAATGACAAAATCCTACTGTTGTTTTTTGGAACATACAATCATCTTGGTTCTTGAATCTTGACACCTATACATCGAGTTTTAATAACAAGAAATAATAGAAAAGCTCTTAAATGAAAAGAGTAAAAATGTATTTATAAAGTTTGACATCACCTACATCGGACACGAGTTCTCTTGTTGAACTCTGGATCAAAACTCGGAGTGAAAGTCTTGTTATGGGACGTGGCCGCTCCAATCTTTGTCAAAATTCATGATAAAACACCAAATGCTACCGATTCATACAATTGCATTTAATGAGTTTTTTTTGGTTCGGCGCATTATTAATATTTTATTTTTGCACGTTGAGATAATTTGATAACCTGACTATTGAATCACATCATTATCATGTACATTAATTATACATTTAGCTAGGGTAAGAGTAAGACAAGCATTACACAGAAACTGGTTTACTTTGTCTAAATGTTGGTTTATTAATGCTTGTGGACCTCAGGACGTGTGGTTCTATTGCCTCATGTCATATTTCTCTGGCCCAGTCAGTCACAGCTCCAAAACGGTGTCGTTCTCCAGCTCACATTTCTTCACCTCATCATACTCGCATACGAAACACAAGGCCCCTTTTTAGACTAGCAGTCACACGGAGAGACAAGAGAGAACAGAGTCATGTCCATGGCGTCAATAGCTTCTTCTTCCACCACGACCACACTCATCTATACTTCCTCTAGGATTCTTCCCTCCAAGTCTTCCATTTTCTCTCCCGCCGTCTCTTTCCCCCGAACTCTACCCTCCTCCTCCTCTTCTCTTTGCTCCGGATTCTCCCGTCTTGGTTCCCTCACCTCCAGCCTCTCTGTCTCTCGCCGTAACTTGGCCGTGAAAGCCCAAGCTGTGAGTGACCTGCAATGCCATCAATTTTTCGTATTTACTCTGTTTTTCTCATTTAGTGTGACTGTTAGGAGTAATTCGTTAGCTTATCATGGCCTCTGTACTATATTCCCCGCTTCTTATCTCCTAGGCTTTTGATAAAAAAAATTAAGCTTTATAGAATTCTGCGATCGTGGAAGTCTTGAATTAAGCGACATTTTGATTAGAAATGCTCTGATTTTTTTTGTTGTAAAATTGATTCACATTTGGCTTATATATACAGAAATCTTTTGAGTCCTGCTTAGAATGAAAATGAGAGTAAAATGAAAATACTTTTTGTGTGGCAGAAAATTAACAATGCGTATGATCGAATGCTCATTTGTGTTATGAATTCAGAATGATTTACCACTGGTCGGTAATAAGGCGCCTGATTTTGAGGCAGAGGCTGTTTTTGATCAAGAGTTCATCAAGGTACCTTGTCCCTACAACCTTCTTTTTAAGTGCTACTTGTATTTATTAATTAGTGTCATAAGCTAAGTTCAATGCAGTAAGGAATACTCTATTTGTTAGAAACTAAATTTGGTGGTTTTTTTCAGGTGAAGCTCTCTGAGTACATTGGGAAAAAGTATGTTATTCTATTTTTCTACCCATTGGACTTCACTTTTGTTTGCCCCACAGGTCAGTATTGCTAAGGAAATTATTGATCAAAACTGTAACTCTCTCCTCAGACTCACTGAATCTTCCAATTTCTCTTTGTTTATTCTAGAGATTACTGCCTTCAGTGACCGTTATGAAGAATTTGATAAGCTAAACACTCAAGTAGTAGGAGTCTCAGTCGACAGTGTGGTAAGTTATACTTTTATTAATCCCCTGAACCAAGGAAGAACCTTGTGGTTTCATTTTCTGATTGGACTATGCGACGTTTGACTCCATGTTCATGTAGTTCTCGCATCTCGCGTGGGTCCAAACAGACAGAAAGTCAGGAGGCCTCGGTGATCTGAATTATCCACTTGTTTCAGATATCACTAAATCCATTTCCAAATCATTTGGAGTGCTCATACCTGACCAGGTAAATAAATGATTGCTTGAGAAATGGTTGCAGCATACTGGCATTGACTCCAATCCACCTTGAAACTTGCAGCCACTTTAAATTAAAGCATTTTGCTATATGTAAGTACAGGGCATTGCATTGAGAGGGCTTTTCATCATCGACAAGGAAGGAGTCATTCAGCATTCTACCATCAACAACCTCGGCATTGGCCGAAGCGTTGATGAGACAATGAGAACCCTCCAGGTGAATAAAGAACTAGAGAGATTTTTGTTTTGCGGATTAGGATTTAGA
Source organism: Cardamine occulta (assembly GCA_028015245.1). Lineage (NCBI taxonomy): Eukaryota > Viridiplantae > Streptophyta > Magnoliopsida > Brassicales > Brassicaceae > Cardamine > Cardamine occulta. Next base: position 2,107,972 of record CM051385.1, read on the forward strand.
TGTGTTATGTGTTGCTTCTTGTGATTTTTCTGTTGCAGGCATTACAATATGTTCAAGAAAACCCGGATGAAGTATGCCCCGCGGGATGGAAGCCTGGGGAGAAGTCAATGAAACCTGACCCCAAGCTCAGCAAAGAATACTTCTCAGCTATTTAGAGGCTATATAGAACAAACGTTTGGTGAACATTAGCAAGCTGAGGTATTTTGTTTTCCTTTTCTTAGTTGAAGCAGAGTTTGTTATTTTTTGCCAAATTGGACATTTGTTTGAATGTGATTCTCCTGAAATTGAATAAAATAAAGGAATTTATGTTTTTCCCTCCGTGTTTTTTTTTATCGGAATTAAGTTTTTTTCACTTGTGTAAATAGTTTAGAATAGTGCAAAGAAGCAGAGTATTTTGACCATAGCAAAATTAGAAAAATAATATGTGAGGAGGCCTCAGGTCTGTGGATTAGATAACTTTCTGATTGATTTGTTTAATAATAAATTCAAGTGCTCCTAAGGTTAAGAGATGAGAAAAGCATTAATTCCCTTCATTCACAAGGAAAGAGTTATGATTTCTCCTGGTCCGACATTGTAATGTGCTAGTGATGTGTTGTCCTCTAAAAACCTATCTTTTCCACTTAACTTGAGTTTGTTTGCTATTTTCTCCTTCAAACTGGCCACGCTTTCCGATAATGACTGCACTGTGATCTCAATGACTTGCCCATCATCGTCGTCAACCCTGATCCTGATCGTAGAGGGACCCTGAAAGTGTATGACTGCTAATTAGAAACAAGTCAGGTCAGATGGGAAAGCATCGGAAGAAAACATTACCGGATGATGAGCAAGGAACTGGTCTTCTGGAACAAGAGCTGGACGAGGAGGAGACATTCCAAGCATTGGAGGAGGAGGCACAGGCGGATAACATCTTATTGAATGTTCTCCAGGTGGTGGTGACAACTCTTGATCATCCTTGTTAGCAAAATAGTCAAGAGCACCAACAAAAGCATGGAAATCACTCACAGCTCCCTCCTGCTTTTCCCCTCGAAGAAGATTGAAAAAACCTTCAAGAACGGCCTCTGTAGGAGCAGGAGCACCAGGCTTACACAGCTCTAGGCAAGACATTAATACTCTCAAATACGCACCAACAAGACGATGGAAAAGATTGTACAAATCAGTTGACTTGAGAAAATCAAACTGAAACTTAGGGTTGGTAACCACTATATTCATCAAACCCAGCCAAAAACCATACCCATACCGCACAACAAACTGCGCTGTGAGCTTAATAATAGCAAACTCCTTGCGGGTGAAGCCTTCATCAGAACACGTAAATACAAGTAAACTGCGAGCTGGATCCCTGGGTTCATTTTGGTATTCAGCAATCTTGTGCCGGTAAAATGCGTGATATGTGTGCTCTGAGCTCCTCAAGAAACTCAATGTATCATTATCGGCAATCAATTTTTTCTCAATCCACAACCCATGTACCGAAACCAATTTCGCCATTCCCTCCACAATCCTTCTCGTTTCTCGATCCGCCGGACCTTCATTTGAATCATTTTCCACCGATTGCTGGAAGCTTGAACGACTTGTTAGATCTAATCAAGCTTGGAAATCGACGAAGATGATGAGAAGAAATCAACTGAGCTCGAATATTTATCAACCAACTCGTGTTCCGCTTTTCTAATGTGCCTTTATTATTTGGATCCATTGGTGACATACCCTATCATATACTGTTAATCTGTTTAATTTAATTTAATTTAAGTTAAGAAATTCACTACCAAATCATATTCCCATTGGTGAGATATCTCATCAAAATATAAACTAGTAACTTTTAATGTTATTTAATTTTATGTTAAATTTTCATTAATATTTGTTAAACATATCAAATTACATCTTCAATCTATTCAACTGTATTAATTAGTTATATTTATTTATAGAAATAAAAATAATAAATATTAATAATCTTCATTTTAATAGCAATAATTAATATTGTAATCTATTATAAATAATACAATCAGTGAATATTTTCTTAATAACACAATTAAGTAAATCTAAGATATGTTATGGAGGAAAATAATGAAGATATCAAGTCTATATATAAGGGAAGAAAATAATAATTATACATGATTTCATCAAAATAATGAAGATATGACTTGTCCCTTATTGACGTTTGGAACAGAAACGGGACCCTGAAAATGTATATATGACTGCTAAATTAGATACAACAAGTCAAAAGAAAAGAACACATTACCGGATGCTGACAACACATTACCGAATGCTGAGAAATAAACTGGTCTTATGGAACAAGTGTTGCAGGTCTCATCATCCGCAGAGGCTGCCATTTTGGTGGTAGGTTCCAGAGTTCATCTTGCACCACCTTTTCCTCCATGTTAACAAAAAAACTCAAAAGCATGGAAATCAGTCATAGTCATCTCCACTCCTTCCCTCCTGATTTTCAACTAGACGAAGAAGCTTGAAAAAGCCATCAAGAACAGGGGCAGTAGTAGAACCTTTGAACTCGAGAATTTCGGAATGCATCAACACACTCGCATATCCAAGGGCAAGCCGGGCATAAAAAAGGTGCATGATGTCAGTTGACTTGAGAAAGTCAAATTTAGGGCTTGTAGATACTCTCTTCATCAAATCACGCCAGAAATACATCCCGTAAACACCCGAAAACTGCGCTGTGAGCTTAATAATATCAAGCTCCTTGCGAGTGATCCCTTGAGGAAGGTATGGGAACTTGAGAGTTTCAGGCTGAGGCGGATCCCAGATTGGAGGCATGGCGAATGGAGGCACAAGAAAGTATTTTGCTTCATCCTCCTCATAAGGATTTACGAATCTCTCCATAGTAGTTGTGCTTCCTGAATTTTTTTGCGCCGATTCCAAATCATTCTGCGTCGAACCGGACACTTTTTGTTTTTTTTTTTGGAGATCTAAAAGCTTGGGAATGAAGGAAACGAAGAATATCCTCCTGAGAAGCCCTAGGTAGGATATCTATATAGTATATACCATTTATCAACTTCCGGTTTTCCAATGGGCCTTTATTATTTGGGCTTATCATTCGGATTCACAATAATTCGTTAGACAGACTTTTCAAAACACATTATAAATGAACCCAAAAGTGAAAACACATTGAATCCCGAAACCCAAAAGTTGGAAAAAGCCTATGAAATTATTTAGATTATACTATCACTGAACTACTAAACTTACTTACTCTCAATCATTGTTTTCCTCTATTTGAGGTTTTCACTTGTGTAAATAGTTTAGATAGGATCATGCAGAGAGACAGAGAGACAGAGTATTTGACCATAGCAAAATAAATCAGAAAAATAGCATGTGAGGTCTCAAGTATGTGGATTAGATAACTTTCTGATTAACTTGTTTGATACTACTACCTTCATTCCATAATCTAAAATGTTTTAGATTTTTCATACATTTAGTTTAAAAAACCAAATATATCTTCATTAAATATTATTATTTTAAAATATTATATTTTATTATGTTCAATTAATAAGGATAAAATCGATAATCAACCATAACCATAACGTTAATTTTGGAAACTCAAAACTTTTATCTTTATTAATTAGTTTTTTTAAACATCCTACAACAACGGAGGGAGTATATTGAAGTGCTAATTATTCACTAAGCTCATCTCTATCCTTAGCCGACAACTAACTTATGTTGTATATACGTATACGTTTTAGGAATATTCTCTAAAATTATTCTTATTAAAGTAATCAATCGGATGACGAAAAAATATCGTATAACGTATATAAGATTATCTTGTAAATTAAAATATACCCGGATACCAAAAAAAAATAGAAGATAGTTATGTAAAATTAAAAAATATCCAAAAGAAAAGGATCGTTTTGTCATTTGTTGATACATTTTTCTTCTACATTAAACCAAAATGTACAAAGACAAGTGGGGATGTTCGGGTTTGGTATATACGCGGTTAGCAGTTACCCACGTGGTTTATCCACTTCACATATTAACCCACCCTACAAAATAATGTTATCATAACGACCCCAATACTTTCTTTTGTCTTCTTTCCGACCTTTCCTTCTGATGTTAACATTAAATTCCGCTGTACACTGCTTTTCCCAAAAAAATTACTCCCCAAAATATATCAATTAATCCTCACGTAGCAACCTCCGAACCCGGTACATAACTAAGCCGGTCCACTTCATCCCAAACCAATTTTGATGTTATCTCATCGAACTCTGGTTCATATTCCTACAACAACATTTACGGTAAAATCAATAAACCAACCAATCATGTAGTATTAGACTATCCTAAATGGCATGAATAAGTTAGATTCCAACAATTTTGTCTGAATTTCGATGCAGGTTATTATTATAAAAAATCACATTTATGATCATTATTATACCTCGAGTTGTCGAACCAAGTCTTTAGCGTTAGGTGCAGAGACGATGATTCTACGAGCCATTGGAGATATAAAGCCTTCGTCCACGGCCTTATCGATAAATGTTAACAGCGAGTTGTAGTAACCATCCACGTTAAGAAGACCCACCTGTCAAAAATTATTGACCAAAAATAATGTTACAAACCAAATATCTTAAATATTATAAAAGAAAGATTACGACATGGGAAGCTTCCGGTCTCACAATCAGGGTTATGTAGTCGTACGTCGTGACAACACATCGTTTTTTATATTATGCAATATCATATTACATGCTTTTAGAATGTGTACAAGTAAATTAAAGTTTTAAAAATAGTACCAAAAAAATTTGAGAGGTGTAAAGAATCCCACAAGGAATCTTGTTCCATGTGATTATTACGACGTACCATATGCAATCAAACCATTTGTATCTTCATTCAGTCAAATTAAATAAAACATTAACAATATATAACACACTCTCAAGGTTTTATATAAGAGACAAAATATTCAACACGCATGATCCGGTCGTAACTCATAACAATAATGCAAGCTCATATCATATATAGTATATTTTAAACTAGTTATATAATCAGTAAAAGTTTAACGGGAATTTTAATTTCCGTGATTACGTACCGGCTTACGGTGGATTCCTAGTTGAGCCCATGTAATGACTTCCAGCAATTCTTCCAACGTACCATACCCACCTAACAATTTACCAAAAAAGTTGATTCGAAATGTTTTAGATCTTATACAAATTTTCTAATCGAATTGAGTTTAATTATAAAGGTGAAAAAAACATTGGATTACAGACCAGGAAGGGCAATGAAGGCGTCGGCTTGACGAGCCATTTCGGCTTTCCTTTGATGCATATCAGCAACGGCTTTCACTTCTCCGATGGTCTCACCGGTTATCTGCAAATTATCAATTTCTCTTTATTATTCCCTCTAAAATGTGAACACCGCAAAGTATCTGATATATTATATTGTATGGTCTTTTTATGGTGGGGTTTACATATAAATATATTAGTTGGTCAAGGAGATGCATCGTGAAGGAAACCAAAAGACGCTCCAAGTCTCAATCATTCCTTTTTTTGGTCCTACCACTATTTTATGTAGATCATTGCAAGGCAATTTCTATCTCTAACTAATACCAAGTCCAACAAAAAAGAAGGTTTCATTCAATATAAGCTTTATTTGGTGTATACCTCTCTTGGCATCAATGTTTTTGGAATGACCCTACAAGAAATAAGAGAAACAATACATCGGTTAGTAATAAATAATTATGTATTTATCAATTACAGAACCACAAAACAAACCGGTATTGATTCATTCTACAATTAATAAGAAAGTTGACCATTTTGGGTTAGATAATTGAAACGGGATTCTTTCATAGAACAAACAAACACACAGATAAGAGAACTAGTTGTAGCTTATTTTTAGTAAATAATTTAAAATGCAAAGAGACACTTTTGGACAAAGGAAACATGCACAGATCCTTTTTTGTCGATGTTATTTTACCTCTCTTATTATTAGATTCAACTATCCTTTCATATAACCAAAGATTAATCCCTTTTCAAACTCTATGTGACAAATAATAAATAGGTTAATCTTAGTAATTAGTAGGCATCATGTAGATAGTCATAATCAACGGTCAAATGTTTAAAACACAATGATGAGTAGTGGGTAACTTGGAACTAGAAAATGCATCATAGAGTAGATGTGTGGATGTATATACATATAGAGTGAGAGAAGAAGAGAGAGCACAAACCCTAGAACATGGCGACCACCATGATGAACAGCCTGAGAGACGAGACCCATAAGCCCCACGCTGCCACCTCCGTATACCAAATCAATCCTTCTCTCCACCTTCAACCACATTCCCACCATCAATTTCTTTAATTATTAGTATTGTTATTATATTATATATGCATTTATTTACGATAACAGAGTTTTCATGATGAAAATGAACACGTGTCGCAAACCCAAATCCACAATCGACGCCAAAAAGAAGCAACCACATCAAATATCAAATCTCAATTAAGAAAAAAGGAAAAAAAAATAGCTCATCATCATCAATCCTAATTTCAATGGTCACCATGCTATTAGTACTATTTATTATTACCTATAGATCAACCACAAATACTATTTATTACAAGGGGTTCTAATTATTATTATTTTTATATAGTTTGTGTTGTTGAAGAAGTACACCCTACAACACACGCTTTGTACATAGAGTCATTATTCTTCCAACGAACATTTTTTTTGTTTCTTTTTTGGCCCCTCGAGGCAATAAAAACTGTCATTATTATAAACCTTTCCCGTAAACAACATCATCGTTGTACTTAGAAACTCAGGTTTAAGAAAAATCATAGGAAACCTCAGAGAGTAGTGGAAAAACAAGATATATGTGTTTGTATATGTAATAATGTAAATTACTAAAAATAAAAAATAAAAAGGAAGAGATCATGCAAGAGTGCTGCTCGAGTGACAGACGGGTTACAGCTAAGCATAGTAGAAGTTACTATTTTCTCGTCTCTCTCTTTCATGCCAAAAACAATAAACCATATAGAACAAATTCGATTTCACAAAAAAATAAAAATAAAAATCAGCATCCAACACGTTTGTTAGATTCATCATTGTTCGTTGCAACACACAATCAACCCATAATACCCAATGTTTCAAAGAAGATTCTGAGTTCATATCTCAACTCAAATCTTCACTTTTGAGTTCATACTAAATACTATCATCAACCTTTTAACAAACAAAGAGTCAAAATAAAGAATATACGATATCTTAGAAGCTAGATACTCACTATGATGAAGAATGTATTTTTGTGTTGAGTTGTGAATATGAATGAATATGTACATATATATGTTTAAAACTAGGTATATATGAATATATATACAAACATGTGTGTGTAGCTAAAAAAATTTAAAGAGAGAACGTACCAACTCGTTACCCAACTGAATGGCAGCTTCTTGGTAAGAAGGTTTTTTGCCAGAACTGCTTCCACAGAAGACACAGATCCTCTTGAATCTCGATTTTGTCTCTTCCATCTCTCTCTCTTTTTTTCTCTCTTTCTCTTTCTCTCTCTAGAAAAGTGAAGTTTTATGATTATTATGATGAATGAGACCACACTTTGGAATCGTGTTAGTATTTATATACATAGAGGAGAATTATAGGGGGAGATTATAAATGCAAACGCGATTCCCATGCCCTTCCTCTTTTATTAATTATTATTCTCCTTTTGTTTCTATATTTTATTTTGTTTTTGCGTTCTCTCGCGAAGAATTAGTTTAGTTTTGTAGTATTATTTTATTTTTAGTTTGAATATTCCATGGAGACTCTAAAACACGGCAAAACAAGTTATTTATACCAAATTTATATGCAGCAACTGTTGTATATAGAACATTTTTATAAGAGTAATAATGTTCGCAGTATTACAAATTTCTTATTTAGATATTATATTATAATAGATTTCTTTGAAAAGTCATTTTATGTCTTTATACGGCCGTGATCTATTATATGATCTCTAACTTTTATTTTTTATTTTTTTTTGTGTGGAAGGATTAGATTAGATCTATCACAGGTTGGAAGATCTGTTCAGATTTTGTATCTGATTAGTTCAATATAACCAGATTCGTGGATCTTATTTTTGTACGAAACATTTCATTTTTCTCAAACTAGTTATGTCCTCACCAAAAACATATATTTGTTGAACTATACTATACTGGATCGGATCGGATCGGATCGGATCAGTCGAATCCATTTTTACATCTGATCGTAGTTTACAGAACTACATGCGTGGTCTTCTATTTCGTTTGCAAGGAAAGCTATTTGTTAGACGGAATTTTGAACTTTTAAAATAATAAGAAGAAGAAATTTTGAACGATAAGTTCAATATTTGTTTAATCTGTACGTACACCACAGATAAAACTCTTTTTTTTTTCTTATCACACATGATAACGATTTCAACCTGCACTATAAAGAATTTTGATACCATCCAGACTTTGTGCATATGAACATCTGAAAAGTTAAAACTATCACTTACAATATTTTGGGCATTATAATATGAACCCATTTGACCAAAAAAAAAAAGTAAAAGAGATGTCATATATTTTTTCTACTCCTTTTGACTAATATATTTCTCTTGTGTTCTCGATTCTATTCATTTTTTCTTGATTAATCTCCTCGTCAATTTTCTTGACTAATCTTTTCAACTTCTTCATTCATCTTCTTTTGGCTAGTTTTATCATCTTCGTATTTTTGTCTCTTCGTAACTTTAAATTGTTCCATGTATATAATTTATTCTCAATGAGATTTACACATCTTACAATGTCTCCAAAAAATTGATATCAAAAATTTATATTTTAAAATACAAAGCATAGAATTTTTACCGTTAGGATCCGTTATTAAAAATTTATAAGTTACAAGAATATATTCTGTGTAGAGGGAACAATAATACTACGACAGCAAGTATTCACTTTTCCAGTGATCTACAAGTTCTTAGAAAACAACTAAGATAGTGCAAATTGCTCATTTAATATAATCTCCGTAGACGTTGTAGAATTGACAACCACACGAAGAAGAATGGTTTTAGTTTTCTAATCGAAGTTTATAAATATACATTTATAAGATACTGTTATTTGTCTCAGTGCTCCGATTTGGTGTAGATTTGGTATATCTTTTACTATTGGTCATGTAGATTGTAGACTGTAGAGAATAGATAACCAAATACTGTAAGTAAAAAATAAATTGTCACGAAGAAAATGTTAGGAAAACTTGGAATGATACAGAAGCGTGAATGTGGTCACCAATTAAAGTCGCAAGAGTTTCCGGAACTGCAAGCTCCTATGACCCAGCGAATAATCTCGATTACAAATTATACTCATATTAATTGATTTAAGGAGCAAAAACTTCATGATAAATTTTGTTTGTATATTAAAAAAGCCTTGCAAACACCTATTCGGTTCTTCACGTCTTTATCAGGTTCGCACCCGCTAAAACAATAGTCCCTCGGCGTATTCACACCCACCAGACAAATACTTAGTGTATAGATCATTTTAGCGTTTAAGAAAATAGTAATTCTTATTAAATTGTTTAATCTTAATCTCTTCATTGTCGAGATCCGAGATCTACAATAATTCCATCCAAAATACAACACTAAAACAATGTTATTCAAATAAAAACAATGTTGTTCAAACTTAGCATTATCTAAACATTTTATCGAAAACAAAAATATCAAAAAATAATAATAATCCAAAGTTAAATTGAAATATGATATTCCATGTCAATTACCGAGTCTTGGACCATTCACAGAAGCAATTTATTTAGAAATTGTAATACTTATAAACACGTAAATCTTAAAAAGTAATTACATCAGTCCATCTAAATCACGTGTCATCTGCATTCACGGAAGCCTCTCTATATGTACAAATAAACTAAAGAATGTCCTTCTCTTTCTTCTAATGAATCAAGTAAGAATAGTTTCATAAGTAAGTAAAATTACTAATTAGTTTGGCATATGTATATATATATAAGGTGTTGAATATGTAACAGCTGTAAGCTGATGCAATCATCCAACAATTTTGGATGATTACATCCCATCCTTTGACTAAACCTTTTTACATCGCATCAAATTTTGATTATGATTCTTAGACTTGAAGACCAAACCAACTCAAAGATTAACAATACATTAACCTTTCTATCTTAGGAGAATTTATAAGAGTTCTTGATATCTTTCTATCTAACCAAAGAAGACTGATTTGCACTACTTAATTTCACCTTGCTATCATAACTCAAATCAAGAAACAGATTATGTAATTATATTCGTAAAGATTTAGTATTAAAATAAGGTGTGAAAAATCGAGTATCTAAGCTTCTTCTTTTTTGTCAACATCAAGTATCTAAACCTATGGTTTGTATAATTGTCGAACTTATGTTGGATTAGATTAAACAATGTCAATATATATATGTTACAATTATTAAACAAAATTGAACACCTTAAAATAAGTATATTGAAGTCGCTTTCGTTAAGATATCACGATGATCAAGAAGATTGTATGAGCTGGTGATACATATAAAGTTATATAGAAAACTCACAGCATCTTGAATCACTTAGATTTAAATGTTTATGTTTGATTTTGCATAGCCAGAGTTTCGGCTGCTACTAATATGTAACACATTTTCATTTGCAATATACACTCAAAATTCAAAAGTCTTAACAAGAACATAACTCATATCAATTGAAATCCATATCATAGAAGTTTTTTTTTAATGAGCAATTTTGTAGTGGCGGCCCATCAGTAACTTTATATTGGGCCTTTAGGACCCATTTGTGTTTTTGAAAACCTCTCAGTGATTCAGCGAGTTTCACTGGAGTGACGCCGAGTCATCGCTTTTGTCGATCGTCGTCTTCAATCTCCGATAAAACATTCCAAAAACCCCAACGATCACAAACATGGAGATTAGAGATGACTACAAATTTCTGAGGGTTGAAGACGCTTTCAAGGCATTGCATCTTCATGTTAACCTCATTGGAGTCATCATCGAGTTAGGCTTTCCCAATTGCTCTGGTATAGTGACCTTTCCAATTCCATCTAATCAGTTCAGGAATTCCAACTCATAGCTTTGGTTTTTTCCTCCTGATTGATTTAATTTTCTTGCAGATTGTTCTTGTACGCTGAAAATCATCGATCCATGGCATTTGGGATGTGGCCTTCCTGTGAAGTTCGTCGCTCGCACCAATCGAACGCTTCCTCGGGTTGAATCGATCGGAGATATAATCTTGCTTTCACGTGTAAAGGTCGATACACACATTCCTCTGAATGCAGATATTTTAAAACAAGTTTCTTCTGGGATTAAACTCTTATTCTTAATGCAGATTGTGCTTGTGAACCGGGAAATCACAGCTCTCTGCAATGAAACATCTTCATCTTTTGCTCTATTCAATGGGAAACATGGAGAGAATTTTATACCATACCAGTCGCCACCTAAATTTCAGATGAGAGAACAGGATAAGAACCTGTTATCAAATCTGAGAGAATGGATGATAACTTACAAGTTTGAAGATGGTAATTATTATATAATCACATTTGATATCAAATGGTTCTGTGTCTTCGTAAGTGTTGTGACTGTTTCAAGGTTCGTAAGTGTTTTGACTGTTTCAAGGTCTGAAGATTTTGATTTGTTTTATGATAGGGTCATGCTGTTTTACATCACTGAAAGATATCAAAGAAGGGGGATATTCAAACCTATCTTGCCAGGTAGATTGATCTTTTCCTTACGAATTTACTTTGTTTTTTTTTATCTTTTATGGTCATTTGTATTTACGGAAGTGTCTTAAAGTTGTTGAGATTATGGTCTGCGATGTCTTTGAAATCGTTTCTCATTCTTTGTTTCCCCTTGAAGATTGTTCACATTTCCAAGGACGATAAAGATAGGTGGTACATCTTTGTTTGGGACGGAACTGAGATGCCACCGTGCAATATCTCGGTAACGTAAGTCTGTATGCTCCACCCAATTTGTATTCCAACTGTACAGCTACTCGTTTCCTAGCTTCTGGTCATATATTCCCAATGTATAGTGTTGATTCTTAGAAGCTCAGTGTTTTTGTCTTGCAATTTGACACAATAACAGGTCAGAAAGGCTTCCTTTGTGTGTTGAACCACAGATGCTGCCTACACACGAGTTACGTAAATTTCCTACTTTTGGTTCGGTTTTGAGGATCAAAGTAGAGAGAGTTAATGAGAAGCAGGCCATTCACTGTCTTCAACCTGGTCAACACGTGAAGTTTCTGAACCTTTTCGTTCAAGTGAATTTGGGATTGTGGAATGCTACTTTTACTCCTTCTACAAAGATGCAGTACACAATGAGCGGAGAGATGCAAGCTTTTAGACCTCAAAGGTTTCTTCTAACACTTTTTCTTATCATGTGAGTTGATATTATGCATAGTCCGTTTGTTCTTCAGCTTAGAACACACTCTCTTACAAATTCAGAATGTGTGGAGAGAAGTTGTCATCGAGATGGAACTCCATTGCACGCTGCATTAGTCCTTCGCACTCAGGAATCACAGGTTAGAATAAGCTTAATATTTTGAGTTTTAGACATTTGACATAACGTGGACAATTATATGGAAATTTATATTTATGGTTTCAATCCTTTTAGGGGTTGCCCATGAAGACGCTTCGTTTGTTACTCTGATGGACATCCTGACCTATCACAATGTAATGTATCCCAAAAGCTTGGATTTATCCTAAGTTGTAGAACGAGAGTAATGAAAACTTCTTCAGTTGATGTTCTAGTTATATGTTTATGCAGGTAACTGCGAAATTCAGGTGTGTTGTTAGGTTCATACAAGTTTATCCTCGAGATGCCAGAAAACTCCGCGATTCCAGCGGTAATTTCAAATTGCTAGCTATACTAGAAGATGCAACCGCCAGAATCTATGCTTCTCTATATGGTGATGAAGGGGTAAGTAAAATAGTCATTATTGTTAGAGTTCATAGAAGAATTATTCCACTATTTGAAATCTGCAAATCTATTGACAGGAAAAGTTTTTTGGGTGTGACGAATCTGATGAAGAAGGTCTGGACAAGAAGCTGAATAGATTGTTGGGAGGTGAGGAGATGGAGCAAGTGCCAAGAAATCCTCCATGGGTTCAATGTTGCTTGTTCTCATTCTACAAACACAAAATGGATCAATGGGGAAGCAGAAGATTCCGGATTTTTGATACATGGATCAATGCTTCATGAGACACATTAAAATCAATTCACAACCATAATATTAATTGTGTTAATAGAGTTATTAACGTTAACAAATTGTGGTGTAATTATGTTAATGGTGGTTTAACACCATCCGAAGGTAATCTCAAAAGTAATTATTTATTTACATAGAACCATATTTAAAGGATTAAATACAGACAAATGTCTCCAACAATATCACAGAACGTCCATGTATGAAAATAATCAAACAAAACAATCTAAACCGAAATAATAAAATAAAAATAAATAAACGAGTGGTATTACATAAGAGTTCGGAGAAAATAAATAGTATTGACTATGACTTTGACTTTGTTCTATGTGCTGCAAGTTGCAACTGTGGTGGGTTTCTAAATGTTTAGAATCTTATAAATATGAGAACAATTCTACAAAAAAATAGATATTTATTTCAGTTAATGAAAATGTTGAATGTGAAAAATTTCTCAGCTTCAAAGAAAATAAAACATTGCAAAGACTTGTAATATGGTTTTAATACTAAAAGCAAGGAAACTAAGGGAGGTTAGTGTTGGATGATGTGACATGTAATTATGTAATTGTAAACGAAGATTAGGTGATGAGATGCTTTCAAATGTTACATCTTTCTTAAATGAGAAAGGTCAAGCAAATTTAATACAGAATAATCATACTATCACAACTTAATTATATTAAATTTTAAAACAACCAAGAAGAATTTATCAATAATGCAATCTTTAAAGTATTCTTATAGAATAAGATTGATCTGTAATTCTTTTTAGGGTATTCTTTTAAAGTTTAGGAGATGTGTGTTTCTTATGACTATTAAATTTATTGTACTTTTAATAAGTACAAAACTAATTTAAAGAAAAAACCTGATGAATAAACGTTTTTTTAAATCTTATTAGAGTATAATACGGTGTCATAGTCAATAAAGACAAGACAAATTCCACAATGTATCCTTCAATTCTCTTAAACCGAACTAACCGTTGATATTTGGACGAAATAGTTCAATGGAATTCGACAGAGAAATGACGAAAACTTTGGTTGGCTATAGGGATTTGAAAATGGAGGAAGCTATCCCTAACAGCTCGATTCGACATTCTTCCGAATCAATCGTTGAGAAATTACGTCGATCAGTTTTTTTTTTTTTTTTGCGTCGATCAGTTAGGTGTCAACTAATGTTCAAATGAATGTTGTGACAGAATATTTCATTCTATGGTTTGAAGGTTTGGCTTCACACTATGTGGATTGTAGTTAAATAACATTTAAGTGGACTTTTTCATGTAATCTACTAATTTTGGTGGTTGTCACCGTAACTTTGTGTTGTTAAAATATGAAATGCACTATGCTCGGAAGACGAAACGTTATTGTGGTCACCATTCTCCAATGTCAGGAGTTCATGATTCTTTTTATTTACGCTATCCTTTGGTTAGCCTGATCATGCTTAGTGTAATTTATACGTGCTCTCCTTCGTAGTTCTCATTAAATCTTCTTATCTAATGTATAGAACTAGAAATTGTAAAGGGTTTTAAATTATCCAATAAAGGTTATAATCACTCACATGAATTAGATTAGGAGAAAAGCTAGCAGAATGTATAGATGCATTTTAATCTAATTAACGTACAAAAGGTAAGTTGCATATATATATATATAGATATTTCTCTACTGATGAAAAAATTAAACTATTACTAACCTTTGTTGTTATATGTATATATATATATATATATATCTATTAAAGTCTTCTTCGTTACAAGTTTAGTAAAAAGGTAATTAACATTGTATAACTTCGATTCCAAACTAGGATTGTATGTATATAGTCATTGAGATGGAGCAATAAACTCATGGGCGTAAAGTGTGTACCCTCATATTGATCAATTACCTAGATTAAAGATAGCAAAATCCAATTCAACGTATGGAATATCCTCATTTGAAATTATGTTTATACAAATTGGATTCGGCAGTGCAAAGGTAACCAACCAAACACGTGGGAGAGTTAGTAAAAAAAGGGAACGAAGAGCCGAAGAGGGTCCATTATAACAGAACAAAACATACTTACATTACAAAAGTCGCTCCCAAACAATGAGCTGGTAAACTAATATCCGTTGCGCCATGCTTTTATTGGACCTCACTGGTGAAATATATATATATATATATATATGTATGTACTATGTAAACAATAACACAAACATATGGAGCATAATAATAGCACATGTGGTGAATCATCTCGTAAGTTTCTTTTCTTGGAGAAAATGGATTCCAGCTGGAGAACTACACCTAATCATCTATTGCGAAAGAGGCAACCCCTCATTTCGTCTTTTTCGAGTATATAGTTTTAAGCAGTTGATTACTTGATTATAGTAATTATGATTAGAAAAGAGAAAGGTAAATTGACTTCGTTATTAACCAAAAAAAGAAGATGAGTATCTTATAAAGAATATTCATGAGATTTGTACGCAGGAAAAAGAAATCATATAATTCTTTTAAAATAAGCAACAAGATTCTGCTTTTTCTCATTTCAAGATCCAAGAATATCTAGGATACAAAATTTTGATTCAGATAATTCCTTTGAATAATTCAAAAGGCCAACTTTAAGGTCTAAACTTTTATGAGAATTGATCTTGATTCTGCTTTACAAAAAAAACTCAGAAAAAAACAAAAACAAAAGATAAGACTCTTATCATAACAATGACACCCGTAACGCAACGTCCACAAGCATGAACTAATCGTCATCTTTTTCCCGATTTGATATTTCACTATTTTTTTAATAACTCAATTGTCGTCACATTGGAATGGATCACCTCAAAACAAAGTCAATGAAATTAACAAGAGAAGATGCATTATCATCACAGAGAAAACAATACTAAAAATAAAACTTTTCCTTTAACTATAAAAAAGATCAAATCATATTATATTCCTTTTGCTTTACAGCTCGTCATAACAATAACGCAACCGATTGTAATTCTTGCTATTTTTCTCTGTGACGTAAAAAAATACTAATACAAAACTTAACTGCTATGAAATTATAAATATATTACGTAATAAAGAAAATTTCGTGACCTGATATCACCGTCACCGTTAAGTCGTCTCTTTTCAGACACTAACACTGCAAGTTCTGGTGAGCGTATACTTAACGGCGTTATCTCCGACGATAACTCCGGTGGCACTATTACCAAAGTTGATAAACGCCGGACACCTAACGTAGAGATGATATGTTCCGGTAGTGAAAGCTCCGACTTTCCAACGAACTCGGCCGTCGAGACGAATCAATAACATGATTGCGCCACGTGTTTGGTCCTGATTGAGAGATAGAGCGTTGTACGGAGCGACGGGGACGGAGCTTCCACCGACGAGAGGAGACCAAACGTTGACTTCTTTATGTCCTTGATAAGTCGAAGGAATCGACTTAGCAAAAGTGATCTGTTGGCTCCGGTAAGAAGCGTAGACGTCAAGACGGTCGTAGTATATTCCGATCTTGTCGTTAGGGTTACGAGAAGAGAGAGTGATTTGGAAGTTGGAACTGAGGAGGTTCGGTGGATTTCCGGAGACGTTGAAGTTGAAGACGGTGGCGTCTTGGAGGATGAAGCGTGGCTTTGATGGTTGAAGAATTGCCCAGATTAGGAGAATTATGAGGAGGATTATGAAGAGGATTATTATTATTGGCCAGATTACACGTCGGATTATTTTACGGCGGGATGAGTGGCTGTGGTGGGAGCCACAGTCTTTGGACGTCATGTCGGAGCTCCGGTGACGGTGGGGGAGATGGTGGTGATTGGTCTTCGGTGGAAGAGAGAAAGATATCTTAAAGTACTCTTGTTGGAGTCATGGTGGCCTTTATATAAAAAGGATTAGTCTTTTATAGAAAAAATATTTTAATAAAGGAAATGTTAGCGAAAGTATGGTAATATAAGTATAATATGATTTTGGCAATGAAATATTATGAATGGATACTATCGTGTATATAATTACATATGCTATGAATTTTTAACATTTCACTTAAAAAATGATTTCATAAGTACTAGTAAGTCTAGTTTGTGCAGTATAAAAAGAATTTATCGAACGTAGCAAAAAATGGAAGTTAACTGTAAAATAGAAGAGGAACTCATGTATCACACTGACACAAAAAGAAGATATATAACTTCTTTTTTGGTCAAAAGATATATAACTTCATAGCAAAGGAATTAACAACAAACAAGGTAAAAAAAAACAGAAATTTCATAGAAATAGAATTGTACATTATTCATTTTATACATATATAAAAAAGGAAATTGTACATTATTCGTTAATAGGAAGAAAAAAAGAGGTATACAATAACAGCATCAACAAGAGAGAGGAAATTGTACATTATACGGTAAACCTAATATCCGATCCAACCTATCTAGTATATAGCTTAAATAGATTATCTTACATTGTGCTAGTAATTAATGGTGACAATTTGATTATAACCATAGTGATTAGTGATAGTAATGACGATGCTGCTGAGGGAAATGAAGAAAATAAAGAAAAAATCATAATAAAGGACTAGCTGGAAGATTTTCAACTTTGTTATAGGTGTTGACATTTAAAAGTTGAGCCTTACCTTCCACAGAGTTGTTCACCAAAAAAACAAAAAAAAACTTCCAGAGTGTTGACATTTCTGTTTTACTCCTTTGAGTTTCCCACAACGTATCTTCTTCGAAACTCCCAATTTTGTTTGTTTGTTTTAAGTATTGTGAAGATAGAAACATTCCAGATTATCATGATTCTATTATGCTTTTTTCAAGTCTATGTGCAAGTTTTTGAAAGTTGAAACTCCAGTTTAAAAGTACCAAACAATTGCATTTACAGAAAGACTTGGTCGTAGATACGTAACACCATCAATATTTCAACGCAGGATAAACTTTTTTTTTTGTTTTGATAGTTTTTTCATTTGCTTCTTCATCTTCTACCTCGTTGGATAATCTTTTGGTTTGCATCTTCACTCCAGTTTCATGTGATAATCTTTTCATTTTCTTCTTTACCCTCTCAATCATTCTTGTGTGCTAAGTATGGTTTATTCAACTTGCAGTATGTGAAAAAGTTGTACTAGACTTTTTTTTACTGTAGTAGTGTATAACGACGACGTTTTATTGTCAAAGGGTAGTATCGTAATTATAGCTGCTTTATCACTTGTGAGAGAAAACCAAAAATCAATCGCCGAGTGCTCTTGAGCGGACGAGGGAAGAAGCCTAAGAATTTGCCGTCATCATGGCCGTTAAGGCGTCTGGATTCATAAGAAAATCAGCAATCTCCGTTCATCTAGATTTTTCTTCGGATCCTGTCAAAGTCTCATGCTTGAAACTTCCTGTATCTGCCTCAAAGCCACTGGTGGTTCTATCCGTGGCCTTATCGCCGCCGGCAAGAACAGTTGAGTCTCCGCCGGTTGGTTACCGGAAAAATGTTGGGATTTGTCTCGTTAGCCCTTGCAGAAAGGTGATTTCTTTTCTTCTTCTCTATCTGATAAGGAATTGGATTTAGAGCTCATGTGATTGATATTGAAATGGTTTTGGTATTGCAGATTTTTACGGCATCAAAAATTCATGTTCCAGATACATGGCAGATGCCTCAGGTGAATCTTCTATAGCTCTCGTGTGATTACAAAAAGGGTTAATACCTTTGGTTTCTGAGTAGTTTGGTTGCTTTGGAGCTTAGGTCTCACCAATAAAAACAGCTCCTTTGTAGTGCAACGAAATAATAAAGTTTCTGTCTTTATTGCTAAAGAGGGGTTTTACTTTTATTGAACAGTTTGGTGTTAGTTCATTTTTGAAACTACATAATAATAACTATGCTAAGAACAAAATGCAATGACACTAGCGTTCTTTGATGCCAAGGGTCACTTGTGGTAAAACCACAGTGAGGAATGAGAAAATGAAATCGAAAATCACCGGATTATGATTTTCTGCCAGATAATTATTAACTCTGCTTTTATAGGGTGGTGCTGATGAGGGAGAAGATCTGAAAAACGCTGCCTTTAGAGAGCTGAGAGAAGAAACAGGGGTTACCTCGGCGGAATTCATTGCGGAGGCACGCTTTTGACATCTCTCTCATAGTAAATTGTTATATCTATTTCAATTCAAGGTTTATGGATAGAGTTGGAATTGCTCTGTGTATCACCAAACTGAGCTTTTGGCTATTTTAAACATGTAGATACCAAACTGGCTGACCTATGATTTTCCCCGAGAAGTGAAGGATAAACTGAACCGGAAATGGCGAACAAGTTACAAAGGCCAAGCTCAGAAGTGGTAACTAAGCATTCCGTCTCATATATTTTTGGAAATATTCTTAAAGCTGCAATTACAGACTACCCTATCGTGGATCTAAATAACTATCTTGATGATTGACTAATACAGGTTTCTCTTCAAGTTCACGGGGAAGGAGGAAGAGATAAATCTCCTTGGAGATGGTACTGCAAAACCAGAGTTTAAGGTTTGGTCGTGGATGCTACCCGAACAAGTGATTGAACATGTGAGTTGAGTTCTTGGCTTTAGAGTACTGTTGTGCGTGTGTGTTTGAAATTTTTCGGTTTTATCATCATTCATTATTTCTCTTACAGGCTGTATATTTCAAGAGACCTGTCTATGAGCATGTCATAAAGCATTTCAACCCTTATTTTGTGGATGAAGAGAAGGATTCCACAAACTCGTCTAAGGATTGAGTATGGGAAAAAGATTCATCTGCTGAATACTGATTAGGAGGAAATCTATCAATTCATAATACAAGTTTCTGTTGAGCCCCATTATAGATGAAAATTACATGAATCTCTTCATGCTCAGACATTGATCTTGTAGTTTGATGCTGTATCAAGATTATTATGTATACACATTCTTCTTTATATCTTTGATTATATAAATCCTCAGAATTAATTGATGCTGATACATCTCAATACAATTTACCGATCAATCAAACCAAGATTTGGTTTGAGTAGTCCAGTCAAAACGTTGAGAGCAGTTGATTTGCCAACACTGTATGATCCAACCAATCCTAGGACCTCTCCGGGCCTTGAATTGGAAGCCTGCAATGTTAGTTAATTCCAGAGGCTTAAAAATGGAGTGCCAAAGAGATTTCAGAAAGGTGAAAAATATTGATGAACTAACTAACCTGTGCAATTTAAAAGAGTTTGCCCCACAATGGGATGTATCTTTATCCAAGTCCTTAGGAAGATCTGACATCACTGTAAAGAAACAATATCACAACAATTTCATAACATTTCTGCTTTGCCAATGACCATTGTGTTGACAATTGAAAAAGTAAAACAGATCATTCGAATCATAGTTAATGTATTTGTTTTTCCTAGCCGCCCACTTCCTTTTCCTTTGTTTTTTTTTTAAAAAACTTTTACATTAGATAAAAATAAAATAATCTTGTCAATAAACAATTTAAATGGACGGAAAAAAATCTAAAATAATCTTAAACCCTACAGATTTTTGTGCTCTTCAGTACAAAATATTTCAAATCACCAAACCGGTCGCCGGAGTTTCCTACCCGCAAATCGGCGTCGTTTATGACTGATTTGGTCTAAAGCGTCTAAACCGGCCTAATCAAACGCCTTAATCGCTTAACCGACAACACAGTTTTCTCGTCGCTCTTCCGCCACCATCTCTGTCTTCGTTATTAGGGATTCGTGATACTGTTTTATTTTGGGTATTCCAACTTCCGATGTTATCTCTGAGCTTCAGGAAACGCTAATTTGAGCTGCTTGTGGTTTTACGTAGCTGTATAAGATATATAACAAATGGTTCGCTCCAAGGCTCTTGCAAAGAAGCAGCAAAAGAAAGGAATTGACTTTAAGGTTATTTTTTTACATAGTGTCCCTTTTCTTCTGAGTTTCGATAGATTCTTTTCAAAGTGTTTGATGATTTGTTCGGATGATTTGGCAGAAAATTAAGAGAAAGCTTGGGAGAAAATTACCTCCACCAAAGAATGCAACTAACACTGAGATTAAATCCAAAGGTATCTGCTTTCTCCAACAACTCAAAACTTTTTTGTTCTTCCTTTATCAGCTCTCTGCTTATGGTTGAAATGGCTCTGTTTATATTGCAGCAATTATAATTCCTGAGCAAAGTGTCGCAGCAGAAAAGAGTGACTTTGCTACAAGTAAGAAAGGTTTGACCTTGGATGAGCTTCTGAAACAAACTTCACATCCAAATCCCAAAGTTCGCAACGGTACTTACTTCTTCTCATGTTTAATTATATGTTTTTGGGTTTGAGGAAAAGATTTCTCCGTGGTTCAGTTTTGGTTTTGTCTGTGTAGATGCATTACATGGTATCGAAGACCTTTTCAGGAATCATCCAGCAGAGCTGCAGTCACATAAATATGCTATCATACAGAAACTCAAGGAACGCATTAGTGATGATGATAATCAAGTTAGACAAACTTTTTATCGACTATTTAAGGCTAAGATCTTTCCTGGTTGTAAAGAGGTATGTGTTATTTTCTTTTCCCACTTGTTGTTTCATCGTTATTTTTTACATTGGTTTCTCTTAGTTTGTTCTGTTACTCCCCCCCTTCACATTGTGAGCTGCAAGATGTTAAAGATCATGTCTTTTCTAACATCCTATTCTATGTGTGAATCTATTCAGGATAGCCAGGGCCCTATCGTGTCACTTTTGATGCCATACATATTTATAGCTATGGCTGCTTCAGCTATTGATGTTCGTTTGATGGCTTTCAAATTTTTCCACCTTGTTGTCGAGTACCACCCGCCTACCTTCTCCTTGTATGCTGAAAAGGTGTGTACTTTGGTTTCTTGTATTATGATACAGACTATTGCATTTCCAACTTTTGTCTCTATTATTTCTTACCTATTAAGACGTTCCGTGAAATTTCCATCTGCTACTATATTCAGATTCTCGAAAACTACAAGGATATTATACAGAAAAACCATTTTTATGTGGAGGATAAAAGCAAGCTAAAGGTAGCTCTCTCTGGGTTGGCACATTGCCTGTCGCTGTTGCCATGTGATGAGAGCGACACCGAATTACAAAAAAAGGTATATAGTCATTTTCTCTCCAGATGACCTTAAAGTTCTTGTTTTATATATGCCACCAAGTATCATAGCAATGTATATGGTTATGTTTTTTTTCTTCTTCTTTTGGTGTCTAGCTTTGTAGAAGGAACGAATTTATAGAATGCAGCAATATTTTTAAATTCGAGGGAACCAAAATATACCTCTCCGAGAGACTTTAATATTTTCATATAGATGACAATTGACATCGTTTCCTTTACAAAATTGCACTGTCTTATGAAATTCGTTCAGAGATCCTTTGTAATAATTAATATGTCGTTGATTTTTAATATTTTCGTAACCACTCTGCGAATGTGCTCTGTTTTCCCTATCCTAACTGTTTCGTTTTACATTTTCTGTTCTTATTTTCTTTAGGGACCTTTACAGAATGAAACCCTACACGCCTATGAGCAAGATGCCGCAAAAGAATGTGCTCGTATGTGCCATCTGTCTTCTTTTCTCATTTACAAGTTATTGGTATATGGCTAGTATCATGTTTTCTTGAATCTATGCACTTGGCAACGATACACTTAGTCCGTTTTCCTTTGCCATCTTCCTCCCTAGTATGACCTTTAGATTGTCTCTGCAAAGCTTTGAAGATATAAGTAGCTTTTGCATTTTTAAAATTTCCATATCCCTTCATTTTTCTTCTGTTGTCTCTCCCCGGTCCCCACAATGTATAATCTTATGGTTTGGATGTAGAATCACCACTTAGATTTGATTTTCTGGATAACATGATAGTACCAATTGAATCATCTCTCATGTGCATTAAAATATATAATTGACAATGATTTTTTCTATGATTTTGCATGTGCTGAAGTTTACATTATCCTGACCATTTTTCTATGGGTTCTTATAGGTTTTACCCATGTCTCCGGGAGATTGAAAGAGATTGTTGGAGTTTTAGTCAATTGTTTCCAAGATTTCATTCCATTGATTCATGCTTCGCGAGGATTCAATGAACAATCATTTGACTGTATTCACCATATACTTTGCAGCATAGGTTATGCAATCAAGTTTTCCATTCGCAGGCACACTCAAAGACAGACTTCATGGCTACCTGCATCTGAAGAAGTAACTCTGATGATATTGGATCAGGACATTGCATCAATGTTATCAAAAAAGTTACTTGGTTCTTTTCCCCTTAATCCAGAAAACAATCTATATGGAAAGGTATGAATCACAACGCTAAATAATGACACCATCTCTTCTATCAAAAGTCCCCTTTCCTGATTGCAAAGCATTCCCTTCCTGCCATCGTTTGTATTCTCTCAATGATTATATGTTATGCGTTGCCTATTATTATATAGATCTTCCTAATACTAGTTGATTGTTTGTTGACAGATTGATAGATGGTACTTTATCCTCAACAGTGTCTTGACAGAAATCTTTTTGGAAGTAAGTGAATGGAGCCACCTTCCTACTGATCTTTCCAATAGATTTCTGGAATTTATTGAGAATACACTACTAGGCAAGGTTAGCTCTCATTACTTTACATTAATATATAACTCCCAAGCTGAATAGTTGTTTACTTGCATTTTTTATGTCCATCCCTCTGTCTGCATTGTATTCTGATAAATTGCTAAATTCCTTGCAAAAAAAAAAGTTTCTTACTGGGATTTGCAAACATCTATGTTGCAGATCGCCAGGAGCAGTAAACCTGTTCATGCAGAGACTTCACTTGCACTCTTGCCCTTTGTTCCAAAACTTATTTTAAGGGTGGACCGTGATTGGAGAGATAATCTTCTGCAGGTTTCTCTAACAGTCTCAGTTCCTTTGATAGCCAGCAGTAACATCATGTATATATAATTTTTGGTATTACGTTTATATTTTTCAGGCATTTACTATAACCTTCAGCAATTGCAAACCAGGGTCTCCTCTTAAATTAACCTGCATTTCAATTATTAGAGACGTGATCATCCCTGTAAGTAAATTTTTCATGATGTGTTCAGTCTAGATATTGGCCGACTGTTTCAACCTGAGTCTAACTTTCCACACACATTGAAATCTAAATCTGTTTCTTGTAATATCTGTAGAATGGAGATATCCTTTATCCCAATGCAAGTGACCCAACAGTAAATAACTACCAGAGTGCTTGGGTCAATAAACTTCCACCACTACTAAATCAGTTAGGTGATGAACATCCCTTATCAACCCAGGTGCTAACACATTACTCATACTATTCATTATTAATCCAGTAATCTTCGATCAGTTAAGGCGAAAATCCTTAGACATGGACCCCTTTTTGAGCAACTAGGTTCACCTCCCTTTTTCTCATTTATAGTTTTGTTTCTTACCAATTTGTGTAATTTATTCAGGCTGTTTTGCAACTTTTACTCGACCTTGGGCGAGTTGGATGTCTGAATACTTCCCCCGCATTTGAAGATGACGTCAGAAATTTCTTCATCCCTTGCCAGAGTGAAGGTGCAATTCTTGCTGTAAAATATATATATATATATGTTCTGAGATGATCAGTTTTATTCTTGTCGGTTTCATTGTTTTTGAAATTATACAGGTGATGTGCCTGGTGGACCTTTTGCAAGTCTCCCTAGGGAAGTCCAAGAACTGGCACTCTGTTTCCTTTACTACTTCACCATAGACAATTTCAGTTCTCCTATGCTGAGAGCAATAGTTTCATGCTGTCTAAGTGAGTATCACATTTCTTTCCTGATGCTTTTATTCAACTTTAGAAGTGGCTTCTGTTGATGATAGAATGACAAAAAGGGTGATTGACCTAACTCGACGTTTATTGCAGATCCACAACTGGAACCAGCTGTGTTGTATCGGATAGTGGAAATTCTTCACACTGCCTATAAAGCTGGATATATCCAGATTGCAGATCATTTTAGCATCTTCATCACCTTAATTGCACGTACCAAAGTTGTCCCAGGTACTGTCTGGAGTTTGCAAGATTTTTTTTTCTTTTGGGCTCAAGAAAAATACTTTTGAACCATTTTTACTTTTCTGAAAAGAATTCGGTTTGAGCTTATTTGAGAGATGATCATGCTTTTTATGTTTTGTGATACCTTATCTTAAGGCTTTATGTTCATGCAGAGAAACTGCAGTCAGCGATGGAGTGTAATGAGCGGGAGACATATTGTGGCACATATAAAGAACTTACGAACCTTGTTTGCTCATATTTGTCAGAAATGGGTGATAGTTCTCTTGTCCTCCAGATTCTAGAGAAAGTTTTAGTCGAACAAATAGTAAGTTTGTCTTTTGATAATACTTATATATAAATCCATAGTAACATTCTGATATAATAGCATCACGAATACTTAATGAGATTTGGTACAGATTTTGAAGCCTGCTTTGGACAATGGATGTGGCATACTCAGGATGATCTGCGCGTTGGACTCTAAACCTACCATACTTTCTGAAAGTAGTCTAACCGCTCTAAGTGAATTCTTACCGGGATATTTGGTCGACATAGTCAGTGTAAGCACTTCCCTTTTAAATACTTTACTGGGTCCCAAATGTTTCATTTTAACCTCGGAATTGACACATCTCTCTGCTCTCTTCTTGCAGTGTATACCAGAAGATAAAGTGAACTCTTACCTTTACATACAAACATGTCTCTACTATTTAGTACCTTGCTATTTCTTGTTCGACCGGAGCTCCAAACTCACAGAACAGGTTCTGAAAAGAATGCAATTGCTGGTTAGTGAAAACACTAAAGCACTGGAATCGGTTCAAGATAGGGAGAATGGTAGAATCTTATTGAATTTGATACAAGGCATTGTCTCTGTGATCCTGCTGATGCACAACGATGTCAAAGTGAGGAAGATAATATTGTCATCCAAGGCAGAGATCGATTTGATTCTACAAAACGTTGTCACATTGCAGGTATCATTTTCTACTCTCTTATCGTTATTGGAAACTGCAAAACCATGTCCTGATGAGTTTTGCATCTTAATTGCGCAGTCCTCAAGATGCACGAGCTTGACTGTAGAAGGAAAGCATATGATGAAAATTTTGGGAGAGCGACTTAGGATTGCATCCAAAAGCTTACTCGCATAATAGAAATGTTTTGTGCTCTCTTTACAAAGGATGCTAAAAAGATGACTTTGCGACTTTGCTTTACTTGTTTGGGAAAGCACCAATTTTGATGGCAATTATGTAGAATCTATGATTGAAGTGAAAAGACTTTTATCTCCAAATCTATGATGCGTCTTCAGAAGTTTATTTTTTTAATACATTAACCAAGCATCCAAAAAACCTTAGTACCAGTCATAAAAACTTATATTGAAACTAATAATCATATCGTTTGTCTTGTCATTTAAAACGTGTTTATGACCGCAATGGAACGATTCAAAGACAACATATCTATATGATGACCGCAATGCCCACAATCTGAAGTGATGGGCTTAACCTATGATGAAGCCCAATAACTTTTGACAAAAAAGCCCGTTCAATAAAACATCTGACCCGTTCAATAAAACCCTAATTGGCACTTACAGATCAACTCTTTCTCCCTCCCATCACCGTCTCGCTCTATCTCTCACCGTCTGATCGCTTTGAAGTAACAATGGTTCGTTCTCCGCCGCCGGATCATCCGTTCTCCTCCATAAAGCTTTCGTTTCTCAGATATGGAGATTTTGTTATCTGACTTGTTTCTGTGGTTTATTGTTTGGTGGATGAAAAAAACAGCCGCAGGGAGATTATATTGAGTTGCACAGGAAGAGGAATGGATATCGTCTCGACCACTTTGAGCGTAAGCGCAAGAAGGAGGCGCGTGAAGTTCACAAGCACTCCACCATGGCTCAGAAGGTTCTAATTTCTTCTCCTTGTTCTTCTCTTTTCATTTGTTTTTCAACTATTTTTAGTTGATTCGTCTTGTATTTTGGTCAAATACAGTCTCTAGGTATTAAGGGTAAGATGATTGCCAAGAAGAACTATGCTGAGAAAGCTCTCATGAAGAGAACGTAAGTTGTATCATTGTCTCGAAGATGTTTAGTATTATGTTGAATGAAATAAGCAATCTTCATATTCGTTTGATATTTTTCGGATAAAACAGATTGAAAATGCACGAGGAGTCATCATCAAGGCGTAAGGTTGATGAGGATGTTCGGGAAGGAGCTATTCCTGCTTATCTTCTTGATCGTGATGATACCACTCGGGCCAAGGTTTTTTTTTTTTTTTTTTTTTGAGTTGGGATTATCTGTAATCCTGAAAATTTTGGTGAGGCAAATACATAACAAGTATTTTTTTTGGGTGTAGGTTCTTAGCAACACCATTAAACAAAAGAGGAAAGAGAAAGCTGGGAAATGGGAGGTCCCTTTGCCTAAGGTCAAAACTCTCTTCATCGATCTTCACAACTTAGCTTTTGTATTCCTTTATTGTTCAACTCTAACAAATGAGTAAACCTCAAAATTTTCCCTTTTACAGGTCCGTCCAGTAGCAGAAGATGAAATGTTCAGAGTGATCCGATCTGGGAAAAGGAAAAGTAAGTATTTATTTTGGGATCAAGATTTAGCTTTTGTTTGTTGTCACTCTATTATTCACTCATCATTATATAGAGAGGCTATTGATTTAGGAAATGACTCTAGACTAGATTGAGTTTACTATGTGGATAGATTTTATTAGTGCTAAATAGTCGCTTACAACTATTGCAATACTTTCCCTTTATGCATCAACTACAGCTAAACAATGGAAGAGGATGGTCACGAAAGCTACTTTTGTTGGACCTGGTTTCACAAGGAAGCCTCCGAAGTACGAGCGTTTCATCCGCCCATCTGGGTTGCGTTTCACCAAGGCCCATGTCACTCACCCTGAACTAAAATGCACTTTCTGTCTTGAGATCATCGGTGTAAAGAAGAATCCTAACGGTCCAATGTATACATCACTTGGTGTCCTGACCAGGGGAACAATCATTGAGGTTAGTTCCGAGATCTCTTTACACATTTGTTCTCACTTCTCACCTAAAGCTGCAAATATCTCAAATATGTGAATGAATTTTTAGGTCAATGTGAGTGAGCTTGGTCTTGTTACACCAAGTGGAAAGGTTGTCTGGGGTAAGTGACAAAATATACACAGCTGTAAACAAATTGTCAAAATGTTATGTCAGTACCTTAACTCTCTCTTCGTTTTGACTTCAGGGAAATATGCTCAAGTGACAAATAATCCAGAGAATGACGGATGTATAAATGCTGTCTTACTTGTCTAAATAAATCTCCGGCAATGTCAGAGAAATACTCTAAGATAGAGACGAGGAAAGCAAGAATCATGTTTTGGCTACCGTCTTTTTTGTTCTCTCCTTAAAACAATTTTGTGTATCACAAGTTTTTATGAATCGTTCTGGTTTGTCTTCTCGTCACATTAACCAGCTCTTATAGTTTTCTATGGATACACGTTATGGAATGTGTTGCTTCTAATTCATTTGAGTCTCTTTACCGTTGCTATGGGTGCTAACTTTACCGTTGCTATGGGTGCTAACTTCTCTTGTGATGTACAGTGAGAGAGGTTAATCTAAAGGTAGAAATATAAACCAAACTATCCAAACCTCAAAATGAATTATACAAAACAGGAATTACACAATGTAAAACCGATTTATGAATACTATAAGTTTTTATTTGATTTAGGTTTCTATAAAACCAAAAACACTGATGATCATAAGAAAAATACAAGTTTACAAGCAGTGTCCTTCTTAGAGTATATTTATATGCGAAGGTAACTGGAAATACAACAATGAGATAAGTCGGTACAGTTTAAGCTTATCTATCAACTTGTGCTTGGTAAAGCTACGGCTGCCAATGGAGGCTCAATTACTTGGAAAAGTCCTGAAGACAACCTTCTTGTGAGGTCCTCTACTGCGACTTTCGCCACGTCAGCTCTCATACCGATATCAGTAGCGTATCTACTCGCGCAATACACACCAACTGCTGTAGCCGCCATCCCATAAACATTTGTTGTCACAAGCCACATTGGCGTGGACAAAACGGCAGCAATCGGCCCACCTATAATCGACACTGCTTGACCACTCTGTCCCATTGTCCTTCCCTCAAGAACCAGCAATCCGGTTTTGCAATATATCGCGAAATCCTCACAGTTGTTCTTGAAAACGTCGTAGCATCCAAACCCGTTTTGAAGCAGGTGTTTGGCCCGGTGGACAACTATGTCATTAGGGTCAGAGACTGCAAGTGTGCAGGTTCCTCCTCGAGCTTTGGCGAGGAAGCGAGCAGCGTTAACCGAATACTCAAACCGGTACAAAACACCACCGGCTAAGAAACAGTTTAGGCACGAGGAAACAACGCCGTGTCCTTCATTTGGTGGAACACACGTTGGGCAGTGAGTGTGGTTTCGGGATGGACCTGAGCTCACGAGTATGAGATCTAGAACCGTCCCGGTTCCAACTTCTTGGCCTCGTCTAGTGAAATGGATGACTCTATCATCTCCAACATAGATGCCTACTCACAAAAGTATTCAATTGTGAGCTACAAAAATATCTTAAAGAATGATTTCCTAGTTACATCAATTGGGAATAAAGCTTATCATTACACAAATCTCGATAACACAAGAATCCTTTTAAAAAACATTAACCCCAATTCATCAACCATATCCCCACAAACCCCAAGTTATCTCAAATCGAACATTTATGAAATAGATTTAACACTAGACAAATCCATTAGTAAAGACAAAAATTGAGTGTCAAAGAACAGAATCAAAGAGGTATACGAACCGTGATGGGCATAGATGTAAGCAGTCCTCCAGGAGTAGATATGATCTCCAGGTTTCAAATTAGATCTATCGATTCTATTCAAACACAAAAGGTACACAAATTTCGTGAGATAACGCAGATGACCGCCACTTCTCTGAAAATCAAGAGGAGAAGACGAAACCTGTTGGAGAGAAGACCCATCTATGATCTCTATTCTCTAAGCTGACCTCTCTGTGATCTTCTTATCTTCAAGGAAAGAATATAAAAATGAATAAGGCAAAAGTGGGAATGTAATTGTAATGTCTTCCGTAGATTTCACGTGGCGTCGTTTTTCTTTTTTTTAAGAAACTTGGGCCGCTTTTAGTAGATATAGAAATATAGAATGGGCCTTTATTTTATGGGCGGTTAAATAGTGTAAGAATTCAAAGTTTTAGGTCCAAATCCACCACATTCTCTTTTAATATTGGCTAAATTCAATATTTAAAAGTTTTGATTTTTTATATTAAAAGTAAATAGAAACATAGATATTATTTTATTTTTAATATATATTGTGTGTGTGTTTTATGAGATTTGGTGATAAATTGGTGTAACTTCATGAAAATTTCCAATAATTTACCATAGGTTTCGATTTAACAAGATAGTAAATTAATTTGTATATGTTGATCTAATAAAATCACATAACCTTCATTTTCAATTTTTTTTTTTTTGTAGGATTGTAAATGCTACTAGATAATTATCCCACTATAAAATTATCCAGTGATAATTATATTTACTTATACAGATTTTAATGATTACTCAAAACTAAAGAGATAAGATCTATTTTTCTACTAGGAGATATATTTCTCTCAAAAATTTAATGGATGCGTATTCTTTAACATCTTACTACTAGATATTAGTACAACCAATTATATAAGAACAATTACGTGGAATATCATCATAACATAAACCTTTTTTTTTGTTTTGCCGGCATAACAAAAACATTTTTAGAAAATTAAAATAAGATTACCTCCCTACCCTAAGATGTAGTATATCTGTATATCACATATTAAAGATAACACAAAGTAATCTATTTCAGGAAATATTTTGTTTGCAGATAAGAAACAAAAATAATGCATAATGATAATAGTTTATCCACTGGACTATAAAATATGAGATTTGTTGTTTCATCTCATGGTCGTCTTCATTTAACGTAACCGAAAGAGCAACCCAAATCATTTCTCTGACTTTGTAGCTTTTTGCTTTTCAATAATCTCAAAGAGTGAAAGACTTAAAGGCTCAAATCCACAATTAAATAATCCGTACTTGTCACTCTCTCCACTTCAAACTAACCTTTGAGATTCTCGAGAATATATTTTTCTCCTAGGGAAAATTTTTTTGTCAAAAAATATCGTCTCTTGCAATTTCTTTAATTTCAACATCCATTATTCTCTCTGGATCATTCCCTTTCTCATCTGAAAGAAAATTATCGTTTTTTTTTCTTTTTCTTTTGCGGAATCTGAGTTTCTTGACAATTTTCCCGGAAAATTCACTTTTTGATATGAATTGGTAATAACAAAGACGAAGAGGATCGAAAGATTTGTGTTTTTGGAGTACTTGATTGGTGATATTTATATACATTTATTTGATTCGGAAATCGGAGAGCGAGACTATCAGATTCAGATCGCGAGCAAAACTGAATATGAATCCGTCGACTTCTTCTTCTTCGTCTATCAGCCGGAAAAACCAACCGATCCTCCATCGAAGTCTCTCAACGCCTTCTCTGTGCGGCGGAAGAACCACGGCGGCGGAGTGTTGCGGTGGTATGACGGCGGGTTGCGCCGTCTTATGGTGCTGCGGTCCTTGTAGCGTCGTCAATCTCGTCGTCCTCGCTGTCTACAAGATCCCTCGTGGACTCTGCCGCCGTGTAATCCGTCGTGTGCGAAGGAAACGACTAGCGAATAAAGAGCTGGTTAAAGTAGGGAGTTCGCAGTTCGCTATTCATCCATTAGAGAGCAAAGACGAGGACGGTTTAGATAAACTAGCGAGTACGATTGATTTGATGGAGGATGAAGAAGAAGACGAAGAAGATGAGGCTTTGATTGCGTTAGAGAAGGAGATGTGGAACAGATTTTACAGTGGTGGTTTCTGGCGAAGCTTTTCACAAGCTGAAACGACGCAGTCTTCAAGAAGCGATTAGGGATTTTTATTAGAATCCTAAGTGTTAACGTAAACCTATGTAAATTTGGAGATTAGTGTTGTGTGGTTTGTGCAACGAATGTGTCCTTTCAATTTGTGTAGCTTTCAAATTTCGATCAATCTTTTGGATTGTCACAACAAAGAAAAAATAATAATTGGTAAGAGTTTTTGTTTATCATTTACTCATTAGTTCGCATGAGAAATGACAAGACTTGAAGCCGAATCATGTATTTGTTTTATAAATCGAAACCAAACTTTTGACTGAGTCGTTTTCCTTGGACGAGGTTAATTATGTTTAGCCGTACAAGTAGACCACTAGGTGAAGATCTCTACTCCAACAACACTTTATATACTACAATATTTCTTTTTGAGATACGAAAACAAATGAATAGAATTCCAAGTCAAAGTTAATCAAATACTCTTCAAAATCAGAATTAAAATCCACGACGCTTGACTAATCAAAAATCTGGTAACATAGTTGTATACTTGTGTGTGTGTGTCTAGTTTACACAATTATCTATTAATACACACAAACATAGAGATTTGATTTATGAGAAAGTAGAGAAAAGACATGCTCAAGTTTAGAACGTGGCATACATGCCACAATGAACAGTCTAAGTAGGATCAAATACTGTGAAGAAAACAAACAATGGTGGATATCATCACAAGCCACATTATTAAGTTAATAACCAAAAGTCTAAACACACAAAAAACCAGAAGTATTGGAGTTACTTTGGAATAACATTTAGAAATGGTATTGATTACGACGTGCTTTGGTTGGGATCATATAAAGAGAAGGATCCAGCAATAGATTCGGAAGAAGCGTGGGGTTTGGAATAGCTATAGCTTAATAGCTATATAGGTGTGTGACAGCTTAGGGCTCGAGAGAGACAGAGAGGGCTGGGTCAGGTGGTAAAATAATAAATGAGGTTGAGTGAAAAAATGTGAATAAAGTTAACTAACTAGGGTTTCATGTGAGTGTACAGTTCAGTGTGAGTCTTCGTGTAAACTGTCCTTGTCTTTCTTTACTCCTTTTTTTTTTTTTTTTCCTGTGGGGACCTTTCATCTTTCATCCACATTGATTCACCCAGTTCCTACTTCCTACCACTTTCTTCTCCATATTTATTGACTCTTTTTTCCACTTTTATCTCTTTTTATAAAACCAAATTTGTTTAGTTTCAATTGTCTTACACATGAAATGGAGCTTTGATGCGACAATTCTTCATGGATTTTGCTATGCGTTGAATCCCATGCAATTTGTCTTAAGACGTTTTTCTATTACATCAAGGTCAAGAAAAATTGTACTCCAATTGTTTTTTTCCCTCAAATCATTCGTTTTCTTTTTCACTCCTGGGATCACATAAGCAAACCTAACCTAATCGTTGTGTTTCCTTCATTTAACATTTAACTATTTTGGATTAGTAGGTGATTTCCTTTTTCTTATTTTCGTATTCTCTCTCACAAATGTGATTTAATTTAAAATTTTTGTAGATGTGGATGCTGTGTAAATAGTAGCTTAGTATTCACATCTCCATTTGATTTTCAAAAAAAATTCTGCTCTAGATATATATATATATATATATCTACATCATTATGTGCATATATATACAAATGAAATGCTCTATGCAAAACTAATCAGACAAAAATATACATAGTGTGTCGGATTAATCCAAAGAATAAAACTATGTTAATCACGAGAAAAAAAACTATTTTTGTTTGTAGGTGTGGCTGTGCTAATAAGACAAAGATATCTTCACGACGACAAGTCGACTATGTGGTGTCATCCCCGAAAATTCTCTGTCGTTCTTGCCATATCAGAGACCACGATGACTAATTCTAAAACGACAAAAAAAGAAGAAACTACAAAAGAAAGGTAGAACTCTAGGTCGGGCCAAGGATATAGTCCACGATCTAATCTGCCATATTGTGAGCTTTATAGAGGTGAAGAAATATGAAAATAAAGAAGTTTCATGGCACAAGGAATTGACTGGGAGAGCCTCCATGTTTTAGATGGAACCATTGTGGAAAGCGAGAAAGTATTTTATAGGATTGAAGTGATCCATATTTTACATTTGTGAATCCCTCGACCAGATACTGAACCCATACTTTGAGTTAAAAAAACTTTCGAAGTTTCTGGGTTAGCCAAAAAGAATAATCATCGGATCTATAACGAAATGGGCCAAAAGGGTTAAACGGCCCAAATTGAACCCAAAAAACGTTTATCCAGTTGGTGTGACAAGATAAATCGTTTTTCCGGTAATAGAGAAGACGCTCGACGACAAAACAAGAAAGACAGAGAAAACGCTATAGATGCTAGTTTTATGGCGTGACCTTTACGCGCATAGAGGGGGCGTGAGAGTGAATTTCGATCATTACACTTTTTTTTTTTTTTTTTTTTGTCATCATAGTCAATAACACAATTTTACAAACTCAAAAGGCGTATTTAGTCCATGGGATGTTTTACGTCCCAAACCGACAGCTTCCTTTAAAAGCCACGTGTTCCTTGGCTTCCCTCTCTGCTTCCGCATTCACATGCCTCTTTGTTAATTTATCTTTTCTTCTCTTCATTTCACTTTCAAGTTAAGTATCATCACACACATGATTTCTTGTTACCAAATTACATAATTTTTGTGAACCATCTAATTGTTCTTTATTTATTTTTGCTTTATAACAAAAAAAAAAAGAGGTTAGAGGAAGTAGAAGCCGAGCCGAGCCACGAGGTGAGAAAAAAAAAGCCAAAGTCAGCAAAACATATAAAAACTTGTGTGGGTCCCCACACCAGCCTGGTTCGTAAAGTCGAAAACCCAAAACTACACAACACAGACACACAACCAAACTCATCTCTCTCTCACACTTCCACTTGCCATCGCCGACACTTGAAGAAAGAAAAAAAGAAAAAAAAAAAGTAAACTCTTTCACCCAAAAACAGAAAAAAAAAAAATTATTTTTCCATCTTTCTGATAATCCGATCTTACAGAGCTCCATGGATCGCCGTATCTATGGTGGCTCCGCCGTCAATAATCTCTTTCTCTTCGTCCTTATCTCCTCCGCTGCATCTGCATTATCCAAGAACCCGAATCCTTCGTCCGTGTCGGGTCAGATCAACTCCAACTCCGTCCTCGTAGCTCTCCTTGACTCTCGTTACACAGAGCTAGCTGAGCTCGTCGAAAAGGCTCTTCTCCTTCAGACACTCGAAGACGCCGTTGGTCGTCACAATATTACCATTTTTGCCCCTCGCAATGAAGCTCTTGAGCGTGACCTCGACCCGGAGTTCAAGCGGTTCTTGCTCGAGCCAGGTAATCTCAAATCTCTACAAACACTCCTTATGTTCCACATTATCCCCACTCGGGTCGGGTCAGACCAATGGTCCTCAGAAGAATCGGGTCGGGTCAAGCACCACACGCTAGGAAATGATCAGGTTCATTTGAGTAACGGAAACGGAAAAAAGATGGTGGATTTAGCTGAGATTATCCGACCCGATGATTTGACCCGACCCGACGGATTAATCCACGGGATCGAAAGGGTTCTCATCCCTCGCTCTGTTCAAGAAGATTTCAACCGGCGTCGGAGCCTCCAATCAATCTCCGCCGTCTTACCTGAAGGAGCTCCGGAGGTTGACCCGAGAACCAACCGTCTCAAGAAACCCGCCGCTTCAGTTCCCGCCGGATCTCCACCGGCTCTCCCGATCCAATCCGCCATGGCTCCTGGTCCGTCGCTAGCTCCGGCGCCAGCTCCGGGACCTGGAGGCAAGCACCACCACTTCGACGGTGAAGCTCAAGTCAAAGATTTCATCCACACGCTGTTACATTACGGCGGTTACAACGAAATGGCAGACATTCTCGTGAATCTGACGTCACTAGCGACGGAGATGGGTCGGTTGGTGTCAGAAGGCTATGTGCTAACGGTTCTTGCTCCTAACGATGAAGCCATGGCGAAACTGACGGCGGATCAGCTGAGTGAGCCAGGAGCTCCGGAGCAGATTGTGTATTACCATATTATCCCTGAGTATCAGACGGAGGAGAGTATGTACAATTCTGTTCGGAGATTTGGGAAGGTTAAGTTCGATACACTGCGTTTTCCTCATAAGGTTGCGGCTAAGGAAGCTGATGGTTCGGTTAAGTTCGGAGATGGTGAGAGGTCGGCGTATTTGTTCGATCCGGATATTTATACCGACGGTCGGATTTCGGTTCAGGGGATAGATGGTGTTCTGTTCCCTGAAGAGAAGGAGATTGTTGAATCGGTTAAGAAACCGGTTAAGAAAGTTGTTCAACCGAGAAGAGGTACGTTGGGTTGATTGAGTCATTTGATCTTTTATGTGTGTTCCTCAAATCAATTTATGCTTTTAGAATTGGCAAGTTTAGATGATTAAGCACCAACAGTATGCCACATTGATCTAATGTTTGATTGATCCGAACGCAATAGTCCCTATTTGTTTGATTGAGTCATGATTGAATCAAAATTGGCTTCCTGGTTTAGGTCAATGACTGAGGCGTAATGAGATCTTGAGAATGGTAGTTTTATTGTCAATGTCTTGAGTAAGAACAGCATTAGGGTTCTGAGAATGTAAGATGTATATGATTAAAAGTATGTTAGGAAAGTTAGATTTGTGAGAATATTGGGTGATACAAGACACAAGCAAGAATCAAAGAAGGGATAAACTATTTTGTGTGTGTTTGGTCATAGCCATTAGCTAAGCTGGCTATAAGCATCTTGTCCCGTTTCCTACCCTCAAGATAGTTTGTTAGTTAACTTAGAGATTTATTGGATATTTTGTTTATAGCTTTCTATAAAGTACACATAATATTATTATAATTAAGTGGACAATCATGGAGAGATTAGTGTGTGTGATTGTAATGGACTTTGACCTAATAAAGATGTTATTGTTGTGATTGAAATAAACAGGGAAATTGTTGGAAGTAGCATGTAGAATGCTTGGTGCTTTTGGCAAGGACATTTATCTTAGCAAATGCCGGTGAATTCACAAGCCCGCTAAAGAATTAATGTAAACACATTCCAAAAGGTTAGGATTTTTTGCGATTTTTGTTTTCTTTCGATTTCGGGTGTTCATTGATCCGCGATGGTAATGGGAATTCATGTCTTTCCCTTTACTCAGCTGATTGAAGATTTGGCCTTGGTGAATAGAAAACGAAGAGAGGGCAACAACTTTCAAAAAACCAATCTTCCATGGAATGAGAAGGATGGTTTGTTGAGTTCTTTTCTATTTCTTAAATAGATATTTTTGGGGGTTCTTTTATATATGGTCTTGGATTATGAATACTGTAATTAGATATATCAATCATTTTTTAATTAATTTGGTGGTGTATGAGAATGAGAGTACAATTAATAAAACAAAAGAGTTTCTTTCATCTTAAGGATTTGTTTTTTTTGGAGTCCTTGGCTTTTACTATGGGGAAAGTATATTTCCACTTTGATATGGTAAGAGAATAATGATATTATAGTCATCTCTATGATTACATGTCTCTAACTTTATTTTTTTTGGAGAGAATGTATTATTTATAAATATGATATATTTAATCACGTGGATAATGAACATGGGTTGGCTCATGGCTGTACTTTGTTGATTGATTGGAGGACAAACACAAACTTAGCTGTCTTTGGGATCAAATTTCTTGTGAGAAATCTCAAGTCTCTAATGCTCAAGTTTGGTCTGATTTTTTTTTTCCAAGTGGTCATCGATGCTGCCTATATTATTTGTTATTTTTTTCAGATGATTATTTTGTTCTTAAGTCATCTAAAGAAAATATTTCACATAATAGATGTAGGAAAAATTGGTAGTGTCACAAGTAATTCAGGACCACTTCGTGCCATCTAAGAACGTCTAAACCTAAACTACACATCTATATACCAGATTGTCTATGCATTATGCATCGTCTAGACTCTAGAAACCTAACCTACTAATATGACCCATTGTTGTGATTCTTGTGAAATTTCACAGTTTTAAGGTTCTCTTACATTTTCTGTTTTTCATAACCTTTTTTTTTTTTTTTTTTGTAAATTAGTTACAAACATAGTGTTTTACTTCCGTTTGCATTCAGCATTTACGTTTACAATTGTTAAATTCAAGGTTTTAGACACTTTCTTTTTGATCATTTTGTTTGATAGAGGGGATAGAAAAAATGGATTTATACAGAAAATATATAATAAATGTAAATGTAACTGTAAGTGCAAAGTCAAACAAATAATCGAGATTCTAGTATTAATTTAGTGGAAGTTCGTTTTGATCTAAAATGTGAAAAGTTAAGCATCTCAAAGATCTTTTAAGAAAAAACATAAGACAAGCCTAATCGCTCGGTTTCGACCGTTATTTTCCCTCCATCTTCGAGTTGATGTTAGAATCGACTTAGGACTCTTACTATTGAGTTTCAGCAATGAAAGCTTTGTTTCGCTTCAAGTCCTGCTTATTTGATCCAGCACGAAGGAACCCACTCGTTTCTTTCTCAGGTTTCTCAAAGTCATCCAAATCTAAAACCCGCGAAACCCCATCGAAGATCCAAGCAGAAGCTGCTACTATCACCTCACTTTTCAACGAGATTACTGAAATTTTAGGATCGGATGTTGTCGAACCAGATGAGACTACGCGGCTCAGAGCCCATGTTACAGGAGCTGTCTGTGGTGATGGATCATTGGCTTCTTGTACGCAAGGTGTTCGTGAAAATGCTGCAAAGGAATTTTCAGGTGAGAATAATGAAGCTCAGAGATGTGTTTCTGAAGATTACGACGTCAGCCCCGTGGTTCATGAAATTACGAGTGTCGTCCGGGCAAATGACGATATGGTTTCCATGGAGGACAGGTTAGAGAAATTGAATTTTCGGTTTGAATCAGAAATCGTGGAAAATGTACTGAAGAGGTGCTTCAAGGTTCCTCATTTAGCTCTGAGGTTCTTTAATTGGGTGAAAGACAAGGATGGTTTTTCACATAGAGTCGGAATTTACAACACCATGTTAAGTATAGCTGGGGAAGCGAGGGATCTCGATATGGTAGACGAATTGGTGAAAGAAATGGAAAGGAACATTTG
Organism: Cardamine occulta; assembly: GCA_028015245.1. Lineage (NCBI taxonomy): Eukaryota > Viridiplantae > Streptophyta > Magnoliopsida > Brassicales > Brassicaceae > Cardamine > Cardamine occulta. Next base: position 2,146,978 of record CM051385.1, read on the forward strand.
TGATAAAGATATTAGAATATGGACTATTCTTATCTCAGTGTACGGGAAAGTAAAAAAGATAGGAAAAGGTCTGCTCGTTTTTGAGAAGATGAGGAAAAGTGGTTTTGAACTCGATGCTGCTGCTTACAATGTCATGATTAGGTCTCTATGCATTGCAGGTAGAGGCGATCTTGCGCTTGAATTCTACAAGGAGATGATCGAAAAGGGTATCACTTTTGGATTGAGAACGTACAAGATGTTACTTGATTGCGTAGCAAAATCAGAGAAAGTTGATGTAGTCCAGTCCATTGCAGATGACATGATTAGGCTATGTGAGATATCAGAACATGATGCTTTTGGTTATTTGCTCTTTTTGTGTTTCTGGTAAGATAAAAGAAGCGCTGGAACTGATTCGCGAGTTAAAAAACAAGGATGTGTGCCTCGACACAAAACATTTTGAGATTTTGGTTAAAGGACTTTGTAGAGCCAATAGAATGGTAGATGCTCTAGAGATTGTCGATATAATGAAGAGAAGGAAAATGGATGACCCAAATGTCTACGGGATGTATCTCAGGCAAAACGATGTTTCTAAAGCACTTGAACAGTTTGAGGTTATAATAAATTCATTTACCTAGAATTTCTACATACACTGAGATTATCCAACACCTCTTCAAGATGAAACAGTTCGAAAAGGTTGCAACTTATTTAGTGAGATGATAGATAATGGACTTGAGCCTGACAGTGTCGCGATCACAGCCGTGGTTGCTGGTCATTTGGGACAAAACCAAGTAGCTGAGGCATGGAAGGTGTTTAGCAGCATGGAGGAAAAGGGCATCAAACCGACATCGAAATCCTACTCGATCTTTGTGAAGGAGCTCTGTAGATCAGCAAAATATGATGAGATCGTAAAGCTACTTAATCAGATGCACGAATCCAAGATATTTATCAGGGATGATATATTTTCTTGGGTTATCTCTTGTATGGAGAAAAATGGTGAAAAGGAGAGGATTGAACTTATTAAAGAAATCCAGAAAAAATGCAAGTTCTACCATCAAGAACTAAACGGATCTGGCAAACCAGAAATAAGGCAAGAAGAGGAGCTTGTTGGTGACTATAATCGTTCACAAGTAGTGCAGCAGTCAGCTCTTCCACCAGCTTCTTCTATCGTTGATAAGACGAATGTGCAAGAAATTTGTCGTATGTTATCATCCTCCCTAGATTGGGAGAGAATCCAAGAATCTCTAGAAAAATCGACAGTCGAGTTCACACCAGAACTAGTAGTTGAGGTTCTTCGTAACACCAAAATACAGGGCAATGCTGTTTTACGTTTCTTTTCATGGGTGGACAGGAGAAACGGCTATAAACACAGTACAGAGGCATACAACATGAGCATCAAAGTTGCAGGATGTGGGAAAGATTTCAAGCAGATGAGAAACCTGTTTTACGAGATGAGAAGACAAGGTTGCCTGATAACACAAGATACATGGGCAATCATGATTATGCAGTATGGTAGAACGGGTCTTACCAAGATTGCTATTAGAAAGTTCAAGGAAATGAAAGATATGGGTCTGATCCCGAGCTCGTCTACCTTCAAGTGCTTAATCACAGTTCTTTGCCAGAAGAAAGGTAGGAACGTTGAAGAAGCCACCAGAACATTCCGCGAGATGATTCGTTCGGGTTTTGTCCCAGATAGAGAATTAGTCCAAGAATACCTGGGATGCTTATGTGAAGTTGGTAATACGAAGGATGCAAAAAGTTGTCTGGATTCTCTCGGCAAGATAGGTTTCTCAGTCCCTGTGGCCTACTCCATATACATAAGAGCTCTTTGTCGAATTGGAAAGCTGGAGGAAGCTTTGGCAGAATTAGCCAGTTTTAAAAAGGAGAGATCTTTACTCGATCAGTATACTTATGGAAGCATATTTCATGGTTTATTGCAGAGAGGACAGTTACAAGAGGCATTGGATAAAGTGAATTCCATGAAAGAAATGGGAATAAAACCCAGTGTTCATGTCTACACATCTCTGATTGTACACTTCTTCAAGGAGAAACAGCTTGATAAGGCTCTAGAGACATGTCAAGAAATGGAAGAAGAAAGCTGTGAACCTTCGGTTGTTACATATACAGCAATGATATGCAGGTACATGAACCTGGGAAAAGCGGAAGAGGCTTGGAAAGCATTCCGAGATATGAAAGATAAAGGAACTTCACCAGATTTTAAAACATACTTCAAGTTCATAAACTGTTTGTGTCAAGCAGGTAAATCTGAAGATGCCTTGAATCTTCTGTCTGAGATGCTTGATAAGGGTATTGCTCCGAGCACTATCAATTTCCGAACAGTTTTCTACGGGTTAAACAGAGAAGGCAAGCAAGATGTTGCCTGTATTGTTTTACAGAAGAAGTCGGCTTTAGCAGCACAGCGAAAGGTATCTACATGACCTCTCTCTCTGACATTTTAATGAAGATTATGTATACAAAGGGACTAATTCAAATCTTGTTCTTAGCAACAAAATCTGTCAATGCTCTTTCTTATTACAAATTCCTCAGTTCTCTATAAGTAAACTAAAACATGAAACTAAGATACTTAAGTTATGAGCCCTGCTGTGTTGTTCCCTTCAAATGTGACCGGCAAGGCTTTTGGTCAAACATAAAAGAAAAATACGTGTTCATTTTTAGGGAGGATTACTTGCCTCATAGCTTCTTCACAATTTCTTCACAGGCTCGCTCGTAATAAGTCATTCTCTGTATGCATTTTACAGCTTCATCAAACCTCTGGCTTTCAAACGCTTCAACAAAAGAGTCAGACCACTGCTTCAGTTTCTCTTGTACCTAGAGAAAAACAACAAAATCTCATTGATTAGATCAGACAAGTATATTTAAACGATGCCCAAAGCTGCATAGCTTAAGGTGTTTGAAACTTTCGTTTCAGAAAAGCTAAAGAGGTTCACAAAAGACAGAAGCATCTGAAGGAAGTCAGATCAATCATCTGAAGAAAGTCAGATCAATCAGGATTTTTCACAGTACCTGGGATCGGATCTGGTTCAAAGCTTTAGAATCATCTGCTTCTGCTATGCCCTCTCTGAGTTCCATAATCTGATACCATTTTCAGTGAACAAAACTAAGTGAATGTGTTTATTTATGACAGACATGTGTTTTTGCATCTTTGGCATCCAACTAATCTTTTACAAGTAGATCCACTTACCTCCATTAACAATGTTGGGTCTGTTATTGTTTCTTCTTCATTGACATTTATGCCATTCAGCTTCATCTACAACACGGAACCAATATTAATCACACTAAAGAAGAATGAAGCTTGAGATACACTTGAACGATTTGCCAAAAGTCTCTTTTGGAATTATTAACTGCATATATGGTACCGATAAGGGAAGAACCGGTCAAATATAATGACAAAAGTGAAGAAGAAGCTTACAATATACATAGCTCTTGAGAGACGCTTGGTTAATGTCCGGCATGCTTCAGTAACCTTTGCAGACTGTTCAGCTGCGTAATCTCTTTCTTGCTGTGAACCATTCAAAAAGAGAGCCAATTGTATGAAAAATATGAGAACAAGTAATTATAATACATATGCTCATTGTAAAACGAACAGACCTGGGATTTGTTGTGAACTAAATCAGGATGTAGCTTCTTTTGCCAACCTTTGTACTTTCCTTCAAGGCTTCCAGGATCTATCTCATACTTCTTCTCCCTATAAAGTTATTGAAATTCAAACCCAATTCAAAAGGTCTAATCTTTTGCATGATCAGCTATTGAATCTAACTAAAAGTTTTAAATCTTTCGATCGTTGTCCATCAGCCCAACATTATCATTGTTTTGTTTGTTTGTTTGTCTAAAACCCTAGATTCTCTAATTAGGGGTTTAGCAATTCTTCACACTTACAGGCCAAAAATCTGAAAATAATCGACGGAGTCATCAACAGGTTGAATGCTACGGCACGAGTCACAGAACAAAAAGGCAGCTTTCTCGCCGCACTTCCAGCAGCCGGAGCTTCTCTTCCCGCCAGATTCCGAGCAAAAAACTCTCCCGGAAAATTGGAGTCGTCCCGTCGTGAGAGCCTTAGCTGAAAAATGTTGCAGAAATTCGCGAGGTAAGTTGGTTTGTGGATTGATCGCAATCGCTGCGAGTGGATTGCATCGGAAAGTTCGTCTAAAAAGGGAAGCCACCAGCGTCTTCGTTTTCATCATTGATGGTTTCTTACCGGACAGAGCTCAGCGCTCGAAGAGAGATCGTCTTTGTATCACTTTTTAATTACACGATGTTGGTAAGAGGTTTTTTGGGCCTAAGTTTGGTTGGTCTTAAATTAGTTCTAACCCATTTTTGAGCCCACTAAAATTCGTTGAGTATTTTTTTTTTTTCGGTCGCTGAGTTAAATCTGTACCTTCATTTTCATTTTTTTTTCTCTTTGACAACATTTTTATGGATTTAAAATTGTTAAGATTTTTGTTTGGTTAGTGATGTTTTGTAAAAATAGTAAACGCTATTGCTGATGCAAATTGTAAAATTTTAAATTTCTAAAGATCACGTTTTCAAATTTATGGTGTTTTGCTAAAGATTATAAACTTTTGAATTTTAAGTAAAACACCGTAAACTTGAAAACGTGAAGAAATTTAGAATTTTACAATTTGCACATCAGCGATAGCGTTTACTATTTTTACAAAACACTTTTGAATCTTAAGTAAAACAAATCCATATTTAGAAACTACAGTAATAATATTTTCAAGTTTATGGTGATTTGCTAAAGATTATAAGATTTTTTTTTTAAACTGAAATAATCTTATTTGAATATTTCTTATGTTTTTTTTTTTCTAGAAATAAGATTAATAAAGAACAGAAAAGTACTATTTACAAAGCAGATTTCACACATTCTAGAACCGTGATTCTGATTCCGATTAAAGTTCTCTTATGCACCAAAAACAAACAATACACAAACCTTTTGTCGATTACTTGGGGTTTTCAATAACTTTGTTTACACCAAATGTGGAATCAAACATAGTCTCACACTACCGAGGGTGGGCGCTTCATCTTGAGAAGATGAGAGATACCAGCGATGACATGAGCACGACTACTTGGAACTCCTGTTTTGGCCAAAGCTTGTCCATTTTTGTCCAACAAAACAAAGCAAGGAACATACTTTATGTCATAGTGGAGAAGCTGCATATAAGACACATACAGAGAGAGGTGAAATCTTGAGTCAGACCAATCAACAAAAGCTCTGTAATTTGCATATAATACAGCGAGAACAGAGAAAGAGAGCTTATCTATACCTCAGGAAACCACTTGTCATTCTCTGCATCTGCCATTGCAATGCTGAGCCAATTTGAATTCCTTTTCTCTACCTCTAAAACAAAGTTGAGCAAAGAGTTGCAGAGTCTGCATTTGGGTGAATAAAATTCAAGTACTGTAGCTTCTTTCTGGCTGGCTAAAGCAGCTGCAAAAGCTCTCTGCTCTGCTTCTCCTTGCTCACAAGCACTTAATGGCTTCTTCTTTGGTTTAAAATTCGGGTTTTGGCTAAATGAAGTTAAGGAGCTGAGAGCAATTGAACCAATACTTTGCATAGATCTGAAGAGCCATGGTACTTTAAAATCGCAGACGCTTGAAGATTTCGGTTGTTTGTTTGAATCCCATGGCCATTTTAAGCAAAAGAAAGGATATTTTGAAGTAGACGAGCTCGTAATCTTTGATTCCATCGAAGAAGGAAGAGAACTGCAACGGTGACGGTGAGTAGAAGGCTGATTACAAGATTGCAATTCTGTGACGGTGAAGCGAGAGAAGAGAACGACGAGATCGATAATTTGGGGATTTGGAAGAAAATGGAAATTAGGGTTTATCTCTTTGATATAAACCGATCTGTTTTAATTTTCAAATTTGGGCATTAATACCAAACCGAATTGAAAAAGCATGAGCTGCTTCTGGAGATTTTGGTTTTAGTATTTTTTTATTTTGTGATCATTCATATTTGGTTATACATTTAAAATGAAAAATTGTGAGATTTTGGTTTGCTAAAAATCAATATATTTTTTCAACAGATAAAAACCAATTATAATTTCTAACTTTTAGATTTTGGTTTGCTAAAAATCTAAACCAAACCAAACTCAAAGATTCAGTTTCTAATATTTATATTTGGTTGGAAGCAAAAGAGAAGGAACTAGTTTTGCCAATTTCGTATATGATGTTTTTATTCTGGAAAGAAACAGAAGAATCCACAAAGTTTTGCATGAATCATACAACTGAGAAGAAGAGACTTCAAAAATTCATATGTTCTCTCGTATATGTGCCACAAAACTATTCCAAGACAATGAAAAACTTTGGGGTTCCTTCAGAGCCAGGACCTGAAAGCAAAGCAACGAACCTTACGTTTTCTCTTTGACTTCTTACCTTTGTTTAAGATGTCATGCTTTTGTCCTGTCTCGTTCTCTCTTTTCTCTTCTTGACTAAACTCGCTAGTCTCTTCTTGTATGACCGTTGAGGTTAAAAGTTCTTGCTTTTGTGATCTTTGAGGAACACTTTCAATGATCTCTAACAAACTTACTTGCTTTGCCTGATCCTCTGCTCTATTTGGCCGCAATTCCTCACCTTCTTGGACTGGCGCTATATTTCTAACCATGTATATTACTCTATCTAGAGTCCCTAAAGCTTGTTCTACCTCTGGACTGATGCAAAACCGTCTTCTGATATCGACTTCAGTCTTGGCAATTACATTTCCCTCTTCTGAAGAAATGCTTTCCTTAAAATCTTCTTCTTCTTCTTCTTCCTCAATCTCGGGAACAGTTCTTCTGCAATGGATAGGTTCATTTTCTCTTGCATCTCCATTATTCTTGCATTCGTTCTTTGGCAGAGAATCGCCATGCATCTCATTGGCTTCCAAATTTGGTTCTTCCTCAATTGCTTTATCAGTCGTATACAGAGCTTGGCGTATCTTAGTGTACAAAGGATCAGTTAAAGCTTTGCTGTAATCTTCATCAAATTTAGCTACCGAAGCAACTGACTGTTACATTCAGATAAGGAAACGGTATCACACAAGTTACCTATTTGACACTTCACCAAAACATTCAAACAGTAAAACAAATTCATGTTTTCTGACCTTTTTATAGAGTCTGAAACCGTTGCCGATGAGCTGCCTAGATATAAAATTAATAAGAGATGGAGGCATCAAGTCCAGCTTTATATCCAGATCCGCTATCGTCCTACAAAATTCAACAAAAGCTCGATATAAAGCTTCATAACCAAAGACAACTTACATGTTTCAATACTAAAATGATCACTAACCTGAAGTAACTCCTCTGTGGAGTAACATTTTGTAAAACAAATCCGCCTATGAGATCAATCCTCACTGCATCAGGTGATTCAGGTATAATGACGTCCTTGGAGGTAACCCCAATGCTATCTAAATCAGAGATCTAAATAAAAGTTGCAAACAAACAAGTTTTAATAACAAGAGTAAGATGAAGAAAAATTCACAACAAGAATAGTGCTTTACCGATTTGAGAAGGATGACGATTAAGCCATCTTTAAAGTATTCAAATAAGAAAAAATGCACAATGATCTCTCTGTCTGTCAATGGCCACGGTACCTTCATCCTTTCTTCCCACAATATAAAATTTAAAGATTAGCATCACAAGACTAAATATGTCACAAAAAGAAACCGAAAAAAACAAAATTCTTCCTCATTTCCAATGTGAACAAACCTCACGAAACATATTTGTTCGCCGATCCCAACCTTTTGCAAGCATGTGCTTTTTAAGATCCTGAATGGTGGAAATGAAAACTGTGGCCACCTAATATATACATACACATAAATAACTGGTAAAGTAATCATCTTTCCAACGAGACATGAGATCCTCTAATTCACAATCCAAAATCTTTAGAGTCTTACCATTTCGTATACAGAGATGATTCCCATGATACACACAAACCTGCATCAATAACTCCAATTAACACCATATGCAGAATCATGTTTTAAAAACTTTGAAATCTGTAATCTAAATTCTAACTTACAATCTTCTATAGGCCCATCCATGTAACCTTCAACGAGCAAAGTGTGAAAAGGACTTCCTTCAAGGCCTTCACGGTACATAACACGACAATCTTCATAATCATGTTTCAACTGTAAAACAAATACTTTATTTTGCTACATCATTACAATCCAAGATCACTAGTCTACAAATATGGAAATGTGTCTCAACTCAAGTCAGAAAAAAAAAAACATACTTTCCAATCACCATATGATGATGCATCTTTGGTTAATTTAGAAACTTGATGATCCGTCATGGATACACTCCTGAGCTTGCTAAGTAACTTGGATACATCACCTGTTCTTTTATCCAATATATTCTCATTACACTCTACAAAATTCATCACACCAAACATATAAGCAAAATCTCAAGAGTGCTTTTATATAACAGTAAAATCCAAAAATAAAATTAAAAAGTATATTATCGGATTTACAGAACAAAACCTTGAGAGGAACAAAGTTGATCTCTGAGAAGGGATTTGAGAGTGTCATAATTGGTGAGTTCAGGAGAAGACAAAGTCCTGTCCAATTTGTCTCTATACTCACAGATCTCTCGTTTCTTCTGCATAATCTCACACTACACAAGAAACAAAATCAACAATAAGAATCAATTCTTCAAGTTTTATAATCAATCACAAATTACAAGGTAATAAGAAGAGGATTGGCACAAAAAACCTCAACTTACGGAGCTCTATAAAGCTGATTTTAAGCTTCGAGGACAAAACGTGACCGACAAGACGGAGTAAGAAGGTGAGAAGTTTTGTTATACAAGAATTTTCTCGAGATAATTCAAATCTGTTTCATTTCCTGGAAAAGTCGGAGTTTCCAATAAAGGTAGGAGATGCTTAATGACGAGATTAATATTTCGATTAGGCATAAACAACTGAGAAGAGAAAGGTTTAGGGAACGGATAAGTGTCGGTGTCAGAAGGACGATGACAGGTGGGAATTTCTCTGCCTCTTAATCGCAACAAAAATAGTCATAAATAGGAGATGATGATACAGTTGAAACTATGTTTTTTTGTTTAACTGCCTTAATTTGGTATTTTGGGTCCTCCATTAAATATGGTCTCTCTCCTGAATATTTATATAGTAATTTCAAACTATGTTTTTTTTTTATATTGTAAGCCACTAATTAAAATCATATATTTCCTACTTTAAAGTTTAAACTCGTCTTGTTTAATTGAATTGGATGCTAGTACGGTTGCTAAAGGAGTATGAAATACGTACTGTGTTTTGTGATTCCAAATGGTTTATGCTCAATGGATGAAAGAATCGTACAAATGATGATGAATTGTACAATTGGTGAGACCTGTGCAGTCTGCAGTGAATACATATGTGATGATTTATTTGGTTTGAATGTAAAATTTTTATAAAAAAAAAAACGTATATAATAAAAAAAAACACAACATATTCCAAATCGTTCTTCAAAATAGTATACTAAATTGAGTATGATTTAACTAAAAATTGAAAAAAAGCTGACAAACTAAAATTTTGTTTTAATAAATATACTAGAATATAGTCAATAAGCATGATTTTTTTTTTTAAAGTGAAATCAAAGCGCAAACAACTAAAATAGATAGAAAATCTGTATGATGTTAGATGGGTTGGTGTGTTCATCATATCAAAATAAAGTACTTCCATTTGAATTCAAAAAGTATTTTAAATCAATAAACCTTACCTAAATCGGCCCAACACAAAATATCCCTGTTGCAGAAAAATCAGAACCAACATGCTATTTGTTTCATACACATCTACACGAATAGTGAATGCTCCAATCCCAAACTATCCACTTTTTGTTCAGTGATTGTTGATGATCACAAACATACAATATACAAAAGTGATGGAACACTAAATTCATGCACAAAATCACAACTCATTTCATCAACAAACAAAAAATAGGCAATCACAAAAACAAGTAGTAGATCACTCAGATAGTTGATCCCAAACATTGAAGATAAGCCATCCTTCAATGGCTGCAGCCTCAAGCCGTTCTTCAGACCCTGCCACTTCCCATTTCGCCTCAATCGAATCCAACCGACTCAAATCAGACCACAACACTCTGTGAGCTAATTCTCTTGTCCCAAGAAACTCAAGCACTAGAGTTCCTTGAGCTTTCGCAGCCAATTTCCCGATCTCAATCGCGTTTCTTATCACAAGACCATGATTTTCTCTAAGCAAGTTCAGGTCTTCCTCGATCTGCACTCCAACAAAAGTGACAAACTTGGAAGCAAAGAAACGGTAAAGATCCTTGAGATTGTCATGAAAAGGTTTAGGAATTCGAAGGAAGAGACATAGGTTTCTCGTGCTCAGCTTCACAGATGACAGACTCCACCCTGACTTTTTGGTTCCAACATCCCAATACACATCGAAGATCACTGCTCGGTTTCCATTCAAGATTGAATCTTCTCTTATAAGAGAAAGGTATGGAGAGATATCTGTTGAAGATCCAACATCAATGGCCTTGGTCTGAACATAAGACCCATCAGTCATCTTGAACTTCGGCCCATCAAAGGAAGCCATGTGATGAACGAACACTAAGGGATTCACAGATCAAATGAGATGCATAAGTATTAGATTCAGTTATTATCAACACAGTTCTAGAACAAATAACCTCAATGAGATAGAATGAAAGTGAGATAACGAATCTATGTAACACCAACAAATATTCCTCCTTTATAACAAAAACTAGACATTTGGAGAAATTTGGTGAAGGAAGGACCACACACGCATTGAATAACAATATGAATGTAGTAGTAATCTAACAACGAATTTTGATCAAACTACAAGTAAAAAACTTTTTTGTGTTTGGCTACAATTATTTATTTCCCCTAGTTCTTGATTTGATTATCAAAAGATAACAAGAAATAAGCGAAGCTTTACATATTTTTTTTTTGGTCAAATTTAATTTTTTTTTTTTCACATATCTATTGGACTAATTAACTAATGCAGAAACAAAACCCATCGAATTTACTAGCTCCAGACACATTGGTCAAATCACAGTTCTTGTAACTCAAAAACGATCGATCTGGGAGATAATCTCCCCAAATTATCATCTGAAATCGGAGTAATACGACTCGAATTCCACACAAAATAGACATTAACAACTGATGAAAAGTTAAGATATCGAAGAAAGAAGAGACAGAAGGTAGAAACGAGTAAAAAGGTAACCTTGAAATTCGCTTCAGGCAACAGTAAACGGGGAGAGAAACAGTTCCTGAGTTTCGACTGGAAGAAGAAGAACAAGTAACAAAATCGAGACTTGAAAAATTCCGAGTCCGGCCTTTGGGTGCGATCGATCGAGAATCTCTTTAACTCGCTTAACCATGCATTGGTTAATATAAACCAATCCGGTTTATTTGATGTATTTATTTTATTACCTTAACATACTCAAATTAGTTTTTTTTTTCTTTTTCATGGTAATAAAATCACTACCACCCCGAATCATGTAATTTGTACGTTGGGAGTTGATAAACCGAGAAGTGATGGAGAGCATCCCCATATCAATTGCCAAACACATGTGCTCACACCAAAACTGTTGATACCAAAATGGTTGAGTTCATGAGATACATTTCAACACATAATGCTCTAGTTTCGCTCTTTCTAGTGTTACGAGTACATCTTCCAACGTCTATATTAATCTTTAACTGTGTTAGATAGTACAACACATTGAAATATTCAACAACTATTCTCTTTATCTACACTTGATTGATTAACATTTTCAAATTCTAAAAGTTCAATCACATGAAAGTAGGAAACAAAAGTCATTTCAATTGAAAATGGATTTGATTTAATGCATACTTATACCAACATCAAACCATCAAAAACCAAACTCAAATTTGGTTTAGTGTTACAAGACCAAAACCAGAGATTTACAAAGTTGTCTAAAATGGACCATTTGAAATATAAAACTTACCACAAAGGCTCTGATAGTGCAGTGTTGAAATGTAAGCCCAACATCCCTCATTTTGGTTATACACCGCCGCTTCTACACAACCTACAAAAGCCATTTAGCTTACTCTCTCCTTAACTTTACAACAAATTCGCCGCTTATCGCCTCCGATCTTCATCTTCTCCCCAAAAGGTACGGTTTCATTTTCTTCTCCTTCGATTCTCAGATTCGTTCATCGATTAGGTTTAGCGAACCTCTCATCGGAATTTCGTTTTTGTTTTGTTTGTTCTTTCGAAGCTTCTTCTGTTTTCTTGATACATATATATATTATCTTCAGTTACTATATGGAACCATTCGTTGTAAAGGAGAACACCATCGCATCTGCTTCTTCGCCGAAGAAGAAGAGACGGATCGATCACACTGAGTCTAAGTCTGATGGTTCTGCGATTCTCTCATCTAAGTCCACCATCGGTTTGAAAAGCAACATCGGTGGTAACGAGCCACGGCTGAACATGGCGGCGTTTGGTAACAACAACTTCAACAATCATGAGATCGATGAAGATCTTCATAGTAGACAGCTCGCTGTTTACGGCCGTGAGACTATGAGGAGGCTTTTCGCTTCCAACGTTCTCATTTCTGGGATGCAAGGCCTTGGTGTCGAGATTGGTAACGCTTCTCATTTCCAGTTTGCTCATTTTCCCTTTGCATGTTACTCCTGTTGGTTTTTTAAGAGTTTCAAGCATGTTCTGAAACGCATTTCGTGATTTAGCTGCTTGATTTGTGTGCCAGCTTTACCTGTACATTTGGTCACTGAAGTTAAGTCTGTAAAACTTGTAGCTTAATTTGTTAAGTTCATTTCTCTGAAGAGTTAGTGTGGCATTATATGCGTGGAAGGTTTATACACTAAATATATATTTGTAATGGTATTTCTCTGTATTCTCTTATTTATTTCCTTCTTTCTGATGGAATTTTTTTTTCCAATTTAGCCAAGAATATTATTCTCGCTGGTGTGAAGTCAGTCACCCTTCACGATGAAAATGTGGTTGAGCTATGGGACATATCTAGTAACTTTCTTTTCTCAGAGGAGGATGTTGGTAAGAATAGGGCACTTGCTTCTGTACACAAGTTGCAAGAACTCAACAATGCCGTGGCTGTCTCAGCTTTGACTGAGAAGTTAACCCAAGAGCAGCTTTCTGATTTCCAGGTATACAAACTCTTCCGTTATTTGTTTTTTCTTCATTTCCTTGGTCTAGTTGTCAATAATACTATCATGATTCCTGGACACAGTTGTCTGTGACTGGTTATGGATGAAATTGTTTCTACAAAAAAGTACCTAATGTTTAGTTTGTTCATAATTTTCTCAACAAAAGTGGCTGATTTCCTTTTTTTTCTTTGATGCAGGCCGTGGTATTTGTGGATATCTCTTTTGAGAAAGCGACAGAGTTTGATGATTATTGTCATAGTCATCAGCCACCTATTGCATTCATCAAGGCTGACGTTAGGGGCCTGTTTGGGTCTTTGTTTTGTGATTTTGGACCTCGTTTTACTGTTCTTGATGTTGATGGGGAAGAGCCGCATTCTGGCATCATCGCTTCTGTTAGTAATGAAAATCCTGGATTTGTTTCGTGTGTCGATGATGAGAGGATCGAGTTTGAGGATGGAAATCTTGTCGTTTTCTCTGAAGTTAAGGGAATGACAGAGCTGAATGATGGAAAACCAAGGAAGATAAAAAATGTGAAGCCGCATTCATTTACCCTTGAGGAAGACACCACTAGCTATGGGGAATATATGAAGGGTGGCATTGTGACTCAGGTTAAAGAGCCAAAGGTGCTGAATTTTAAACCTCTTAGAGAAGCACTTAGAAATCCAGGCGACTTTCTTCTGAGTGACTTTTCAAAGTTTGACCGCCCACCTCTTCTCCACTTAGCATTCCAAGCACTTGATAGGTTTTCGTCTCAAGCAGGTCGATTTCCATTTGCTGGTTCAGAAGAAGATGCTCAGAAACTAGTGGAAATTGCAATTGACCTTAATGAGAGTTTGGGTGATGCAAGGTTGGAAGATGTCAACTCTAAACTGTTGCGGCATTTGGCCTTTGGATCCAGGGCTGTTCTGAATCCCATGGCTGCAATATTTGGTGGCATTGTTGGGCAGGAGGTTGTCAAGGCATGCTCTGGGAAATTCCATCCTGTCTTTCAGGTAAAGACTTTTCTGTTTGAATATTCAGGGGCAGATCTGTTCGGTCTTTGTATGTAAAACTTCCACTTGTTGAGCTATGTTGTTCGTACTTTACATGAAGCCTATATACCAGGACAAAAAGTTTACGTTCCCTTTTTAGGAGTATTTCTTTTGTACTTGGTACTCTTGTAATGATTTTGCGTTATTTGTGCAGTTCTTTTACTTTGATTCGGTGGAGTCACTCCCCAAGGAACCCCTTGATGCATCAGAGTTTAGACCACAAAATAGCCGTTATGATGCACAGATCTCTGTATTTGGGTCTACTCTTCAGAAGAAACTCGAGGATGCCAGAGTTTTTGTTGTTGGGGCTGGTGCTCTCGGATGTGAGTTCTTGAAGAACTTGGCTTTGATGGGTGTGTCATGTGGCACTCAAGGGAAGCTTACTGTCACCGATGATGATGTAATTGAGAAGAGCAACCTAAGTCGTCAGTTTCTTTTTCGTGATTGGAACATAGGACAGGCTAAATCCACAGTTGCTGCAACAGCAGCAGCAGGAATAAATTCGCGCCTCAAGATTGATGCTCTGCAAAATCGTGTTGGACCTGAGACCGAGAATGTCTTTGACGACAGCTTCTGGGAGAATCTGACAGTTGCTGTCAACGCACTGGACAATGTCACTGCCAGGCTTTATGTTGATTCCAGATGTGTGTATTTCCAGAAGCCTCTCCTCGAGTCAGGAACCCTAGGTCCAAAGTGCAACACACAGATGGTTATCCCTCATCTCACTGAGAACTATGGTGCCTCAAGAGACCCACCAGAGAAACAGGCTCCGATGTGTACTGTGCACTCGTTTCCTCACAACATTGACCATTGCTTAACATGGGCTCGCTCTGAATTCGAGGGTCTGCTTGAGAAAACACCAGCTGAAGTTAATGCATACCTCTCAAATCCTGTTGAATACATCAATGCGATGAGGACTGCTGGAGATGCTCAAGCTAGGGATACTTTGGGACGTGTTGTTGAATGCCTCGAGAAAGAAAAGTGCAATGAATTCCAGGATTGCATAACCTGGGCTCGTCTGAGGTATGCTTTGTTGCCACAAACCCTTCATTGAGACCTTATAAATGATTATCTTCTCATAACGTAAGTTCTTGCATTCAGGTTTGAGGATTACTTTGTCAACCGTGTGAAGCAGTTGATTTATACATTTCCTGAGGATGCTGCTACTAGTACAGGAGCTCCGTTCTGGTCTGCCCCAAAGAGATTCCCTCGCCCGCTGCAATTCTCCTCAACTGACCTGACCCATATCAATTTTGTCATGGCTGCATCTATCTTGCGGGCCGAGACATTTGGAATCCCTACTCCTGAATGGGCTAAAACCCCAACAGGACTAGCCGAGGCTGTGGAAAGAGTGATTGTCCCAGACTTTGAGCCGAGGAATGATGCAAAGATTGTGACAGATGAGAAGGCTACAAGTTTGTCTACAGCTTCAGTCGATGATGCAGCAGTAATTGATGACCTAATTGCAAAACTAGAGCAGTGCAGGCTGAGCTTGCAGCCAGAGTTCAGGATGAAGCCAATCCAGTTTGAAAAGGTGAATCAAAATTGTTTTCATCTGTTATTTAAATTCTGTATTTGGATTACAAGAGCAATTAACTAACATTATTATGCTATATTTAGGACGATGATACTAACTACCACATGGATATGATCGCTGTGCTAGCCAACATGAGAGCAAGGAACTACAGTGTTCCCGAGGTGGACAAACTTAAAGCCAAGTTCATCGCTGGAAGAATCATACCTGCGATTGCTACATCAACTGCTATGGCAACAGGTTTTGTCTGCCTCGAGCTGTACAAGGTCTTAGACGGGTCACACATAGTGGAGGACTACAGAAACACATTCGCTAACCTGGCTTTACCGCTTTTCTCCATCGCTGAGCCGGTTCCACCAAAAGTGGTGAAGCACCAAGACCAAAGCTGGACGGTTTGGGACCGATGGGTGATAAAGGGAAACCCGAGTCTAAGGGAGTTGCTAAAATGGCTAGAAGAGAAAGGGCTAAACGCGTACAGCATATCATGTGGAAGCTGTTTACTGTACAACAGTATGTTCCCAAGGCATAAAGAGAGGATGGACAAGAAAGTGGTGGATCTTGCAAGAGAAGTGGCTAAGGTTGAATTGCCTGCTTATAGACGTCACTTGGATGTTGTGGTTGCTTGTGAGGATCAGAATGACAAAGACGTTGATATCCCTCTCGTATCAGTCTACTACGCCTGATTTGAGAAAAAAAGAGAAGCTTTTTAATAATTACTTGTAATTCTTCTGCGAGTATGTGTTACTACTCTCGCCTTACAAGTTTAGATGAAAGCATCTCAAGGACGTCAAGTTTGGTTTGAGAGATAGAGTTTTGATGTATCAAATAGTTTAACTTCTTAAATTTAGAATGAATTTTCATATTTGTTTTTCTTTTTCTTCCAATTACAAACATTATTAAACGATTAAGCAAAATCTTAACACAGTACAAAACGTTTTGAAGCTTGAAAATTTTCACACATAGTAGTACTCTACAATGTTAAAATCAGATAGTTATTATAACTTCAACTACGTACAAAGAGGACACTTCACAAGCCCATTCTCATTACATTCTCTGCATCTCGTCCATATCTTATCATTACCACTCTCTTCAACGTGATGATCTGCAAGCAATCTTGAGCTTCCATGGCAACTAGAACATATCAAAAACCTTTCGTTCCCACAACATTCGCAAGGTGATTCAACCAGTGAGATTCCTTCTAGAAGCTTCTTGAGCTTCCCGTTCTCGTTCAATGACACAACTTCTTCCGCTCCTCCAATGTATCTACCTCTAATGAACAGCCTCGGAGAGGTAACTTTCCCACCAAGCAACCTCCACATCTCTTCTCTAAACTCTGAATCCATTGAAACATCTCTCTCTCTAAACATCACCTTGTGATTCTCCAACAAGAATCTTACTCTTCTGCAGGCTTCGAATGTTTTCCTCACTCCTCGCAAGCCCGTTGTGTAGAAGACGACCGAATCTTCTCCACCTGGGGGACAATTCTCTTCAAACTCCAAGAGAATCTCTCTATCATCTTCAAGATTTTGTTCTTGTTCTTGTTCCTCTGCAGCTTCAAGCTCTAGAATTCTTGGTGTAACAGAACCTTTGCTTTGACTAGATTCAGCGACTATTTCGTCTCTTAGATGATGGATTGTGCGATCAATGCTACTCTTATGAAGAGCTAAGCCTTGCTTCAACGTCTTAACAGTGGTGATGAGTTTCATTTTCTTCACCAATCTTTCCTTCATTCCCTTCATTGCTAGCAAAAACTGGATCTTTTCTTGGAAAAATAAAAACTAATTCAAGAATCAGAAAAAAGTTAAAGATGAAGAATTCCGATCAAGATCGAACCAAAGATAAGATCGGGTACAAGAGAAGGAAACAAAACGTAATGGGTTATTCGTTTTCAGGTTTCTTGTTTGGTTAACGTGTGGGTACCCAATTTTGATGAAAAAAAGTTTCAAAAGCCACTTTCTGGGTTAGCTTTCAAAAGTCTTTCTTGATGGGGTTTTTTCATCAGAACGAAAAGAGAAAAAGTTTTTTCCTTTTTTTCGGTTTGAGTGGTCATTGCTACAATAATGTAGATGATAAAACCCACACCTCATTCACAGAGACAAAAGGACTCATCAGTAATGATTTTACCCAAATACCCAATTTTTGGCAGAGGATAAATAAAACAATAAAGGAAAATGTATAATGGAGCTTTAAGAAATTATATAAATCTTTCTGGTAAGAGTCATCGATTGATTTAGTAGTTTTCATTGCTTCTTTTAGTCTGGTTATAATGACAATGTCTGTCTTGTCTTTTACAACTCTATAAACGTGCAATGATGTAATTTGGTAAAGTAGCTCAGCTTTAGCTAGCTTGCTAATTCGAACTAGTCAAATTTTCAATTTAAATCATATACTTACTCTGATTACTTTTTCGCACTACGTTATGGTTCAATTAAATTAATGATGGTTAAGACATCTTCAATTTGATTGACGCCATAATGACCTGGCGATATAATTATATATATCTTATGAGTGAAGAAGGCATTCACATCCAGGTCTAACATAATAATAAGTTTTTAAAGCTATTTATACAAAAGCCGAGAGTCCAATGAATTTTGCTCTAAATGTCAGCCACAGATGCTCTGAGTCCAATGTCGAACGAGAATTTAATACATGTTAACTCCTTCTTCTGCGCATCAATCATCTTCATTTTCAGCAAGTACGAACCCTGAAAGATGGATAAGAGTACAAATCTGTCATCTTCCGTATTCTTTGGAACTTCAAAATCACCTTTATCTATCTATTCTGAAAAAGGCATTTATTATGATTGCAACAAATTCTTCATATTGAAGAGCAAAGGCACAAAAAGAAAAAACTTACAGGAGGAGTATAAACAGGAAGAAGTTGAGAGTGTGAGACCAAGAAATCTCCGGTTTCTATAGGACAAGCTGTCTCATTGCAGAGGTCATGTGTCTCAGAGTGAACGTGCCATCCAAAGTATGATACTTCAATCACCAACTTCCCAAACGAAATCACACGCCCTTTTAAAAATCACCCCAAACAAACACAATCACATCATTAACGGATTATTCAAATCTACTATATAAGAATTCAAATCACACATGGATGACTACATCGATCCTCTCATCAGCAGCAATCGCATTGTCTTACAATCATAACAAACACTAATCATCAGAGCTACATACACAACATCTCTGTACCATTGGTATCAATATAATACCAAAAGCTTAAGATAAAGAATTAGACTTATGAACAAAACCTGTGTTTGCAGAGATGGTGAATGTAGCTGGCTCGCCTGGGGCTATAGGATTAGGTGTTATATCAACCTCTTTCACTTTTACTTCATACTCTGCGTTCTCTTCTACAACCAAATCAGGCAGAATCGTCAAGTTCCAAAATTTCCAAGAAACACAAATCAAAAAGCAAAATCATAGAGTTTCGAATTCTATCAACCATTGTCATACGTACCACAGTAATGGACATCGATGGCTTGAGAAATCGTTGAAACAAGGAGGAGGAGAGAAACAGCGAGGGGAAGAATCATGGAGATCTTCGACATTATCGATAGAATCTCGGAAGCAGGAAGAGTTTCAGAGATGATCAAAGAAGCAGAGTGGTGTTGCGGAATCTTAGATTCTTAAATCAAGGAATGTAGGGCCAGATCTGGACCGTTGTTTAAAGCTAGGTCAATGTTTCTTGAAACGGACGGCTCGATTTCCCTTGTATTAGTTTGACCGTCAAGGCCTACCCTAGCATATACAGAGCCTCCTGGAATATTAGGATATATACACGAATATGTTTATATGTTAGGATATACATTACAAAGATGTTAGAGATACATTACAAAGTAAAGAATAGATATACATAAAAAGATATAAACATATCCTAACATATTTTTTTTCTTCTTTATTATTCTTTTTGGTAACAAATTGAATATAATTTATATTGGCAATTTTTTTTTTATCATCTAGGATTATTATGAAAGTAGCGTTGTTACAAAGGCTACTTTGACAAACTCAAAGTTTATACGGGTTGGTGAGTACAAACACTCACACCACCACCAAAAATCAGCAACAAAATAGTGAGAGTTGCCAATAAAATGATTACAGACACTAAAGAGACTTAGAAAACGAAATAGATAGAGTCTAAAGACTCCACTGGGAAAGCTCAGAACTATAAGAGCCAAAAGCCGTAAAAGCAAATAGAGACTAATAGAGAAAGACTATGGTAGGTGCTTATAAAAAAGAAAGAAATACCAAAAAACAAAAAAAAATATATGTAAATTTGAAAATTAATCTTTGAATATTCTTTGTCAACAGATGTTCCTTTCAATTTTGAAATTTGTCGCAAATATATGGTGTAATTTGGAAACGGTCTTATCCGTAGCACAACATTATAACAATCATTTTTCTTCCTCCGTTATCATTTCAAATACTTATAAAAAAAGTCTAACTTAAATTACTTAACAATCATATATAATCTCAAACAGGCTAACATTACAAAATGGTCTCTCTAAAAATCACTAAAAAAATGTTTGTATAAAGAACCAAATAAAACCCATGAAACTTTACAGCTTAGAGATTATATACTATTAAAAAATGTCTACAAGACTCTTTTTTTTTCGTTTTTAGAAGGTAAAAAAAAACGGAACGAAGTCAAATACCGACCATCAGCCGGAGAGAAAAGGGAACAACATCAGCTACAGGTGTCATCGCCGGCGATGGCAACGGATACGTACGGCAAACGGGACACGTAGGATGAAGCCTGAGCCAAGGGTCAACGCATTTGTCGTGGAACAAGTGGTTACAATCCGGCAAAACCCTGATCATATCCGTTGTCTTGTAATCCGCAAGACAGATAGAGCAACACGACGTCGTACTAGATTCCTTTTGCAAGCTATAACTCAGTCGAGTCTCTTCGTACGGAAGCTTAGGAAAACTCTTGATGACCTCCTCGTTTAGCCCCAAGACTTCGACCACCACGGTGTCATTTTGATCATCACCGTCCAAGTGGAACCGTTCTTGGCCAGCTGGCAACGTTCCATTGGTCTGTCTTTGCCGGCGTCTTGTCCTTGGATTGGTCGTGGGAGAGGCGGAGAAATGGCTTTGAATGCAATAATAATAAGCTATGAAAATTATGGTAATTAGGAGAAGTATACCAATGGAGACTCCGATCCCGTAAGCGAATCCACCGATCCTATCTGAGGCCGTTAGCCAGCGGCCGGAGTCAGGTGGAACCACCGTCGCGTTCATTGCGGTGGTCCGATTTTTAAAGTTCGATGAAGAAAATAATAGGCCTACGTATATGTTTCTGGTCACACGATGATGAAGCTCTGGAGTCAACGATAAGATGTAGTAATGTCATATTCATATAGTTTTTTATTTTTTGTTTGGTAGGGTGACGTTACGTAAATTAACAAATAATGTACCAGTGGCGTTAATTAATAGCTTTTGCAAATATTCAAAAAAAAACTTAAGACTTTAATCGATCTCATCTAGATGTTATTATATATAGTCAATCATAGATGTTAATAGAATATGTTTCCATATATAATTCATTGTTATTCGATAGTTGATTTTAGATTATACATTTATAAAAAGTTCGGTTGACAAAAAATATATACATTTATATTATATTTTAATGAGTTATTTAATTGAATAACATTTGATTTTAATAATTGCCCATTTTAAAATCTGCAACATGATTTATAAATATAAGATCCAATAAATTTTTATGTTAATTCATAATTTAGAATAGCAAATAGGTTATACTTGAATATATATCACATTAATAAATAATACCCACGATTGAATAACAGTATTGTCTAAACGTGGGTTAATTGATGATGTTTTTTTTCTAATCTAAATTTTTGTTTGCAGCGTAATAGGTTTATATATTACCAAAGTGAAACAAAAACCAATAAATTTATCAAGTTGGCATAGTTGCAAATCAAGTCTATAAGTGGGTTCTTAAATTATTTTTTCTTTTGGCCTAATATTTAATTTTTCTTTGGATCTAATATAAAATTATCAAATCGCCTTCCTTTTTTATCAAGTCGATTTTTGCGATTTTTCAAGTCAATATATGTTTACGATGATGGAATGGCCATTTCGATCGAATAGATTCGATTTGTCCCATAAGCCATAAGACTCTTTGTTCAGCCTATAGAACAAAGAGTCTATTCAGCCATAAGACTCTTTGTTCAGCCATAAGTCGATTCGATTTTGTTCAGCCTATATCGTAGGACTTCTTAATTAAATATATAAATCATGGCATGATAACAAAAAAAAAAAAAAAAAAAAAAAATCATGGCATTTGAATGAGATGACGTATGATGGTCCACTGGTGTTGGCTGCTACTTTTTAACCAGAAGACCATAAAGTTCACTAAAATACAATTGTATTAGTCAAACGTTTCAAAATTTCCTTGACATATGGTGGAAACTTTCATGGTTTAACACATATTAAATGTTTAACAGTTTTCACTTTAAAAGGTATAATTGGGTCATTTAATTTAATAAACTTGGGTTACTATGTGAACATATTAAACGAACCCAAAAATGAACATAAATTAAATTCCCAGCCCAAAGTTTGAAGAAGCCCATTCTATAAGATTATGGAAGTGATTAGGAGCCCATGAATTCATTTGTCCCCTTTCCTTTGTATATACTCGGTAAAGTTTTGATTACATCAGTTGGAAAAAAAAAAGGTTTATATTTTATGGGAACAAAAATAAAACTTGACGACAACGCAGTACTGTCAGTTGATGAAGATGGGATGAAAATGATTTCCAAGTGGGATCATTGTGGCTTGTGGAGAGCGCACGTCAAGCCAACGCTACAGTTAACAACATCAATAATTTTGTCTATTTTTATGTCACCTAATAAAGAAAGTAATTAAATAAAAAAACTCGCATGAAAGTTGAAAGTGATTGGTTGATGAACCTATAGTTTCCATTACACTTGCTCACCAATCTCTCTCTGTGAATCTTTGTTTCTTCTTTGGAACCGACATGGCTCCCAACACTTAGGAATCTCAAGCTTCTCACTCTCTCTGTAAGTTTTCTCTGCTTATGTTTTCTTATCCCAATTTGGATTGTTTTTGTAAGATTTGATCTATTATTTGACTCTTTCTTCTTCTTCATCAATTTGGATTTTTTATCTTTAGTTGTTGACTTCTTTTTTTTTTTAATCTTGTTCAGCAGATCTTTCAACTCAGCAACACTAAATTGTGGCTTTCTTTCACTTTTTCCATTGGACTTTAGACATAATAAGCTATGCAAACTGAGGAACTTTTGTCGGCTCCACAGACTCCTTGGTGGAATGCTTTTGGATCTCAGCCGTTGACTAAGGAGAGCCTCTCTGGAGACGCTTCTGATTCATTCCTCGGAGTTAAGGTAGTTACTCCGGAGACAGAACAAGGTGTGGTGGATAAACAAAGCTCTACAACTCTCTTCACTTTATCACCTAGTAAACTCTCAACTTTCATAAATGGAAGCTTCTGGAATCTTCTTACTGAAATTCTTAATCCTCCAAGTGGGTTTTAGTGGAAGTACTAGATTACATAAACCGTAACATATATTAATAATCTTTGCAAGAAGACATTAACTCACTGTTTTGCACATTATAGAATGAATACAAATGTTTTAATTAAGGTAATTTGATATATTCTGATTTTGATTTAGGTGGTGGAAAGAGTTCAACAGATGTGTCAAAGCCTCATGTAGCTCTTGCAATGCAATCAGCTTGCTTCGAGTTTGGGTTTGCTCAGCCAACAGTGCGGTTTTCTTGCAGTGAAACATCTCATAAAACCAATCAATTCCTTTATATTGTTCTTGAGTATTTGCTATATTTTGTTATCATGTAGATCTACACAAAGCATCCTCATGTGGAACAATACTATGGAGTTGTTTCATCCTATGGATCTCAGAGGTCGTCAGGCCGAGTAATGCTGCCTCTAAAGATGCAGACAGAAGAAGATGGAACAATCTATGTGAACTCAAAGCAGTACCATGGAATCATCAGGCGACGCCAGTCACGTGCAAAGGCTGACAAACTAAGTAGGTGCCGTAAGGTAACTTCATGAAACTATTTGGTAATGTTGGAGCAAATGCATTCCCAAATGTTGCCTTATCTTATGCTGTTGCAGCCATATATGCATCACTCGCGCCATCTCCATGCTATGCGACGTCCTAGAGGAACTGGCGGGCGTTTCTTGAACACTAAGAAAGCTGATGCGGCTGAGCAGTGTAAACCAAGCAATTCTCAAAGTTCTGAAGTCTTTCATCCTGAAAACGCAGCCATGAACTCATCAAGGGAAACTAACGGGCCTAATCTCTCGGGATCAGAAGTTACGAGTATGGACTACTTTCTAAGTTCATCGGTCTATTCTCCTGGTGGCATTGTCATGCCTAGCAAGTGGATTTCAGCAGCAATGGATATGGGCTGCTGCAATCTCAATACCTGATCAGCAAATGGGGATAAGACAAGATTTAGCTCATCGGTCCTCTGTCTTCTCCCTTATGTTTCAGCCAAACGGAGAGAACACTTGTGTCCTGAAAAAGGACCAAGGTCCTTTTACCATCCGTTTGGTTGTAAACAGGCAAATCATCTTTGGCTCATCCTTCGACATGGTTGTTTATTCGTCCCAGTGAGTAAAACCTTTTATTTATCTTCAATTAAAAATAAAACAAGTGAAGAACAATGATGCATTTGCTAGTACCCTCTTGTTCCAACGAGTGTGGGTATGTGGTAAGAAACTTTGTTTGCAAAAATTTCAAGTTAATGTGGTTTATGTAACAAAGTTAAAGACTTTATTGTCGGTCTATCTTATCATTTGCGGGAAAAAAAGCTTTTTGTCTACATTATGTTTACACTGTATTCTTATCGAGTCAAATGATTTCAAAACAAGTTGATTGTTTTAACTATAAGAGGATAACTAGATTAGGACTAAGAAGATTAGATCATACCATAAGGTTCTTCTTGTTAATAGACATGAACCATTTTTAGATTCGATCTACTATTACAACTAAGACAGACCGCTTCTCCAATCAAGACATCTTTCACCACCCAATCATTATCAAACTTACAACATCTTTGTAATTAAGCAATAAAAATCTTAGGACCAATCTCTTAATCGTTGTCAGGGATTGGTCGTGTCAAGATCATCAAGATCTGACGCACTTTTTATATCTGTCTTACTAGTGCTTCATCTTTGTTATTTTTTGGTGTGAAAAATTGGGTTATGTTGAGATCTTCATTTGCCTTAGAGACAGATAAGCGAGGAGGCGATAACCGAAAATCATGACAACGAGTGCGACTACTTCAGTTAGTCCATTGTCTATTCTCATCCCGTTGATGGATTCAGCGAAGTCCTGATATTGTACTTTAAGAAGAAGCTTGTAGGTGTGGTAATTGAAAGACAGATAACGTATCCACGAGATGAAAATCGGCACTTTCTGCGGGAGACACAAAAAAGAAACAGAGGAACTCAAGAAACAGAGGAAGTAAGAAACAGAGGAACTCAAGAAACAGAGGACTTGCCTTGACAAAGAATCCTCCGGCGAGCATGAAAGTCATGACAGTTACTGAAGCCAAAGTTGTAGCCTTCTTTAAATCCATTAAAATGGCACCAATAGCAAGTCCGAGTCCCTAGCAAAGATAAAACAGAATCAAAATCAGTATTTTGATTCTATACTTTATCCATTATAAACATGTTTTTATTTGAGTTTGAACATGCGTACCTGAGCTGCAATGATGCAAAGGAAAACAGTGAGCATGCTCAAGAAGAAGGGATATGGGCTGAGACGAAGACCTGTCATGAAATAGACGACCAGAAGGAAGAGAAAAGGTAGAATAAAGTCGAGAGGGAGATCACTCGTGGTTCGAGCTAGGAAATATGCGCTTAATCTGTACATATCCGCTGCTCTCTCTTTATTCAGCA
The DNA here is from genome assembly GCA_028015245.1 of Cardamine occulta. Classification (NCBI taxonomy): domain Eukaryota; kingdom Viridiplantae; phylum Streptophyta; class Magnoliopsida; order Brassicales; family Brassicaceae; genus Cardamine; species Cardamine occulta. Next base: position 2,172,581 of record CM051385.1, read on the forward strand.
TCGCTCGCTCTTGCGGAAACGCAAATATCGCTGTGAAAACAGGGAAGAATCCCCAAAAAACAGCTATGAAGAAGAGCAAGCCGGCCTGCCAAAAAAGGCAAAAGAATGATATTAAGAGTGTGCATAAAAAACTAACCCGAACCTTAATTTCTCAAACTGCAATCACAACAAACGATAACAACATACCTGATCTTGTAGTCCTCTCGGAGTCCGAATGTCCGACTGCCACCAGAGAAGACCTAAAATAACAGCTGTGGAAAGAACTTGTGTAACACGTAACCAGCTAAAGTACTCGTGTCGCCTTTCTTTGAGTCCTCTGCAGAAGAGTATGCTGTATTGCTCCCACCAGCTCGCTCCCCATTGTCGCTTTAGATGCAAACCTTTGGCCTTAGCTTCTTCATCAAGTTGCACTGGATCCAATAGTTTCTTCTTCTCTTGTTCTGCAACTCGAGTCTCGTATGCCTCCACTAAATACTGCTTACAATTTTTCGATATATATATATCAGAACTCAATTTGGTTTAAGATAATCTTAATTTGCTAAGCATGTAATTATGTGATTACCTCATGAACCGCAGCGGGAGATGGCTTGCTAGTTTGAATTTCTCTGCCCGAATTGCCAACTTGAACTCTATCTTCTAACTCAGAAGGCACAGAGATATCGTTGATGTTACCATTGGCGAGATCGAGCAAGAACTCTGCAGGGTTCATGGCGATAAGAGGAGAACATCCAATGGAAGAGAAGTAGACCAAAGCTTCTGATGATTTCCCAAAATAGAGAAGACTTCCTCTTCCAAGTAGAATCAGCTTGTCGAATCTATGGAAGAGCCTACTCGATGGCTGATGTATCGTTGTGATTACGGTTTTCCCCGCCTTTTCGAACATATTTTTGAAAAGATTCAGACAAAGATCAAAGCAAAGATACAAATTTTCTGAAACTAACAAACAAACAAACCTCGGCAATGTCGTGGAGCATCTGGATGGTTCTAAGAGCAGTGGTGGAATCTAAACCGGAGGTTGGTTCGTCAAGAAGTAATAGAGAAGGATTGATGATGATCTCGTTTCCAATAGAGACTCTTTTCCTCTCTCCACCTGACACACCACTTACGAATGCTCCACCGATCATAGTGTCTTGGCACCTGAAACAATCCAATTTCATCGATTTTGTAGTTAGGGACCTCCTTTTATTTTCACATTTTTATGATATTTTTTTCAGAATAAATATGCAACATACCTCTCCAAACCCAACTCCTGGATAACATCAAAAGCTCGTTGCTCCTTTTGCTCCCTTGTAAGAGTCTTGGGAAGACGCAGACGAGCAGCGTAGTTTAGCGTTTCTTTCACGGTAAGATGAGGAAAGAGAACATCGTCTTGAGTCACAAACCCAATCCTGCCACAAAACCAATTGTTAAGTCTCCATGTGTATTCTGAGAACAGAGGATTTGAGTTTTAGGGACAAAAATACTAACTTGCTTTTCAAGAATTTAGAGTAAGGCCTGTCGTTGTAAGTAATAGAGCCTCCGGTAGAGGATTGAGAGATTCGACCACCGAGTAAGCTAAGAAGAGTTGTTTTGCCACTCCCTGAAGGTCCCATGAGAGCAAGAACTTCACCAGGATTTACACTCCCATTTATCCCAGTCAATATCTCTTTCTCTTCAGATGAAGTCATTTTCTTAATCACCACTTTGTATGTAACATCCCTGAACTGCATCAGTTTCACAAAAACCACCACTAAGTCTTGAGATTAGCTCACTCATGGAATAAAACCTATTTTCAGAAATCTTATTACACATTTTCACTTCTTCCCCATTTTTTTTTCTTAGACAATGGATATATCTTAAGTCTTGTACATAAATTTCATGTAAGATGAGATTATGTACAAGACTTGAACCTGATGAAAAGTACACACACAGAGATAGAGACAAATGTGTGATAGTTCTGATCTCCTCTCAGTGCCTGTGCAAACGGAGAAGATCAGTACCACAAGAGATCAATCCCATAAGCGATAATCCCTAACTACATCAATCCATATTTCTAACATTTCTCTTCGAAACTAACATTAACAACCCCATATGTTTGTTATTTTCTGTGTCTGGTTTGATATAATTGTTTACCTTAAGAAAAATGGGTAATGTTGGTTCTGCATGGAACTTAGTCTTCTTGATTCCCGCTTCAATGTCTTCCGCTGAAACAGTTAGGTGAGATCGTTGATTCATCGTTTACTTAGTAAATAAAAAGAGTTCAGTGACTCACTGTGTGAATCTTTAAGTAGGTACATGTTAACACCTAAACACTATGGTAAGTGAGCTCATGTTATACGATACGTAAAGCATATGTTGGCCAATCTTTGTCAGCCACCGTCTTTATGGGAGATTACAACAATAGATCAAAAACTTAAAACTCCAAATTTGGGACCCACAAGTTTGACTAATTAGTATAGATATTTTGACTTCTACTTACCTATTTTTTACCTACTTAGGTCCTAAAAAGCTGTTAAAATGGAGAATCAATCACTACGTACGTGACGTTTACAAATCACTAACTTTTTATTGTCTTTTTCCATATTCGTTGTCTCTTTATTTAATTATTTTGTTTCTACCAATATATGCACTTAACATATACTAAAATAGTATCATTAAGAGAGAGTAAATGAATCATATTTCAATACTGAAAAAGAAGCATCTCAATATTAACCAGAAAATGAAAAGAAGAACGAATGATTTTAATATTTCATACAAGTAAATATGATGGACCAATGGTTATCAAATAAAATAGAACAACTATGATAATCACTAGTGGTAATCCTAAAACAAATATTCAGATTGACAAAATATCGACATATATAAATAAAAAGAAGAAAATACTAAAAAAACTTTAACATCCGCTACATATAAGTGGTAGGCATGCATCTTTGACAAAAGTAATTTGTATATATCATAACTTTTGTTAATGTAGGATCTTTTTTGAAAACTATATCCGGCATTTAGAAGCATGTATCATTTTGGATATCCGGCCAACAACAGCATATGATTCAAGAATAGTTTGCCTCTCGTTACATTAGTTAAATATTTTATACAACAGAGAATTTAAATGCTTTCTCATTACATAATAAAAGTTTGCCTATCTACTAAATAAATTAATTGCACGCACCACGGAATTAGCAATTGAAAAGTGAAAAGGAAAAAAGGTGAAAAGAAAATAAGTGGTGGAAAGTTTGTGGTGCACGAGAAAGAGAACACGTGGAACAAATTAGAAGGCCAATTGTTTGCGTCTCTGTTAAATAAATTATATCCGACTCTCATGCAAAAAAAAAAAAAAAAAAAAAAAAGCAAAGCAACGCACACCAATCATATATCCGTTGTTATCATTATTATTGCATCATTAATTGAATGTTAAATGACGAAACTACCCTCTCAGTATGGGAACACCGTAACTAAATTGACGAAACTACCCTTGAGCTTAAACAGTGACATGAGTTCACACGACTTACGTATATTCTCGTCGTCGCTGAACGGTTTCGAGTCGGAGATTTCCTCCGGCGGCATAGCGAAGCCGGTGAAGGAAAACGAAAGCCCTAGCGATGCGCTCGAAGCACGGCTCAGAGCTGCGCCGCTGCTCACTTCTTCTAGCTCAAGCTTAAGCTGAGCGCTCCTAGACTTCCTTATGTGTGTTCCGGCCCCGCTACTCCTCCCCGGAGACGCCCCCATCATAAGTCTCCGGCTTGATTTTCTCGATAGCGTCCCTCCTCCAATGGCCGCTGGTGCTGTCGCTGGTATACCATTAGCGTCCATGGAGCCGTGAGGTGATTTGATGGCTGCAGCCACCGTCTCATATAGCTGCTCCGATCGTGTTCGAGCTAAACCAGAGGCCAACGGTGGCTTATCCATTGACATTTTGGCCCTTTCAAAAACTGTCGACCATAAGTCAGAATCAGAAATCATTATCCTTAGCCAAACTTTATAACCAATATTTACGTTCAGGATCAAAGCCTATATATATGTATCGAAACATAAACAACTAAGCATACATATAAATAGGATATAAATGGACAACAGGAATGAAAATGAGAAGATGGATATGTTTTTCCTAGGATATAGAATCGATACCTTTCGGGAACTAAGAGATAAAAAGTGTTTCCACAGTTCGAAAGAGGTTTGTTTTTATGGAAGAGACGATGTAAAAGCTTGAAACTTGTGACACCCTTTCTAAGCTGCTTCATCAACCTTCTTTATATAGTCGCATTTATTAGTGGCTCGACTCCAATTACGATGATACCCTTGAGTTCAACCTTTTCATATATACTTATATTTTAAACCGTTGAGTGTTTTTTTTAGTCTGTATACATCTCTTTATATTAGGACTAGCTAGAACGGATCACAATACCTTATGGTTAACGTAAGCAGTTTTATCCGAAAGTATAAACAAAGCAAGGTAATTAAATTCCAATTAAAAAATTTCAATATTACTCTTTGGTTAAATTAGAATATTGGTTTGGGATAGGTTTGCACTTTGTATAGAGGGTTAAACGGATCGAAATACTTGTATTTTGTTTAAGCAAAACATCATGTTTAAATCCGGGTTAGATGACAAAACTACAGTTTCTACTTTCTAAACATTGGACAGACTACTGTCTCATCAACAATATATTTTTTTGGAATATTTTATTTTTCAAAATTAAGGTGCATTCATATTCGTAGCGATGAGTATAACTTGACAAGTAATAGCGATAGTTTGCGGACACGATGTTTCCAGCTAAGTATGAAGCTTCCTAGCATCCTGACCGTACACGTGGTGGGACATATGAATAGTATATACATGTTTTCTCGTATATGAATGAATATTAAGCAGTTGTAATAATCAACTTGCCTCGTTTTTTTTTTTTTTTTTTTTAAGTTCAATTTTTACTAGAAAAGTGAACAAATTGCAAGAGCGAGAGTTTAAAGTTTTTGCTTGTAAAAACTCATCAGTTAATTGATGTAACCCGAAATAATCATTTTGGCACATAAAATTTTATGAATTTCGTGCACCTGCATCACTATTCAGTAGTGTATTTATTAGTGCATTTTGGTTTCTTTCATGATTCGCATGTTATAAATATGAAAAGTCATCTGAATGCAAACAATCAACTGAAACAAAAGTTCAAGTTTATTTTTGTTAATTTACTATGATCCAATCTTTTTTATAGTTTGTTGCTTAATCACTTGTAATTTTTTTTTCAATTTTAACTCCATATAGTCGTCTAAATATCTTTTCTTGCATGAAATAAGAACATAACAAGATAATAATAAAAATAAATAATGAAAAATTATGGTTGGGGCACCCTTTGAATGGAATGAGAGCATTTCACACCCAACTCTGCCACTAAAAAGCAATTTGCTATATATATGTTGAAAGCATCGGAAGATGGCTATATATTGGGGTTTGTACTTATATGTTAACAGTTTAACAGTATAATCAAAGGTGAAGCAATGCATATACTAGCAATTAGGTAAAAGCTCCAACGATTCTTCAACTTATGTTTCCGATATATAAACATGGTGCATGCCACTTTTTGTGTTTGTGATGTCATTCGATCCACAGACTCCATGAAAATATATATTATGGTGATATAAAAGTATGATCTTAGCTTCGGCTTTATACATATAAGTATTTATTACTTGTAAATATGGTATATTTTTATAAGTAACTGATATAAACATGCATGAAATTTAAATACGTAATTAAACAATCTTTTGTTAATTTAAGCATACAGATGCGTCATATGCGTGCTATATGTTTTTTTAAACTAATAGTATATCACCATATGTTAATTGATTATATAACATTCTTTCGAAATAAATATCTCATTGAAAGGATACAAATAGTTATCGTATATGACATTGAAATTTATAAAGAATAATGTGACACCTTTACACAACACCATACAAATAAATAAATGAATGTCTACAAAAATTATTTCTGCAAAAGGAAAAGCTTTGTGACTTTGTCCGAATTTTTTCCGCTACTTCGTAGACATGATAGTTCCTATATCGTGTTTCGTTTTTTCTTTATATAACTATATCGAACAAAATGCTATACGTATGCAATTGAAATTCAAATTTCTCTTATAACGACTGAGACATGCATGCTCATTTTCTTCTATACAAAATCCTTGAATAATCAACCGTAGACGTGTTCGACTAATTCGAAAGTAATGTCCAATCTATTCTATATATACACACACATACGTATGTATCCATATAATAATTATGTTGACATTTCAGAAAAGAAAAAGTATATATATCAATCAAGGGTAATATGTTTTTTTAGTTTTTTCCCCGACTACAAAACTTTTAGCATTAAATTGTCTTAACCTTATTAGCTTATCAGATTAGCCCTGACGAAAGACAGCAAAAGAAGATCAAATAAAAAGGACAGTTATGTTTTTATATGTTAATTTTTGTGTGTTTCGGAAAATGTACGAAAATATTGTGAGGCTTTAGTTGAATCTCATGTTACCTACGGGAGAGGGCACTTCGTCAAAAAGTTGGTTTTGGCTGTTTTCTTCCTGAAAAATATGTTATGTACCCAATAGTTATTTTGCTTTTCTTGTTTTGGTTAGTTTTGAGATTTATTTAGCTTTCGTTACGGATTTTTCGTACTTATTATCGTCACATCTTCGTAAATATTACGTCTATAGACTATATATAATATCGGTACATTCTTTTGATGCAATCTCGACTGTGTTAACCATCACACAATCGATGCAATAATTAACTATGATAGTGAAGTATGGTAAATCAGGCCTTGCTTTATTTTTTCTGATTCTTGTACGTACTTTTTTTCTTCTATATCTTATATATGAAGCACACAAGAGTGGCCTCTAAAGATTGTTTCCGTATATTAAGACGTCACAAGTTGATTTACAAGCTTATAATTTTAGGTACTAGATGCAATGGATTGTCCTTGCATCTAGTTTTGTTCCTTACATAATAATTGTGAAAGCTAATGTGGAAAATTTGTATGTACCAATAAAAATCAACCGTTGGATCTAACAATTTCTAAACCCATACATGACAAAAAACTGAAAAAAAAGAAAAAAAAACTAAACCTAATTGTATGATTGCTGTAGGCATCTTTAATGAACTAATATGTAAAGAGGACCCGAAAAGTATATATATATATATATATAGTGATTTTATTTTGTCAAAATTTCTAGTGATTAGTTTAAGTGGTGCGTATGTATTATTTTAAAATCTGAAATGGTTCAACTTCAAACCCATGATTGTTTTGAAGTAGTAGTTTCTTAAAAATGGACTTTAAATTGACTTACGCCTACCAAATGTACTATAATAAATAAATTCCATGTGAGGTCAACACGATAATTGAATGTATAAATTGGTACGTTCTGTGTAAGTGTTTGTACTGCCTCAATGTGTAGTCACGTACAGTGGTGCAAGATAGCTACGGACAGGTTGTGATTTTGTCAAGGATTGATGTCTTAATTTATCACAAAGCCAATAAATGAAGCAGGCCCAATTTTTTGTTCTCTTCTTCTTTCTGAAGAGATAAAACGTCTTCTATTGATGCCTACGTTTTGTTCGTTTGTCATTGGATCCAGTATGGCCCTAACGTCTTCGATTGTTTTTTTGCGTTTACATGTTATAATAGAGTGTGAGTTTTTTTTCCAGAAAAATCACAACTTGTTAACATTTTAATAAATCATTTTGGTATTTATAAACATAGTATTAGACACACACAAAAACACACTCTCTTTGCCTTTACATTTGCAAAAATATTTTATGGAAAACTATATATATATATATATATAATTATTTTACTGATTTAAACACAAACAGAAACACAACAAAGCCCCAATTCTACGATTGTTGGTGTTTGTGGAAGGTTTTACCCAACTCGGGTAAAAGGATTGAGAAGGTTCAACCTAGCTAATCTCGCTTGACATCAACTATAGAAGGAGACCATTCGTCAATGAACTAATCAAAATACTTATGTAGTCCAATCTAAGTATGATCGTGTATCTTTTCTTCTTATTGTATCTATAGAAATTCTCAAATCCACGTTCAATATTAATTAGTTATAGTATTGATCCATACACACGGCCGCATGTAGTATATATGTCTCGAAGATACATGTCTACGTGGGGACAAACAGCTACAAAGATGCATCCACGTGGCAAGATAAGTTCGAAGATGTGTCAAGACTCAAAGGAGGCCTCCTCCCTCACACTGTCTGGTCGGTAGTTGAAACTTTAGTTGTCGCCTTGGCGCGCCATCTCTTCTTTTTCCTAATTGTTTGTTAATTAATAAACTATGCATATTAATTAATAATTATATGTTTCTTTTGTCGCATTTATTTCACATTTGTGCTTTCCCATTATACTAAATTCAGCTGTTATGGATTTTTGTTAAGAATTCGACTGGTTTAAATACAATTTTCCTTACTTGTGTCACTGGGAGAGTTTCGTTACTGTTTTCCTTACTCTCACCGACGAAACAATTTGCTTTCGAGCATTTTTTTTCTTTCATAATTGCTTTCGAACATTTCGTTTGGAAAGTTTTAATCGGATTCGTATAAAAAAAAGAGATACTGCCTTATTTGGTGATGGGACCAGTATAAAACAGTCTATTAGTCACGTGGCTTCCTCTCCTCAAGGACGGCACCGCCCCTCTTCTCGTTTTTTATTTGGCTATAAATATTGCTTTAATATATATTTAGTTCATTAAGGTTTAGCACTAAATATTTTTTTGAAAATAGGAGAAAAGGTTTAGCACTAAAGATATCTATATATATATATATATATTTGACAAGATTTCTTAAGCTATACAAAAAAAAGATACTACTAAAATTTTGTTTATAATTACAAATTTTGGTACGAAAATGGTTTAAGTTTGCAATAGAAAAATATAAACTTAAACTAATGTACTTATGTAACTGTGTACACTTGTGCGGTACAATTAAAGAGCACCAAATCCTCTACAAGAAATACTAAAACAAAGTGAAGCAACTGTCACCAATAATCTCCGCAGGAACATAATCCATTTCTAAAATGATGAAATCTGTTCCGGTCTCTTACAATAAACTCTCTACCATAAACCTCAGAGAGATGTTTTGTTACTGTATGACAATCTTCACATACCCTCAAGTTCTTTACTATCCTAATAATTGTATTAGGCTTAGTCTTCATCATACCAAATGCAATTGCATGTTTCTCACTATGCATATGAATCGCGCTCTCCTTCTCCTCCTTGTCTACATCGTAAAATGCATCACCTGTGTTTCCTTTATACCCTATCAATCTAATCTTCCCCAAGATCTCTTCCCACTTCCTTTTAATCTTACCCATTTCAGGATGTTTCTGATCATCTCCCATTGAGAACTTGTTTATTTTCCCATCAATCTTTATTAAGCTCCACCCTTGCGGTTTCTTAACAAGCTTCTCCTTCATCATGTCTCTCAAGCTCTCGATTTTCTCCCATTTTCCTGCACACGCATATATATTTGAAAGCAGAACATAGTAACCGCTATGTTCTGGATTCACCTCTATCAACATGTTTCCTACTCTCTCTGCCACCTCGGTGTTCTTATAAATCTTACATGCTCCAAGCAATGCTCCTAATATTGGAGCATTTGGCTTCACCGGCATTTTAAGGATAAAGTTCTCAGCTTCAGCTAACTTTCCAGCACGGCCAAGCATGCCAACAATGCAACCATAATGCTCTAGTCTAGGCTCGACCCCATAATCCCATTTCATGCTCTCATATATTTCTAAACCTTTATCAACTAACCCACCGTGGCTGCAAGCTGAAAGAACCGCTGTGAATGTAACATCCCTTGGGATAAACCCTAATCTAGTCATTTGGGAGAAGTAATGAATTGCCTTGTGAGCATGTACGTGGACCGCAAGACCTTTGATTATCGAACTCCAGCTCAAGCTATCCTTCTCAGGCAATTCCTCAAACACACGAATAGCTTTCTTGATTTCCCCACACCTCCAATACATATCCACAAGAGCTGTCCCAAGAATAAGATTCACAGTCATGTGATTCTTAACCACATATTCATGTGCTCTTTCTCCATGCTCAAACGCACCCAAATGCGCACAAGAAGAAATCACACTCACCATAACTCTCATTCGCAACAACTCCTTCCCTTTTCAGGAGTTCGAACAAGTCAATAGCTTTCTCAAAACAGTCGTTCTTCGCATACCCATTGATCATGATACTCCAAGTAAACAACCCACAGTTAGCAACATGTGAACAAGCGAATTCTCTACATAAACATCATTTTGAAATCCGAATCTAACAATCTGTGAATGCGTTTGCTCTCCCATCTTCACGCACTCCATCTCACCAGAAGCCTTGAATAGAAACGGAAACGTGATGTTATTTGGCCGAATTTGAGATTTCAACATCTGGGTATAGAACCCAAAAGCACTGCTAGGTTCTGCGCCAGTGGAGAAGCAACGGATGAGTAGGTTGAAGACGAATAGATTAGGGTTTTCAATTTGCGAGAAGATTCCGTAAGTGTATCCCAAGAAATTGGTGGTTTTGTTGAAGGTGGAGTCGTCGATGCAGAGAGCGAGGAGACGACTGGCAACGAAGGCGTCGGAGATGAGATGGGTTCGTATGAGAAGGCCATGGATGATCTTGAGATTGGAGAAGGAAGAGCAGGATTGGAGCAAAGCAAGCTTCGGATGTTTCAAACGAAGTGTGTTGAGCACAATGTTACTCATTCTCTGAATTTTTTTTCCAAAAAGTTCCCAACTATATAAGTCTAAAATATAACGGTCCATTTCCTCTGTTTCAAAGTTTGACGTTAGCAAATAGATTCTGCAACACAGAGCAAAAAGAAACATTTTTTGTCTAATAATGGTAACAATTTCCTTCATCTCCATTTGTCAAAGGATCTGGAGGATCTTACAAAATTGAAAATTTCAAAATGATGTACTATTGTCTTTAGAAAGAAAATTTGAAAGCATCAGCTTTGGCAGAGTCCCAGAAAGAAACTCTTTGTTCTTCGGCTCTTTTGGCTTCTTCTCCTTTCTTCTCTAACTCTTGGATAGTCCCGGGGTAAGCTCCTTCAATGGCCTTCTTGAATTTGTCGTGCAAATTCACTCTGTCAGTTGTTCCGGAGACAAGCTCTTTAGCATTCGGTTTCTTCAGAAATTCCAACACATTCAACAAATTCATCCTGCAAAAGTAATGTTTTTCAATTAGATCAACTCAATGCAATAGATACATATCACCACAGATCACAGTTGCTGCAACATTTGCACTAATAGCTCCCAGATGAATGCGACATAAACACATTTAATCTTCCCAATGACAATAAAGTCTCAAGTGCTATATATAACAGATATTCTAGTTACATCAGTCTGCTATTTTTTTCACTTCTAAACATTTCGTTTAGCTAATCAGCAGAAACATATGAAAATGAAGTTGACAAAGCTGTCAAATTAAAGAGCCAGTAGGAAATAAATCCTTTACCTGCTAACATAATTCTGAGTAATGGCAATAGATTCCTCCAGGTTAATCACCAGATGCCACCATCCATTAGGTACAAACATCACCTCCCCGGCTTTGCATATACACTCAATAGGTTTCTTTTTCCAACTATTAGTATCATCATAAAAGTTCATGAACCACTCTATTATGGAAACAGGACAGGCCACTTCTGCTCCATCAGGACTTGGATGCACGCCTGGAGGAATCACATCGGGTGGGAACAAAACCCATTTTTTCGACCCTGTGATCACTGCATTCCAAGCGGATGTCGAGTTAGGATCAATGTGGAAAGAAGAACCAGACCCGGATGGCCCAATTATGATCCATCTATAATCAGGTCTCTCTTTTCCAAGAACACCAAACAAATCTTCTCTGAAATAAACAGGAACATCATACTCCGAATCCAAAATCGGAACTTTCTCAGCAAACTTGGGATCAAACAAATACAACGGCCTTTCTTCCCTAACTCTATCCGAATACCTAAAATAGGTCTCGAGCTTCATTTCAACTGGACCAACCGCGAATTCGACATCCCCAACTACCTTAGTAAGATAATCTCTTGACCATTTCTCAAGGGCAGGCCAATCATCCAAGCATCCCTCCAACAAAACCGGCTTATTCGGTTCCTCAAACTTTGTAACGAAGTCTTCAACTGAAATGCCTCTCACCCGGATGATATTGTCTCTTTGAAGCCATTTTGGTTTCATTTCGACATTCGCACACAACCAGCTCTGAAACAGGTAATCGGAATAGAAATCTCTAATCTTTAAGTTGGATTCATCAGCTCCAGAATAGTGGAATTTTGGGTGGTAAGCAGCTACATAGGTCGATTTCCACAACCCATTAAACAAAAATTCGCCTTTTAACTTATCTAAGACTAGATTTCTCCAGAGAGGCTCGTGATTGGCAAAAATATAGAAAGATTTAGTTACAGTAGCCAAAATACCCAAATCAGTGGCTTCGAGAAGCCCTAGAATATCCAAAAGGAGCTCATCCGTGAGTATCTGGAGATTACCTAATCCAGTGTTTCGTACATTAACTGAACTTGGACTGAAATACAGGTTTCCGAGAGGTTGAACTCCATACTCGCACAAAGGAGTTTCAATCTTCAACTTGAAACCTCCTTCATCTTCTTCGTCTTCCTCTTTTAGTACCCTCTCTGGAAACAGAGACTCACATGCTGAATGAGTTTATGTTTTTTGGATTTGGATTTACGACGCTTCGAGGTTAGCAACAGATTCTTGCACCTTGGCATGTTTGACGGAGGAGCATCAGCTTCAAACGGCGAGGGCTTTGGGTTTTAAGAACCGCGAGGGTTCATATCTGTACCCGATTTCGTAAGATTTGTCGTGATTCGTTAATAACTAAACCGGAAAATCAATTGGAAATATCTTGGGTTGAATCGGTTCAACCATAAAAACTGAATATTAAATTCTCTATCAATGACCATCGTCTTCTGAAATTAAGCAAAAATGGCCTTTGATGGTTGTAGTTTCAGTAAGGATTGAGATTTGAGAACTTGACGTCAAAACAATACCAAGTTCCGTTAGCCGGAATTTTTTTTTTTTTTTTTTTTGGGGTTTCCTTTACAGAGAAATTCAAACAAGAATCTGGAAAAATTATACACAGCTTACAATAAAAAAAGAAGTGCTTTGCGTGTAGACAATCATCAAATACCCATTCAAGCCTCACCGATCTCTTTAGACAAAATCATCAAAACCCCATTCAAGCCATTCCAACCCCACAACAAATGAAATATGGCAAATACAAAAAAAAAAAAAGGAAAAAACTGCACATGAGAAACCATTTTCCTCAGCAAACATGAAGATGGAGAATGCAGGTACATCACTCCCAGTACCTACTTTCGCATTGTATTCACATTATGCGCTTCAAATTTTACCAATTTAGAGAATGTCATCTGTTTTCATACTTGCGTGCTTGAGAGACATCTCCATTGCCGTATCCGAGGAGTCTTTTCTAGAAGCATTTGCAATCCCATGTTGTTCCCTTGTATCCCGTTCATGTATCTGCATTTACCATTTGAAACATGAGAAGATAAGTAGGTAATTTTCTCAAGATCTTTGCAAGTCTGTACAAGGATCTTTATCTTTTGTTATTTGCAATTAATCACTTTGTAATACTACAAAATACTCAGGTCTAATAAAAGATATGTAAATCACAAGCTAATCAATGTTCGAGTCTGTGTTTGCTTACTTGCTTCGACGAGCCTTCTTTCTCCAGAAAACAAAAGATGTGATCCACTGCACAGGAATAACCAGAAGAATCAGTGAATGAGTATAAAAAGAAATACAACAGAAACTTAGTACAAGTTGCTTCCTATCAGTATATAAAGATCATATAACCAACCCACTGAGTTGTATAAGAAACAAAATCACCTTAAAGATATATATGAAACTGAATGCTCCAACAACAGATGCTTTCCGCAGAGCCAATCTACGTTCTGGGACAACATCCTTTGATAGATGTTGGGCAATTTCTTTCAAAAGAACCATTTGAGCTTTCTCAGTCCTCATCGACATAATCGCCTGTCTCATTGATTCCCTGTCAGCCTCTAGTGCTTGAAGCCTCATGTAGAGTTTCACTATATCAGGATCACCAAGATCCGGCTGATTCATTTTTTCTCTCGGAGACATCACATAGCCATCAGAAGTGTCATCCTTAAACTTCTGCTCAGCAGCACCACTATGAGTTATGTTGTGATGATGGACGGAATCAATGGTATAAACCCTATCATTCATGTCATTGTCTACTGGTTCTGATGAGTCACCACCCTTACTCTTTCCAAAAGAATTCCCCTCTGCAAATGAGGCATCTTCCGTTTTCTTGAAGCTACCATTGTTGGACCTTGGGGAATCAAGGGAAAAATCAGGCCTTGGTTCCCTAGTTGGTCCCAGAAGTGAACTTGAACTACCAGTAGAAATCGTCCTGAAATGTCTCTGACGCCTAGGACTCTGACCAACCACCATCTTCTCCATATAATTTCTCCCTCCAGATACATCACCACCATTAGACGGAGTAAAGCTAGGGTTTCTCTCCATCTGACTAATCCTTCGTTCCAAAGTCTTCAAATTTTCTCGGCCATGAGGTGAATCAGTGAGTGGATACTTTTCAACATCGTCAACATCAATATCAGCCTCGAGGGGACCAGGGTTCTCATTCATATTGCACTTTATAGGAGGGTAATCATATGTAGGGAGATCATATTGGGAATCATTTTCAATCATGCTCGGGTTACGGCTAAGCATGTTCTTCTCCCCATCAAACTCAGCCTCGCCCTCAGTGAGCCCGTAACTCATCATTCTATGCTTATAAGCCTGAGCTTCAAATGTCAGAGCCTGAATAGTCTGCTCCCTCTTATATATCAAATCTTCAAGAGCCAAAAGCTCTTGCTGATCATGCTCCATTTTCTCATCAGCAAAGCGCTTAAACTGTCTCAACTCCATTTGAAGCTCAGCCTTTTCCCTCTGCAACCTCAATATCATAGACATTGCCTCATTTGCAGCTGTCGATGCAGCATTCCGCTCCTCATCAAGCTCCTCGTACAAATCTTGAATCGATTGCTGTTGGCTGCTAACAGTTTCACGTAGAAGCTCACATTCATTCTCAATCTGAACTTTAGCATTGGAAGAAGACAATTCCAACTCCAGCTCAGGAATGTAGAATGGTTTCTCATTCTCAAATTCATCGTGTTTTCTCTTCACAGACCGAATCCAAGAACCAAAGGAAGCATTATTCAAAGAGCAATCACATCCACAATCACAACATCTAACCACATCCCTGGGGGACGATACAATTCCCAAATCCATAACTTGTTAACTGTATCCAATTCACAATCCCAGGTTGTGGCACAGACACATATTAACGATCACCAAAACCTATCTCCGTAGTCCAGATCCGTGAACCAAAAGTTTCTGGTAATTAGCTCCTGCAAAAGTCAATATAACACCAACATTATTCAATTTAATAAGATCTCTCAAAAGAGAAGCTTCTTCTATGGAGCGGAGGAGTAGGAAAAAAGCAAACAGAAGAGAACAGAACATGGCAAAATCGAGAGCTGTACCTTTACCGCCAACCACCAAGAACAGGAAAATTAAAGCCAAAAGTCGAATTTTTTCCAGGAAAATAAGCTTCTACACACCAAAAGACGATTGAGAAAGCTAATGAAATCTCCTATCCTCTTGTGATTGAATCTCTATGAAATTTTCCGGGAAATCAACAATTTCTCTCTCTTCTCGCTTTTCCTGGGAAAACGAAAAAAACAAGAAGAGAACAAATCGTGGAAACGAAAAACGAAGGAGAAGAGAGAGAGAATTGAGAATTGTTCTTCGTATTTCCCTCTGGATTTATTGAAACCCTAAAGCTTCTGTTTTTATCTTTCGATTTTTAAATTCCAGAAAGGCTTTTAGGATGGAGTCTTCAGTCTTGTGCCCACAATGCGACTAAAGGTTATTTTTGGTAAAACCGAGTGTTAATTAAACGGTCAGGCTGAGTTGTTGGCTTGAGATCAACGGCTGAGATCTTGGTTAGATGAGGTGTCTTTACCTGCGGAAAGTACAGGTCAGCTAATCTGGATTTTAAAGAGTGTACATAGATAGATATTCATAGATGCCTCTTATATGAACCAATTGCTAATTTTGTAACTTATAAACAAATTTGCAATTATCTCATCGTTTCGATTACTGTGATTTTGTATCATAAGATAGACATGTATATTATTTATAAAAGGAATGATTTGTAAAGTCTACATATATCAGCGGTCCCATGTTATTAATATAAGTATGATAAAGGGATAGGGTCGAATTAAGTGGTAATCAACTAAACTAGTTTGACTATAAAATAAAACCGTACGAAGATATTGTTTGGGAAGACTAATTCAATGTGAATTGGATGTTTCTTAGAAGATAATTTTTTTCTTTATTAGTGTGGAAAGCTTCAAAGCTTCAATGGGTGTTTCCGAGTGGATGTATTGGGCCGTCGACATTGAACCTTTCCAAGTCAATATGGCCTACTTATTTATATGCATTCTCTCTTTCTACATTTTGTTTATTCTCCTCTTTCTAATGTATAATGAAACTTTTTCTTTTTTCTAACATCATGTAACTCTCTTTTTCGATAAACATGATAATTTCGTTTTTTTTGGTTATTTGGTTTTCTCATTAAATTAAAAGTTTAAAACTAAGGATGTAAAGTTGCAATCAAAACTAGTGGCGATAAAAAAAAACTTTAAGAAACAAATGGAAGTGTATTGAGGGTGGGGAGACTCTGTTTAAATGGATAACAAGTTATCCGATCACCATTATCTTAATTCCAACGGGTTCATGTATTTAGACTATTGGATATGTAAATTTACTTGTACTTGAGTTTTTTATGTGGAAATAGTGTAGTTTAGACTAATTTCCTATTTAGAAGAAATATAAACTTGTGTAACGCCTTGCGTAAAGAAGTACATATAAACTATTAAGGTAAACTTGGACATATTTCTTCTGGCAAAGAGTTGATAAGAAAAAAACTACCGTAAAATATTATAAAGATAGATATAAGAATATAACCAAACCAGAAACAATATTGTATGCGTTTTGTGTGTAAATATGATTCACCAATTACCAAGCAAGCTTATTGAGATAGAATCCTAATTGATATAACCTCTTAGTTACTTACAACAATCCAAATGCTAAAAGATATTAGAGAAGTTTGTTCATAAACTCTCCAATGATAGGAAGAAGTTGTTTCGCTGCCTCGGAAGATGGATTGTGAGCAAAGAAGCCATGTTCCTCGTTTTCGAATTCAATGTAATCTACTTTTTTCCCTCCCATATTCTTCAATTTGTATGCATACTCTTTGGCCCTATCTCTCAGGAGTTCTGAGCCACCGACAATCACCAACATTGGCTCTATGCTAATCGATTCGAGACTAGGACTCGTGGGTCCAAAAGGGTTAGCCATAGGATGATCCCTTGTTGCACCTTTTGGTAATGACAATCTCCAAAACCTTCAAGAAGTTAAAGTTTAGCTCTTTTTTCTCCTCTCATATATTAAGATATTGACATTGACTAGACAAATATTTACTATACATACGGCATTATGACAATGGCCATGAAAAAGACGGGTCAATCATCTTATTGTTCAAACATAAAAAGAGAAACGATCAATTGGAGAGAAGACTTGAATTATATGTGAACTCAGTGACTCCACGTGCGTTAATAAATATGAATATGCACATTCGAATATGCAAAATATTATTTTAAAATGAGAGACATTATTTGCATTTGGTTTGATCTAATATTGTGAGCAGTGATAGTCACGACTCAGGAGAAACATAAGCAAATTAAGCTGAGATGATAAAGGAAACGAGGATAATGCATGACGCACTATCTCCGTTCCAAATATATAAACTACTATTCTTGATATCTGATTATCTGTTTATTCCATCAACCACTAGCTAATCCATTTATTTCATAAATGAAAAAGACTCAAAAACTATATGAATTTGCAACATATATGCTAAAACTACACAAATTCATTTCGCCGGATAAAATTACAAGAATTTATAAAATCAGTCTATAACTTCAAGAACTCATGATAATTGGTAATTACTATGTAAACTCGACACTTTAATTTTAAAACCACTTTTAAGTTTTGAAAAAACCAATTATAGTTTTATACATTTTTATCGAATTTGTGTAGCTACAACGGATTACGGAGTAGCATATATATTTGCTGCGAATTCTTCTAGTTTTAAACCATTTTCAAAAAAAAAATTAAAAAAAAATTCCTGAATTAGTACAAGTACAATCATGTAGAATTTTCAAATGGTAGGGCCTCTAATTGGTTGTCATGATTTTTATCAAGTTTTTTGCTTTTAGTTTTTCTGATTCGATTACTCTCCTTACAATATATTTTCTAAGTTGTCGTGCATCTATTGGATGTTTTTTTCAAGACCGATTCGTGTAGCCACTGTGATGGGAGACCTTAATATCTGAAAAGCCATTTTGAATGTTGAATGATTTGAGACTAATCAAATAGTGGAGCATTAGTAGATTAAGCACATTGACTAATTTTGTTGACGTGAGATTATAACAATCATGTGATGGGCTTAAATCATACGTCTTAGCTAATTGAATCAATCAAAATAATTATTAATTTTCACGTTGAATTTATAAAAAGAGAAAAAGATATATAATAATATATCATTATATATCTTTAATTTTGTCTGCTGGTTTGTGTTTCTAAACAAAATAAATGTACCTTGGTAGGAAAAGTCGTTTTCTTTATAAAGTTTGTGTTTCTTTTTGTGTCACATAACTGCTACAGTGCTACCCATTTGAACTAGTTGGCAAATTCGACATTATACTTGCATAATATTTGTATTTGTTTTTGATAAAAACATTTAAACACAGAATCTTAATTTCGGTCAGAGGAAACTTTTTCAATTTATATCTGATTAAGAGAAATTATCTTCATCTATACATATTCGACTATGAATGCATGTAACTGTTTTAAGTGTAGTTTTGCAAGAAAGGACATGTATGCATCTGTGTATTCATGAAGAGGCACAGTGACTCTAGCTGTCCCTCTCATGCGACTCGGCAATTCACTCCAACGATTTAATTGGCATTACTCGCATCAAAAGATAATATGAAATTAAAGTAACTGAAAACGACATCTATACATATATTTTTATATAAAAAAAATGAAATAGTAAATAGTTAGGTTATAAACAATGAAGTCATGCATGACTAGTAATTCAATGAATTTGTATATTATAATGTTTATGCACAAAGAAATATTCGGTAGTACGTCTAAAAGAAATTTAATATATAGAAAGGTGTTTGTGTAGCTTACTTGTCAAGCAAATCCAAGTTAAGCATAGCTTCAGAAGGACCATCCTCGGACTTAGTTCTCTCCTCCCCGCCAAAAAACGGCGCCAAAAGAACGTACCCGCGAACCCGAACCGGTGTTGACACGATTGAACTGGACCCGAACCGGACAGCGAGTTGATGAGCTATGTTCCCACCGGAGGAATCACCCACAACAAAAACCCGGTCAAAGTCAACCCCAGCTCCATCTTCAAACCAGTGGTCGACATCACCGGAAACAGCCTGGTCCCGGAGCCACATAAGCGCCGCCTCGGAATCCTCAAAGGCAGCCGGGAGGCGGTGTTCGGGTGCTAACCGGTAGTCCGGTGCGACCACAAGTGCTTGGAGGGAAGATGCTAGAATTATACAGAAGTTATGAAAAAGAGGCCAAGAACGTGAGCCGAAGCAGAAGCCCCCGCCGTGGAAGAAGACCACGACGGGGAGGAGCGTGGTGGTGGTAGAGTTAGAGGCGGAAATGGGTTTGTAGAGACGGAGGTGAAGATTGTTGGGTTTGTGAAAGATTGAGTCTTTGAAGAGAACGGTTTGGTGGTTAGTTAATGGGATTTGTTGGGTGATGAGGTCAATGCTCTTGGATCTTAAAACGGTGCCGTTGCTTAGGAGCTGAAGTAAACCCATGCAATCTTCTGCTACTTGTGGTTGTTCTTCTCCTAGTGACCCCATTTTTCTTCTTCTTATTAATCTTCCTTTTGGATATATGTTGTATCAATTTCATGTGATATGAATTATATAGAGGAGGGGAGTGAGTAGCAACGGGGTACTTCTGTAATATTAAGTCGGGAGTGTGATATATTATCTCAAAATCTTCGAGGGAGCCCACGTTTTTAATTCTTTTGCGGCTAATTCCGTCTCCAATCTACATTTCCTTTTATGATTTGTCACAACTAAAAGATGCACTTAGATTTTAAAAGATAATCTAAAGTTTATTTCGGAAATCGCATGTTAATAAATGATAAGAACAAGACGTTCAACTACCTTCAAATGATCTAATATCAGCCGCGTTGATAATTCAAATAGTAGTCTTCAGTGAACATGTTATCTTCTTTTTTTTTTTTTTTGGGGTCATCAAATCCAGATTCTATTTATTAAATATGAACATCTTATATCTATATAGAAAATAAAATGATCGATATCAGAAAATGGCCAAGTGTTTTGTCTCTAGTGGAAAGAGTCTGTGCTTGAAGATACATAGCACGTCCCTCTCCTCTTTCTTTAGTTACCACTCGCTAACAAACAAGTTAACGGACGCAATTGCTTGCATCAGCTCTTTTGTACTTAAACGAAACTTTGGGCTTTTACAAACCAAAGATAAACCAATGTTAGTGTTACTTACACAAACAACATAACATATGTTTTCTTAACTAGGAAACGTTACCTGAAGAAACAAGGTATTTTAGAAACACACATGAGGAGGAATTAGCTTTCCCGGGTTCATGATATCGTTTGGGTCCAACGTTTTCTTGATTCTCTTCATTGTTTGTAGTGCTTCTATTCCCAGTTCCTTCTCCAGATACTTTCATTACATAACAAAAAAAAAACCCCCACTCAAATCACAAAATGCACATTCATATATATTATATATATGTAACACAAGACATTATATGAAATAACTAAAACCTTCATTTTTCCTGTTCCAACACCATGCTCTCCTGTACATGTTCCTGTTAACAAAGTGAACCAAGTGGCATCATTAGAATCATGTCTTCTAAATCGGGGAACAAGCGTATACACAGAATAGCCAAAGGTAGACTAGTGGAAGACAGGAGAGTAAGGACGATGCAAACAAATATAATGCCAACTTATGTCTAACAAGCACCACAACATCACTCTGTTAAAAGGTAATATATCAAATGCTAGGAGTCACTTGTTTGTCCAACTTTAGCAACATATATAACCTATTTGTTGATTATATCTACCAAAAGGGACAAATATTTCACTCCTACCCACCCATCTCCAATACATTTGTTTTCATTTTGCTCAAATAATTTGTCAAAAAATTCAATCTGTTATAGTCTAGCAGTTTTGCAAACACAACAAATGGAAAAGGCATTTACCATCCATGGAAAGTGCACTGTAAACCATAAAGTGATTCAGTCTTTCTGCTTCTCTACGCTGCTCGTCATTACTCGGATCAAACATAATACATGTATGAAAGTTTCCATCTCCAGCATGAGCAATGACGGTACTGAAAGTAGAACAATAATAGTCAGCATACACTTAATAGGAAGTTAAAACTTAGTATGTTCATGATGTTGAGCATAGGAAGATGATATACCACAACAACTGTGATGCATCAAGCTCTTTCTTGGATCTTGATATTAGTTCTGCAAGCTGAGACACAGGGACACAGACATCCTGTAGAAGAAATAGTCACATTCCTTGATGTTTGAGCTTATAAATAAAAAATAAAGTAAACAAAAAGATTTATGGCATAACATGTTTGAGGTTCCTGATCGTAGCTAGGAAAGTTCATCAACAACGAAAGTATATCTAAAGAAAACAACATACCGTAATCATTGCTTCATGACCTGGGGCCATTGCATAGCAAGCCCACAACGCTTCCTTTCTTATCTGCATAATAAATAGTCAGAGAAAGTTGATCCTTGGTAACTCAATCTTATTAGAAACAAACAGAAAAGTAATAAATGTACATTTTCATCTTGCTCATAACCTTATTTTCTACAACAAGAATCCAGAAAATGTTTTCTTCACATTTGGTAGTATATCGTAACCAGGATAGCCAAAAGATAAAAAAATTGGACAAATATCCCGAAAATATAACCACTAGAAAGAGTCTACTGAGCAAGAACACACTACAACAACAACAAGTACATTTTTTCCCTTCTTTTCTGCTTCTCATTTTATGCTGGTAGGTTGAAGGGGTAAAGGGTTGAGAGTGGGACAGAGGATTACCTTCCAGAGTTCCTTTTTTGCTTCAGATTCTTCTGCGAACACAAAGTCTGAACCATTATGTTCAGAAGCAATCTGCTGAACAATTTGTGTCTGCTCACGTGTATATGCCTCTAAAAGAGAGAGAGAAAAGGGAATAAAATGATTTAGAGTATTAGAAGACAATGATTCTTTCTTTATGTGTCTAGCAGCAAGGCTGAGCATGAGAATCCTGTAATCGGATAAAATAGAAGATACAGGGGAGTATATATGATTTCTTTAACATCTGCAGATATTGTTTACAAAGAGTACTGCTATAAGAGATGTAAAATCGTATCAAGCTTGAAATACCACTTGGAAAGTACAAAAGTATGATGCAGCATCACCTGTTCCTATAAATTCGAACATCAGAGTTGGAACTTCAGTCAAGTTTTTCCTGTTTGCCATATTAATAGCCCTTATTTGAACCTCGTCAAGGAGCTCCACTCTTGACACCTGATGGGAATAAAGATAAGGTTGAGAAGATTCTAATAAAAATTTGAATCATATAATTCAGAAGCAGAGGTCTAACCTGTATTCCAGACAGCATAGTGGCAATGGCCACGTCTGCAGCATCCTTAACTGTAGGGAAATTGCACAGTGCCACCTAAAAGTATATTATAAATACCTCTGACACTGAATCATAAGGAAATTTGCTAACCATTGCATATGATGACAAAAGGTGTTCTGTCAGACAAGTCAGGACGGAAAATTGTAATGCTATTTTACACTCTTGAATGTTAAAAATGATGTACAATCCATACCAAAGAATCATCCTAAGCCCATACTAAAGCAGGAAGAATTTCCAAACAAAAGCAAGGGAAACAAGGGTCCACATGGCACATAACTTTCACTATTCCTTAAAATGCTACGTATTTTGTTTTGATATTCATTTTACAGAGCTATATTGCTGGAAAGGGAAAGATTTGAGAAATAATAACTAAGCAATGAATGAAAACTAAAGATGAATCTGTTTGCACAAACTTGAACTCAGTTTCGATCTTCAAAGAGGAACTACATCACATAGGAAAGGAGTAAGCTTAGCAGAAAACCTGAATTAGGACTCAAGCATGAAAGAAGGGAAGCCTACTATAAAAGAAGAAGTCCATATACCACTGAATGCTGTGGGATTTTCTGAAGCCGGAGAGTAATCTCAGTTATGACTCCCAAAGTCCCCTCACTCCCAATAATCAAGCGGGTCAAATCGTCTGAGACACCATTCCGACAAGTATCAAGCATTAACTCAAACGACTGTAAGAATACCATTCACTTTTTATTTATAGTTTCTCATTTTCGAAAAAAGGAAATCCAAACAAAGAACTAAGAAAATAGTTGAAGACTGAAGACAAACCCTGCAGCACTCTTTCTGGCACGTGAAGCTGTCTTCACAACATCTCCATTGGGAAGAACCACCTGAGATGAGCAAAGCATAAATAAAATAGAATTGTACAATAGGGCCTAAATCAATGGAAGAAACAACAAACCTTAAGGCTTATAACATTGTCACGCATAGTTCCATACCTACAAGCTAGTAGCAGAATAATCATAGCGAACCGGTTAAAAGCACCCCCCCCACAATTATCCGAAAGATAAGCGAGCAAACAAGTGAATATTAATGTTGCAGAATAACTACCTTACAGCTAAAGAGCCAGAGCAACGTGTAGCACACATGCCTCCTATGGAGGCACCAGGTCCTGCACCAGATTTGTTTTTATCAAATTGCTGAACGGAAGCCAGAAATGTGGAAACTAAAGTTCATACTATTCCAAGAGTCAATTGAACACAAAGCTAAAGATATTGAATGACGCAGTGACAGCAAAAAAAAATCTCTCTAAAAAAAGTGACGTCCACATAATAAGATCAGTTAATCTAAATGTTTTTTAAACACTGAAGCATAAATATGAAAGCTATGATCTGAGAGATAAGGTGCTATCTCAATGTTGTCTAACCTGGATCAAGAGGAAAAAATAGACAGTGTTGTTCCAAATATTCATTAAGCTCCTGCCAACCAATTCCAGGCTCAACAACAACGTCCATATCCTCCACATGTAATCCTTTCACCCTCTACGGTTTGAAAGAAGTGTGAGTATGAAGGGCACAATTTCAACAACATTTGTTAGCAGACTAAGTGATATACATTCTTTCTATGTCCTGATTTTATAAATGTAGCAGGTTCATGGAATTAAACGCCAAAATTTGTTTATTGCATGACACCAAAAAGGATATTTTAAAAATGAAAATCGAGGACGCTGATGTCAGACACAATAGATTAGCACATACCTTCATTAATGACATGTCAATGCATACACCTCCTTTTGGAGCCAAGGTATGTCCCTCAATTGATGTTGCCCCACCATATGGTACAATAGGAACCTAATCAAATAATAAACGTTGCCTGAAATAATTATTGCTCAAGAGCGTGATATATATCACAAGCCACCAAAAAAATCAAGGTAACAAAACCCAAAATATCAATACACCAGGAACTCAGGAAGCTATATATGCCAAGTAATATAGTTACGTTGGCCTAGACTAGAATTGAAAAGACTGAGCACAGAAACTTCTTACAAACCTTATATTCATTGCAGGATTTAAGAATCTTGGAGACCTCTTCTTCGGACCTAAACATTATAAGAAAAGGATGATGATCCATTCTTAAAACCAGAACCATTCTCAACAAATGTTAAAAATCTAGACGGCAAAAACCAATGAGTAATCTCACCAGGGAAAAACAACAACATCAGGAATGTTAACTGCCTTGTGAAAACTGTTCTGTGGCTTCCCATGGAAGTACCTCTCATCGTAGTCCATTGTCAAGTTATCCTTAAACAAAAAGAGGAAATGGATATAGAAACATAATTTCTTCATCACTAAGTTGTCCACAGAAGAAATTCCCAGATACATTGTTCAAAACAGGAATAGAGTAACAAAATTCAAAGTTTGCAGCACCTCGAGGATTGTTTTCAAATGAGTAATAAGCTCTTTAGGAACTTCCTTGTATTCTCCTTTAACTACAGATTCAGTGCTATCTTTTCCACCAACACTTATCTCTCTGCAGAGAAATCGAATCAAGCAATCAAACAAATTTGAGGAATTTTGGAGACTTCAAATTTTTATATCTATACGAACCTTGAAGGATCTAAAGCCGATGATTCACTGATAGAAGGATGCGACTGGTTCTGGAATGCAAAAGTGGCGGTGGCAGCTATCGCCAATGGGAGAAGAGAGCTCGACCACCAAGATAGGAATCTCCATCGTGCTTTCTCCGGAGAAATTACGGTCAAATCATTAGTCGCTTTGGACGTCGAGTGGAGCTGACGACAAGGCCGGAGAAAAGAGAAGACTGTTTTAGAAGAGAAGCGAGAGCGAGCGAACAATGAAGAGGAAGCCATTGGATAGTTGATGGATGAAGCTACACAACGAACATTATTGCAAATGACTCGGACAAAAGTAAATTGGCTCTCCTCATTATACGCTGCGTTTTTTTTTTGGGTCAAAACGCTGCGTTTTTATATTGCAATACTGTAGTTGTAATCCATGTTCTAAAACGCGCCCGCGGATCCCGATTAGGCGCCGGTTATGCGCTCCACGGTGAGGAGCCGCCGCGATTTTCCCAAATCTGAGAAGAAAGCGGGAAAAAAAACTCGATTTTTTCTTTAAATAGGAGGTTAGATGTTAGATCTATTATTATTATGTTAAATACAGATGAAAATAAGAAGAAATCGTTGAGAATGAAGGACAAACAGGATTGGCGGCCATGAAATAGGGCTTTGAAGCTTTGTCATCGTGTGTGAAGAAGATGAATTGAAAAGTACTATTTTGCCCTTAATTTTTAAAAACACGAAAAAGGGCAAAATGCGTACCAATTGAGCTGATGACTTCAATGGCAACTAGAGAAATGCGTACCAATTGAGCTGTCAAGAATTTCATAATATTGCCGCTAAGAAATATATTTGATCACTAAAAAAGATTATTTTTAGTACTAATGAAATATAATATTAAAAAAGCCTTAAAACAAAATTTCGATTAAACTCTGTTTAATCTCCGATTTTTCAATTATGCGCTAGGCCTATACCGAGTGTCCGACTAGCGGCTAACGATTTTTTAAACATGGGTTATAATTTGGCTATTTTGTCTCTTTTTCACTAATATACCCTTCTAACACTAGTGTTAAAAATAAAAATAGATCCTACCAGCCTGGTTGTTTTGTCAGTACAGTGAAAATAAAGAAATCTGTATAGGGGTACTCACAGTTTTTATAAACTTTTTTAATATCGCTTTGATGGGCTTAATTTAAAAGCCCATTTTATTTTAATTCAAAACCCAATTTCTTGTCATCCTCGTCTGCGAGATCAATTTCGGACTCCGTCGATTCTATGTTTTGACTTTTGAGCATTTTCAGATTTTTGAATGAAAAAATCACTTGATACATTTTGATTCAAAAACCAAGATAAAAGTCGAAAAGAGATGAGATAGATTTAGAGCCAAGACGAAAACTTTAGAGATGGAAGAAGAGCTCAAGAGCTTGAGCAAGAGCTTAGGAGGATTCTGCAATCATCTTCAAACCAGCTGCGATGCATTCAATCACTCTCTCCTGCGTCGCCCCATCCCTCTCGGTCTCTTCCTCTTCCTCTTCTTTTTTTCCCTTTCCCTCCCATTTTATTGTCATAAACCCTAAATTTTCACTCTTTCGATTTTGGCAGATTCGGCTTCATCCACTTTCATCAAGAGCCTGAATCGGCGACTCTCCACCGCAGCTTCCGACCTCAATTTCCTTGATTCCATGTCTTTCGGTACAGTCTCCTTCGAGGAGCTCTTTGGTCACTGTAATCAGATTTACAAAAACAACCAAGAGGATCTTCTGCATCTCCAGGACCGCCTCACAGACTTTGGCTATGTTCCGGGTACTGGTACTCTTCTTTTTATTCTTCTTTCCCTTTTCGATTTGAAGTTGCGATTCGCTCGTATGTTAGTATAGTGTATTCTCAGACTTTATCTTTTTGGACCTAGAAATTGAGATTGATGAAGGTAGAGATGATGAATCTGACTTTGGGGCATTTGGTCATGAGGATTCAAAGCATTCAGATGATGATTTGGAGCCTCCTGCATTGCAACGTTCAGTCATAAAAGGATTGGACGAGGAAGATCTGTATCCTTTTTAAACCTTTTTGAACGTTAGTTAACAATCTGTTTTGCTCTGTGTTGGATTATTTATTTGTCCTTAATTTTTCCAAGTTTAGATGATTCACTAAATCTGAAGAACCTTGGTCTTTCAGATGCTTGTCTTGCATATTTAGCTTCAGGAGGTAAGGCAGCAACATAATATGATTTTTTTTTGTGATTGCCTAGGGTACTCTGGATGGTTTTCCTACTCTGATCATGTTCTTAATGTTTTTTGCTTTTCCAACTGTTTCCAGTTAATGAGAATGCCAAGGATCCTAACACGTCTTTGGAAGAATCAGTGAAGTAGGTTTGATGCCTTTGAAATAATAAATCTTTGCGTGCTTCCTATTAGTCATCCATCAGCAAGTTTTCTTATGATATAGGGGCAAAACATTTGACACAAGTTCTTCAACTCTACCTGCTCCAAAGGCCTCAGAGATTTCCAATGGTTATTTCTTAGCCTTTACTAGTGTGATATGATTGTCGGTGAATTTCATTAGTCTCCAGTATATATGATGGTAGATTTTGTTACATGTAGTAGATGAGTATGCTACACTAGAGATGGATAGAACTTCAGGTCCTACAATAACATTGATAAAAGAAGAATATGAAAGTCTTCCCTCTTTCATGAAGTCTTTAGCATCGTGGGAGGTATGAAGTGATCCATATTTCATGTTCTAGCCTTACATATTTTTTTCTTTTTTTTCTTTGCAAACACTAGAATTCAGACTCAAATCTTAATAATCTCTATACCCGAAAGATCAAATGTTTTGTTTATTTATAGTAATTAAACGCTAAAACCTTCCCTTGATATTTTCCTAATTATGTTTAATGCCTGCTTATGTTTCCAGGATCTGCTATGTGCCGTGCAGAAATTCAACTTGGTCCTCGGTAGCAAGAAACAAACAAATGGTTCTTACTACTTCCGCGCAGATGAGATTCCGACTCTAGGCCTTGGTTGGTTCATCATATCTTCCTTATTACATCTTCTTGTAGCACCACTAGGTTGATCATCTTAATTCAGTAGCTCCTAAACCATAGTATAGATGTAGAACTATGATCTATTCAATTTATATCTTCAGATCCTAGAAAAGAATACGTTGCATAGACAATAATGATGATTTATCGTAGGCCACAAGGAGAAAGCGTACACGGTGCTGTTGACACGTATGAAGAGACTTGTGGTTGAGACAACAGACGGTGTTGTATCCTATAGAGTTGCACAGAGCTGAGACTGTCCAGATACAGAGTTGATGTTTTATGAGAGATCTCTTTTGGATTTTTCTTCACATTCAAACAGCTTCCCGATTGAGTAGTATAGTGTCAGCTTGAATCCAAGCAATGAGTCTTATGAGAAATTCTCAAAACGTTACATGCTTATCTACGCTTGTAAAAGTGGGACCCACCACTTCCTGTCTTTAACTAATCCTTTGGAGAGATGTTGCGTAGCTGAGATTCCTGAGAACCTTACCAAATGAATTAGACTAAGCAACCCAATAAAATTGGAAAATGCAAAGAATACAATCCCGAGTCAAAAATCTGCATAAACCCAAATCTCTAAAATTACAAATGATTCGGTATTCTATAAGCTCTGAAAGCCAAACTGCGCTCCCGAATCCAAGCAGCGGGCTTCCATATCTTTTTTTTTTCCAAAATAAAAATTGCATGTGGCCAATAGTCTCACACATTCCAGATATTAACACAACGTATTGAAGCACGAAGGAAAGGAAGAAAGAAAAATGAAATAAAAACACACTATCAATGCGCAACCCAAAACCCTATCAGACCAAATTCTCTACAACATCCTAGTACGGTCATCATCACACCTCACACTCGCTCTTTCCCTCCTTATTCGATGCCTTGGTCCAACGTGGCTCCCACAATGTCTCGCCGACAATTGTGTTTTTTTTTTTTGGGTTGGGGGGGGACCTAATTGTATATTTTCACCGGCTTCTCGTAAGTGTGTCGGTTCTACAAATACATCCCCAAAAAATAAAATAAATTAACATAAGAGAGACATTGAAAACACCTCCTTGGACTAAATAAGTAAGAAAAATTTACCTGGTTTGCAGCATAAGCCCTCTTAGGAGTAGTATCAGTATGCTCCAACCCGAGGTACTGCTCAAAAGCACCATAGACATCTCTTCTCTGTTTACCATTTTCATCCCCACCACAAATAAAGTTAGATCTCAGATATTAGCATACGAGCTTCTCTAAAGAATTAGAGGAAAAGAAGTAAGCACCTGAAAGCGGTTATAAACAACATCTGTGTCCTGCAAGTACTCTGGACGCCCCATTGACATAAACGCAAACTTCCACTACATAATGAATCAAGTATTAAGAATTGTACCAATTCCGTCAAACGGATAATTAGCTTTGATCATTATACAGTCCTGCATACCTTGGCAAAGTCTTCATCGGATACATGAAGCTTCTTTTGGATACGGTTTTTTATTTCTTCAAGAGTTTCACCTTCATGGATTACCAAGAAGAATGGCTCACCAAAGTTTTGCACTTGCTGAGGAACAAACAAACATGACACTGATAAGACACTTTGCCCCGCTCCCCATGTACAACACTAGAACTCTTATAACAGTTCTATAACAAAAGCTTGATAACTGATTATCACCTGATTTTGTCCAGTCTCCTTAGCAAAGTGGTACACAAGAATTAAGCGATCATTTGGACCAATATTCTTCTCTTCTTCCGGAATCTGAGATTTCAGAAAACATAAGTCAGCAACTCTGAAGGATGGATTGATAACCAGGACCAACTTGCATTAGATAATTCAAACAATTGGATACTTTATGTTCTTGACGACATATCAAATTGTGATCTAGTTCTAGTTTACTAAGAATATAACTCATACATGGAAAAACTATCACATCTCTTTAGTTTAATATCCGACTTTGAAAGCCAAATTGCATTTTGAGATCACAGAGAAACAAAAGTACAAGTATACTTAGAAAAACAGAAATAACTAACTAACAACGAGACATTAAGACTTGGAATATACCAAAAAGCTGCGATGATAGAACTAAGACAAATAGAAGGCACAGCCTAGTAACTTACCTCCTCAGCTCGTAAAGTCCAGTACTGGTCATTTATATTCTCAATTCTTTCAGTTGATGGGAAAATCTGCAAGGCATACCAGCACATTGGATAATGTTCATTATACTTCAGAGAGTTGCAAGAATTTCTTCAGGAGATATGGTAGTCAAGAAGCCATCATCTTCAGTTCATGAAAACATTGACTACAATGTAAAAGATAAAAAGTCGCTTGTTACCTTGTATATCTTGTGGTAAAACACCTCAAGTAATCTCAGTTCTGCATCTGGATGCGAAAGCTCCACCTGTATCAGGCATAGACCTTATAGATTCACTTGCATAACATCGAACGTAATATTATAGAGAAGTGCATTAAAATCAAAAACCCGAAAACGAAATTTCCTCAGCAACAAACATGGAGGTCAGCAATAGATGTGTCCAATAATCTGGATGTGGCTTTAGCGCCTTCAATCTCAGTGGATTGTCAATTTAACGTAGTCCTCTCAGTGATATATAGACAAGCCAGAGATCAATTGAAAGGAAGAATAAAGGCCTACTTCTAAAACTAAACCAGCCATTTGACTGAGAAATTGCAGCTAGATGGACCCACCTTTGTTTTAAGTTCATTAATAACATCTCCCACTGTGCTTTGCTTAGGTAATCTGATGTTGTGGATAACGACCTGTACAATATGGTTAAAAAAGCCTTGAAAGTTAATCCAATATACAAAAGATGACTATAAATCACAAATAAAATGTACACATACTTCTTCCTTCGTGGCATGATGGAAAGCAACTTTCAAGGTCTTAAGACCTTGCAATTCTGGAAGAGGAATGTCCAGAACTTCATAATACAAAATGTCAGACGTCTGGGGGAAAAACAAAAGCAATCCAATAAGCAAACATGTATTATGTAGTAAGAAGAATGAATAAAGTACACTACTTCACGTCAATTACCTGATTGTAGTGAACTAACATATCTGACAAATGGTCTACTCCACGGTATTTGATAGGCTGAGGCTTGGGTTGCTGAGAATAGCAATTGTGAGATGTAAGCCTAAGTTTGGATGGATCGTCCAGACCAAGCTCATGAGCCACTCTTTCCACTACATCGTCATAAGTGTGCAACTTTGACCTAAGAAATAAAAATAATTATGAAATTTCACTGAAATCAGCTTGAAACAAATTTGTCCACAGAGATACTTACAACTCCAGATTAAACGCATCATCTTTAGGTTTTTCCAGAGCACGGAACCGGACCAGCTACAAAATTACAAACCAAAATAGTTAATCACCAACAAAAGTAATGCCAACTATAAACAATTTCACAGAACATCCTCAGATTTGCAATGAAGACATGAATGCTCAGAGTAAAGAATACTTGCATACCAGCACAATAGAAAGATATCAGCATACATTTTGCTCTGATTCCATTAACATATTAGGAACTACTGGTACAAATACTATATGACAAGTGAAATTTAGAGCTGCTGCAGGCGACCACTCTACTAAAGCAGCCTAAATATTAAATACTTATTTGCCACCTGAAAGAAAGCTGATCCTTAGTCTAACTCTACCAAGCTAAACTTTAGGAAACAGTGCTTAGTAGAATTATACCTGTCTATTCTGGACATATTCAAGAAACGAAGGCACAGCTGGGTAACGGCATTCAATCTCCTTGTTAACAACAGGTTTCTGAAAGCAAATGATATCTCCATCTTCAATCTGAAAGCAAGAAACCCAATGTCACCAAAGAGAAACGTGACTGAAATATTCCAGTAGATACAAGTGAAACATTACTTGACACAATCGGAATGAAGTTTTCTTATCCAAGTGTTCGCACATAACACAAGGTTCAAACTTGATTTCCTGTAAATAAGCCCCAAAAACCGTCAAATAACATAATGTATAATTATAACCATAATAAAAAGGTTAAGAGACACCAGTAGCAGCAAACCTCGAAAAGTTCTATTTCTTCATCAGGAGCAAAGCCAACCATTTCATTCAGTTTTCCAGTTATATCCATAGGCTTACTGGAACTTTTCACCATCAGTCTGCCAGCATAGCTGGTAGCACAAGAAATAAAATTACAAAAAAAAACAGGTATAGTGAATAAAAACAAAAAGGGACAAAAGAAGACAACGGTTTGAACTTTTCTGATCAGGAAAAAAAAAAAAAAAAGATAGACCTAGTTATTGAAGAATAATTGTTACTTTAAGTTGTGGTGGACCACTTTATATAGAAGTCAGAGAAAAGAAAGAAGAGGTGGAAAACAATATTACCTTAACACTGCCTTCTCAGGGTCATAAAGCTTAAAGAAAAGAAGAATATCTTCTTTTGATTTTTCAGGAGGAGGAATAGGACGCAAATCCTGAATTATTCAAGAATTAGTAAGAAACTTTAGCTCATCTTCCCTGTTAATCAATTAGCTTTTCTGTTTTTCTGAGTTCTTACCAAGTGCTCTACTTCCAAAAATAGCTTTAGTTCTGCAGTGTTTGCCTTGTTAGATGCTTCTCTTATTTGTCCAACCTACAAAAACCATTTTCCAAAATAAACACATTTGTACATGATGCACATAAAGTTACTAAAAGGGACTCTTACATAATTCCCAAGTTAAAAAAAAAAGTTTCTTGCATAAACCAGGCAAATTCATTTCAAAACAAACAGAGAAACCTGTGCTAGGAAATTCTAAAATACTAAAAAAATAAAAGGTTCCAAACAATAGGATTTAGAAAAACTTGAAACCGAAAAATCAGATAATAAGATGTAAAGGTTATAATAAAGGAAATAAAAAGGTTGCGGATATCAGATCGTATATCCAGAAGAAAGAGGCAAACTATGTGCATGAATAGCATTGAGAAGGATAAAACTACCTGTTGTAATTCCTCCTGAGGTGTAAGGGGGCGATTGGGACGATAGGTATGGTTTTGTCGCTTTGCCCAAATCCAGAACCTCTGTAACTGAACAGGTATACCAAATTCTTTGGCTACCTCCTCCTATATCAGCATAAAATTGAAGGTCAACGATTGATTAAGTTTCAATTACAAGTACATAAAGAACTTTTTAGTTAGCAGCAATTTGAAAATTCTCATTAAATCCAGATCAGTTTTTCTTCATCTTCAAGGTAGAATCAAGTTAACAGAAAGACCGTTTTCACATAACCCATTTGAAAATAAAAGATACTCAGGCATATACCTTAAATTGTTGAAATGGTGTCTGTTTCTGGATCCGGAAACTGCGAACTTTGTCATGATCAACAAGATCAAAATATATATCTTTCCCAATTTGTTCCTTAAGGTCTTCATCTCTTGCAACCTTTCATGTTAATTATATTAGTTACAACAGTATCAAAACTACACTCTGAAACTGTTAAAAACATATTACCAGGCCCAATTATAAAGGAAGAAAGAAAACCTTAATTATCGTAAATAGGTGAGCTTGTGCCTTGTATCTTCTTTTATCTTCCTTTTCTTCTTGTTCTTTTTTCAGCCTCACCTGTCAAAATGTAACGAACTGATCAGGTAAAACCAAGACGCAAATAACTACTGGGAAAATGCCTGAGATTATTTTACCCTTAAATGTTCTGCAATGTCTTTCTCATCAACGTTACAGATTATTTTATCTTTGTCACTTTCCCGGATATATACAAGCATGTACGCGTTCGAGTACTTTGTGAATTTGAAAGGAGGGTTATTGAAACCAGGATTAGTCTGTGGTAGCTGAAAGAAACCAAAGAAATTAAGTCAGGCAAGAGGAATTAGGATTGAGGTACAAATCATAGATAATGTAGCAAGAAAATGAAACCTCTTCTTCACCGCCATATTGCTCCTCCAATGCCCTTTTCAAATCTTCCTTGGTTACTCGTTCATCATCAAATTTATACCTGAGAATTAGAAATTTAAACCAGTTTATGAGAAGAAAAAAAGTCTAAGAGAAATGCACAGACAATTTATGTTCATAATAGCCATCTGAAACCATTATCAGACTCAACTACTTAGTAGCTCCCAGAATATGAAACTTGCTCGAGCATTAAAAACCATGTGTGTTATTTAGATAATAGAAAGATGCATACCACTGATCTGAAAGTGTAGGCCTTATAAAAGCGTAATAGTGCCCACCATGTACTCCTCCACTGTGAACTAAAACACTGCAGACAAATGAAAGCTAGCAGGTCAGGGAAATTGTAACAGAAACCAAATGAAATGATAACCTTTTCATATATCTTTCACTCTCATAAAATACTAATTAACTGTGAATGTACAGGTGTAAATCTAAGCTACGTGAGACGGCATACCAGATATTGAATGGTGGCATTTTATAGAGAATCTAATCAGTGAACGCAAGCTCCTGTGGAATTACAACATCTGAAAGATAAAATATATACCTGTGAAGCGTATAAAGGTTGCGGACACTCCTGTCAGCATCAGGGGATAGATACTTTCCATTTTCTCTATCAAGATCCAGTTGAAGAGGAAATTCATACCGATCATTTATCTATCAATAAAAGCTACATCAGCATTCACAAATTTCAGGGCACCACCAAATGAGAAAGTATAATTCATAGTCACAATCACATGTTCACTTCCTAGGCACATGCGACTGCAAATACTAACCTTCACCATGGTGTCCCTCATAAAGTCATATTCAAACCTCTTGAGCTGGAGTTGAAGAACCGGTGGAAAGTCAATGAAAAGAACACCTTTTTTTGCATCCTGAAACAATAGACATCAAGTTTCTCCATAATAAGACCAGATAAAGGGATTACGTTGTTAATAGTAACATTAAGGTCAGTAATTATTTAGCTTGGCTAAGAAGACTATACTAGTTCAAAAAGTTTCACAAGATCTCCTAGTTTAGGTTGCTCCGCAAAACTCTCACGTTATCAACTATCAGCACCTTTTAATATGCGGGATATTAAAGGTGAAAAACAGTTGCTAGGCACCCAAATAGACCGTTGTGAATTAGACAACCATCCCCAGATTGCAAAATGAAGAAGAAAGAGGGAGGACAACCGACCTGTAAACCATGTCCTTCTGCATGATATTTGTTGTCTCCTTCAAGACGTTCAACTTCAACATACTTGTCAAAAGAAGCATAAACATCTTTGCAGCCTTTAACATCCAGCTGAAGGTCTGCCATAAGATAGAACATGATAATAAATTTGGCATGATCGAATAAGACAACAGAGTGCAAAGGATAATACTATACCGTAGAATGATTCTTTTCGTGTAGATTTGTAATCTACATTTATGCACTCAATATAATTCATATGGTGACCCTCAAATAGCTGTTGTATTGTTCCCTCCACAACAGTTCCCTACAGAGAAAGGAAAAAAGCTCAAAACAAGGAACACCAACTGATAAGTAAATCATGGTCTAACAGCAAAAGAAAAATTACCTTCATTTTGTCCTCAAGCTTTTCACAGAGAACCCGATTGAGTTCTTGGACATCATGTTGCATGAAGGAATCATATGTATCCCAACCAAACGACTTTGTCAGCTCTTTTGTCGCAACACTAGTGTCGTTATATTGGAGCTTGTAAAACAAACTTTGGAGAGCCAATGGTATACTTGCTGTGGGTGCGTCGTTCTCAGTTGTCGGCATGTGGTATACAGCCTACAAGCAACATGCAAATTTCAGTTTTCTGGTTCAGAATTCAGAGAGAAACTGTAAGAGTTGACAAAGTGAAGAAGAAAAACAAGTATAGATCTAACCTTTCTGAAGTAAGGTATATGGTATAGTGTCTGTAGGAGAGAATTCATGTAACAAGTTGCACCTTGGTTCTTGAGACCAACAAAACCAGTCTCTTTCTTAGAGTCATATGACCAGTAATCAAGAACCTTGCGTACAGCGACTTCAGCTTCAACCAAAACAGTATCATTCACTAAATATCCTCTACTAGGATCATAGAGTTCGCTGAGAGGCATGAACGATGTAAATCCCCAATCGCTTTCTCTTGAATTGAATTGATGTTGCGTCTCTGCACCGCAAATAGGAATCATAATTTCAGAGAAAATTGTATCACCAAAAGTTACTTACAGCTACGTTATGAGAAAACAAAATTTCCCCTGAAAACTCGTA
The DNA here is from genome assembly GCA_028015245.1 of Cardamine occulta. Lineage (NCBI taxonomy): Eukaryota > Viridiplantae > Streptophyta > Magnoliopsida > Brassicales > Brassicaceae > Cardamine > Cardamine occulta. The sequence continues at coordinate 2,209,200 of CM051385.1, forward strand.
AATATTTCAGTCTGATAGAGTAGTAGAGAAAGGTGCATAACATGAATCTTTAATTTTCGCTGTGGGCTTTTAGGTAAGGCTTAAGAAAGCGATAACATAATCCATATTCCAATATGTACTGATCCCCTTCTTCCAGCCCAACATTTGAACTTCCGAAAATCAAAATTTTCCTGTGCATAAGCCTTATATGCGAACATCAGTAATAACTTATACGTACCCTTTCTAATGGTATATCTGGTGTGGATTTGATTGACTACAGCCAGACTGAACTGAGCATATCTGCTCCAACCGTACGGCAAACTCGCAGCATCAGAAACATCCAAGTACATGGACAAATGGTCGACATTGTTGCCTTTCGGGAAAATTAAAATGCGCCTGCACAAGCAAATCCAAGTGGTGTCAACCAATCAAAATGCATATTGGACAAACAATGGCGACAAGAAAGTACACTAAAACTAGGTATACCCTATTACCATTTGTAACCTCCAACGACAAATACATCAGAGTAATGCTTCCTGGTGTTTTGCCTAGAGAACTGTGGGATAGTCCACGTGAATTTCAGAGTAGGAGGATCCTCAGCTGGCTGGTTCTCCACAGTAGTTGCAGCAGTCTCAGGTTGGGAAACTACAAATGCATAAACAGTTGATGAAAAATAAAAACCAGAGAAAATGACAAAACCCTAAGCACTGTAAACCATCAATCCGACCCTCGGAACACTGCAGTCTGATATCAACAAGCTCTATCTCATCCATTCCATCACATCAAAATCACAGGGATACGAGAAATTTAAGCCGCGGATCAAATTGAATCAAATCAAAAAAGTCTTACCTTCCATAGGCTGAGCAGGTCCGTCTACCAAATCTGAACCCGGCACAAGCATCTCCTCATCCTCTTGCTGCTGCGAAAACATAAACAAACAATCATGAAGAACAACTAATAATTCTGACCCCCAAAAAAAAACCCTAATCTCGTCTACGATGATCAAAAACGAAAAGAAAAATAGAAACTGCAATCACTAGACTAACAGCACCCAAAAACAATAATCGCAGCACCTGCAAGATGATTCAACCGCTTCGAATTCAAATCAAATCCAAAAAAAAAAAAAAGAAGCGATCAGCTAAACAAACAATCAGAAGCAGATTCAAGAGCGAAATACACAACGAGCTACGAAGGGAGTATCGAATTAAGAACAGACAGGGAGAATGAAGAATCGGAGATTACATCAACGGGAGGCGGAGTCATCATAGTCATTGGCCAGAGAAGGATTTGATGGTGAGATCGAAAAACGCAAGAGACCGACGATAACAGAGAAAAATCAAAGGGAGGTAAAAAGAGAAGGCAAAGTGACTAGGAAGAAATACAATCGCTCATTCTTACTCTTTCTCGGCTTCGATATGATTATTATGATATTTTCGAGAATTAAAGGGGTTATTATTGTAATTTTACTATGCTAGGGACTCAGATTTATAATTTCTCCGAGGTTGGGTCTTTCAAACGAGACAGACCAATGAGAAAACGACACGTAAAAGCCGTAGGACGCTGCTGTCATACAAAACTCTTCGACGTGGCTGCTTGGAAGATTAGATATCACCTGACGTCGTGGGACTTGTTTGCTCTTTGTTTTTTGTTCTAAAGGTTGTAGTTGTACAGTACTGATTGATTATTTCTATTTTTTTCTGACAATTTAGAGTGTTCTTTTTTTCTTTCATAAACCAAATAAACTAACTGAGAATCATGTAGTATTATTAGTTTTTGATAGCAAGAAGACGAAATGGAATAGATTAAAAGTAGATCAATCGATTTTTTATAAAAATCATTAGTATAGTTAGTAGTTTTTTTGTGAATTCTAGTCTTTTAGACAAGGAATCAAACATTCGATTCTTTTCTCAAAAATCATTACAAGGATTCTGATGTTCTTGCTACCCTTCTCTTCTCTTGGATTCTTAAATGAACGCATCCTACAAGAGAATTTGCAAAAATAACTCAAATAGTTCATGATAATAGTGCATGATAAATCAACTTGAAATTTTAGCTAATGGAAAGGAAATTTAACAATTCTCCAAATGCTCGTTTATTCTTATATAAATATCATTAAGCAAGGAGTATAACATTTACTATTATTGCTCACTAAGCTAGTGATTTCAGTTTCACAAACTCTCACACTCAATCTTAGCGATTAGCACCTTCTATTCTAACTTGGGCCTTGGCAAAAGTGGGCTTTCTGAGAAAAGCCAGATGTATGTACATGTGTTTATTTTGCAACCACTAAAAATAGCATTTTACATAAAGTAGCTCTTAACTCTTAAGAATTCACAAATCCAAAGACCAAGAGTTAAATTTCATTAAGACTGAGCTCAAGAAGAGTGAGAGTTTGAGTGAGTGTACCTTAAATGTGTAAAAGAGGAATTGTGCCAAATTATAAAAAAAGTATGAAAGGAAAATGGTGAGGAGTGTTGGATTTTGACGAGCTTTTGCGGGTGGGAATTCCTTGTAGTCGTTGGATAGGAGTGGTTAGGATTTTTACTTGGTAGGAAAGGGGTTTCGAAACTTGGTTTTTGTTTAAATTTTTGGTTTATTGCGGATAGATCTTGGTTCAGGGTAAACCAGACCAATAATTAAAATTTGAAAACTTACACTAGCTAGCTGGAATGCTCGATCAAGATCGTGGTTTAAAGAACCGTTAGTTGCGATTTGACAGTTGATACTTGACAGATCTTAACACACACAACACATTTCCTCGGCTAAAAGGTACAACAGTTACGATCTTTCACCACTGAGGTAGAGAAGCCCAAATCTCATAGATTATGGGCCTGTGTATGACACATGGATTGTTTTTTTTCTTTGTCATGCACTGTTGGTTTATAAAAGTTTTTGTTTAATACTTTTAATTATTACACAAGCGTTGAAGACGTAGACATGCTAATTTGCATGAGACTGAAGAAGAATTATAATAATATACCTTTTTGTTGTGACTTTCTTTGAGAAATGATTTATCTTTTGAAGACATACGACTAGTTTTTTTTTTTAAGTGTTCTAGAATTGGAAGTTGATTTTTAGTAGAGAAATAAGTAAACTTCCCTCTTCCTGAAATGGTGGCAATAGTAATCATTTTAGTTAATGATAAAAAATTATTTTGTTTGTTAAAGGAATGACAAAAATTTCTTGCTTAGGGCTTTTAGCTATATCTTTTTATCTAAAAAGCTCAATACAGTACTATGAATTCTAGTAAGCTGAAATTTGAACGAAATAAGCTCAATATTCTGATTACTTATTTTATTTGTCCTTATAATTAAACGTAATCTATGGGGTTTTTAGTCAATTTCTTTATATTCTCTACATATATATATATATATGTATGACTCAACTCTCCACCATCAAATTTGAAACTAAGATTAAGTAAAACTTGCGTCATCATCAATCGACTTGATTTTTCCAAGTTATCTGCTTTTTTGTCTCATTTGTGAGATGACCGCCAAACAATAAATTAAAGCCTTCTAAGCAGAGGTTAATTAATCAATCAAAATTTACGAAAAAATGTTATGACTTGCCGGATAAAACGACGTGGACAAGTCATCTCTACTTGCTTGCCTTTTACTTTCATCTTCACTTGACCAAACTTTGAACTTCAATACCTTATTTCATAAAATGTGAAGTTTCAAGCGTTTCACTTCATCAAATTCAGCAAATTTAAGTTGGTCTTCTTTGTCTTTATATGCAGGATCACACCCCCATGAGAACACTTGTTGAACTGAGGTTACACTTGTTGAATTAGATCGTATATGAACTTTTTTTGTTTACTAGATCTAGTATATAAGTAATAATAATATTAAAACAAATAGATGTAGTATATATAATTATTATTTGAAGTTTCGAATAAAGTTCATAGCAACAAAAAAATTTTAACTTGGTTTTCAGTTTCTTAACATTTTTGTATAATTTAGAAATTGAAACACAAAATTGATGTACAGAAACAAAGTTTAGTGCAGTTCGGGTAGGTGGAAACTTCGAGCTTTCCCAAAATTTATTATACTACAGTGGAGATGCCAATTGATTTCATGTAAGACGAGCCAATTTCTAATAAGTTAATGTGGATAGCTAGAGTATACAATATTCATTTCAGTATAATAGGAAACAATAGATCCCCAATACTCAATGTGAGCCTTTAACTTAAAAGCTAACTCAAATATTCTTGATGTCTAATATATATCATACAGTAATGAGTTAACAGTTGTTTACACTTTAAATCTTTTTCAGCTTCAGCTTTCATGAATCTCCCATGTGGGGTTGAAAAATCACATTCCTATGTCCTAAGAAAATAAGAAAAAATCAGTAATAATAAAAAAAAAAACTCAAAACATAAAAAAATCTCAAAATAGGTTAGAGAGAAGGAAAGGTGGTGACGACCTATGCCAATATAACTTTTCCACAAAGAGAGAGAGAAAAAAATAACAATAATTAACAAACAAAGAAAACGAAAGGAGAACAAGACGCACTAAGCCTATAAGCTGCGTAAGCACAAAGGCAGAGAAACAAAGAACCCAAACAAACAAAAGAAAGAGAGAGAGAAAAATGCAGAGATTAGCTCCATTGATGGAAGAACCAATGGATCAAGAAGATGAAGAAAAAGTAGAAAAAGGAGGAAGATCGACAAGATCAAAATCATGGAAGAAATGGATAAAGACACAGTTGCAGTTCATCGTCTTCCAAAAAAAACCAGACATGAAGGTTCTTCTCAGTGTTATGGGATGCCCTCTCTTCCCTGTCCCTCCTCTCTCCAAAGCCTCTCTCCAACAGGTATTGTTAAACGCCGTATATATATTTGTGACATCTACATATATCTGTATATTTATACGTATATGAAATTCATCTGTTTCGACTATTTATAACACTAAATAAAATATTTTGGTGGATCACATTAAATTGGATTAGTTTATGCTGTTTTTGTATTTTTTTTTTTTGCATCTCAAGTATCTTTCTTATATATTTTTTTTGTCGTCATCTTTCGTATTAATTAGATCAAACGTTTTGGACATGCTTTTAATGGTGAGAACTAGTAACCTGACATTTTAAGTTTTCATCCACTACTCAATGGAAACCTTTTAAAAGACATGACATATGCATACCTTTATATTAAAAGTTAAAACCAAAAAACAAAAAAAAAACTCATCTTACAAGGAAAATTGTGGGTATTTGTTAATAAGTCCTATATAGTCTTCTCATATTTGATTTCAAAGAATAAATACTGTTTTTAAAAATTATTGTGTTACATCAAATTTTAAGTTTATAGTATAGTTCTGTTTTTTTCCCTTAGCCTTTAGGTCCTCTTTAGTTGAATTACTTAGAACATATATATATATATATATATATGTATATTGCTAGGTGGATTCCTCAGAAAGCTAGTGATATAGTTATCTATTTACAGCCTTCAATCTTTATTTTCAAAAGATTTCATGATAGATGTGAGTATTGGAAAAAATCTGTGGAGAATAAGGTCAGTGTCACAGAGCAAGATTCAACTACTTGTCTACTTTGGTGCATATAAGCGAACCAGATAATTTCATTGCAAAATAAATAAACCAGTAACAAAACAAAAAAAGAATAGTCAGCACAAGAGTCTATCACGAGATCCATACATAAGTCCACGAGACCCTTATATCATTCCTTTATACTGAGAATCTGTTTTTTTTTCAGATCTGAATTATATTTTCTATTTTCCTTATTTTTGTATTCCGTAAAAGTACACGATTTATAGTACTAAAAACCCAAATTTAATTAAAATGATATTGTGATAATCAAACTTCTGAAAACTCAAATTTTAGATTCAAAATACATATCATGGTTTCAAATATTTATCATTTAATTTTCAAAAAAAAAAAATATTTATCATTCAAAAGCTAATCATATTAAAAAAACAGTATAAAAATTTCCCGTAGTTGGAAAAAAAAAGAATTAACATATTGATAGATAAAACATACTAATCCACAATTGTTGTAATCATCAAAGGTATCATCATCAGCACAATACATAATACAACATTTCACCGCAGCAACGGGATGCAAGAAGCTCGCAAGAGAAATAAAGAACACTTTCGTGACCGGAAAAATTACAATGACTATGGTGAATGACCTCAGTGGCTCAGCAGCTGTTGGTAGTGCCTCGTCCGTGTCTCATAAGGGATGTTTCGTCATGTGGCAAATGCTACCGGAAAAATGGCTCATCGAGCTGGTTGGTGGCGGCCACAAGGTTGCAGCTGGAAGTGATGGAGAAATTGCTTGGCGTTATACACCGTGGCTCGGTGATCACGCTGCTAAAGGTGCTATACGGCCTTTGCGGCGTGCACTACAAGTAAGTATACATATTTTTGTTTTGCTAAATAGACAAATGTTTTCAGAAATTAGGAAAAAGTACTCAAATTTTTAGAAAATAGAAAATAAGTTATTTTAATGTGAAAAACCAGGATACCCTAGGAAATTATAAATTATTTAATTAACTATTAGTATAATCTAAAGCAAATGCATCTACTGAAGACACATAATTGTATATCGATTCATTTTGCTTTAGGCAAAATATAAGATGGTGTTTGGATCTCTGACATTCTACTTTGGCCTTTGGGGGATACTTTTTTAGCTTTCTCATGACATTTTTTCCTTTTTTGCCTTGATCACGTGCTGCTAATTGACTTTATCATGCGCTTAAAAAACAGATTCAAAGTTGATATAGTTACTAAATTCCGACTTTATGTAATTATTAGATTTTTGGGATAAAACATTATGTGTTAGCGGTCCCATTTTGTGGTACATACACCATAGCTAACGATAATACTTTATATCGTAGTTAAAAAATACACCTCTCTTATCGGTCATAAATTAAAATATTGGTAACTAAACAAAGAGGGTTTATGTTTGCTCTTATTCATGTATTGTCATCCATGTTGGGTACTCTTCTATTATCCTATTTGGTTGTGGTCCAGAGCTTTGTCTGAAAGGGTAACATGATTACAAATCTAAAAGCTATATCCGAATTTGAAAATCTAATCAAACTAATATAAATATTTTTCTAGTAAGAAATTACCTCAATAATCCTAGAAAGTAGGTAATATATTTTAAGATAAAAGCTATTGATCTATCTCAAATACAATGTGGATAGCTAAGAAAAAAAGGTGCTTGTACTAACGGAGATCATTGTCTTATAATGAACAAACAATCAGGGGTTGGATCCTCTAACAATATCATCAGTATTTTCATCGGCACAATTCGTTGGAGAGAAAGAAATAAACGGCAAAGATTGTTTCATCCTCAAGTTATCAACCGACCAAATTGATTTATCACGACGCAGTGACTCTACGGCTGAGATGATCAAACACGTCGCTTTCGGTTACTTCAGCCAGAAAAGTGGCCTCTTAGTTTGCCTTGAAGACTCTGCCTTAACCAGGTACAATTTGGGTTTGGTTAGGGATTATCATGTCTACCAAAATCGAAACCTAAGTTCACATTATGATATAAGACAGAGGCAGTTAAATTTTTTACTTTGGTTTGTGAAATGTAGGATTCAGATACCAGGAACTGTACCGACATATTGGGAGACCTCAATGTCATCGTGTATGGAGGATTACAGAGCTATCGAAGGTAGTGAAGTGGTGATTGCACATTCAGGCAAAACTGATGTGTTGATCTCAAGATTTGGAGAAACTCTCAAAGGAGGAATCTCTGTGACACGAATGGAAGAGACATGGACCATAGACGATGTTGCATTCGACGTGCCTGGCCTCTCCGATGATTGTTTCATTCCTCCTAAGGAAATGAAAATGGATTTTCATCACCAAGACAGCTCTAAAACATTTCCCAACTTATTAAGGTGAGAAGCAGAATTGTAACTGTAATAAATAGAAAAAAACTGTAACAGGATTTTTTTGTCACAATTTAAAGCTTTGTGGGACAATTTTCAAACTATATATATAAAATTCTACTAAACTGTATAGTTTTTGTTCCTACTTCGTTACCGATACAGTGAAGCAAAATTTGAGCAAACAAAAATGTCGCGATTTGCTTTAAGTCGTTATAGCCGTTATTATCTTTCGCGCCTTAAACCTTTGTACTATCTGAATAAGCCATTTGTGCCTTCGCTTTTCTCTTCCTTTGCTGCTTCGAATCGAATTGGCGATTGTCAAACCGGGCCACCACCGATTCGAGTCGGACTCACTGAGTCAGCGGGTCGAGCTGTTTTCGCAACGCGTAGAATTGGTTCTGGAGATCTCATTCACACGGCTAAACCAGTCTTAGCTTGTCCTTCTCTTGTTTCCCTCGACTCTGTTTGCTATCTTTGCCTCGAGAAACTAATGGGTTCTGCTAAATTTGAAGATCGTGGAGTCTCGTATTGCAGTAAAGGGTGCCAAGAGAACGCAAAGGTCGTGTTTTTATCTGATTAGTATACTTTTTTTGCTGTATGATTCCCTTTCAAGTTATTCGATTGCTTCCCTGATTTGTTTGGTGATGTATTATCTCCGTTTGAAGTAACGCTTACCAGGTGTACGACGAAATGCTTCAATGAGATAAACACATCACTTTTTTTTCCCCATCTACATAGACTTATCTGTGTACTTTTATGTTCCTGATTTATATATTATTTTGATGATTTACAGGGTTTTTATGATGTCGAAACAAGAGCAGATTGGTCAAGCTTTGTTGATTATTGTAGGTATGACAATCTGGTTTATTTTGCTTTTACATATGTGTATTTACTTTGAGTAGATTTCAGATTCTTGAAATTGTTCTTTGTTTTTCCACATGAAGAGATTTTCATATGCATTTGGATTGAATGAATATGTTATTGTTGACTGTTCTTCGTAAAGCGAGTCTTATATATAGTAGTACTTTCTTGTTTCTATAGTAGTTTCAATGGAATAAGGAAAAACTAAGGAAGCCATACCTAGAGATATCTATTAGTCTGTCTTGCTTATTCTGAATGCTATAATATGGTTCCTCAAATCTTTCCTCTGGTAATTAGTAGAACAAGATAAACACAGCACTATTAAGATCTTTGTATTGGCACTGATAATGACTACACTCTATTATCTTTGTGTAAGGACGCACAACTTCAAGTATCCGCTTATGGTCAAGAGGTTGTGTTGTATGATAATATCAGGTGCTCTGCCCGCTGACTGTCTTGAAATACTTCAACCAGCTGCTTTATCATCTGAGATGATTTCAAAGGTGAGTTATTAAGGATGAAAAATAATACACTAATAATAGATTTTGAAATTTTGGAGATATAATACACGGGGCTGATTGCATACATGGCAAGTTATGCAAATGTTGGATTACATTCTCCGAGTGTCTTTTCTTCGATTTGATTGTTCAATGCATTGCAGTATGTAAAGCTACCCTTGTCGCTATAGTATTCATCACAGACATAAGTAAATAATAGAAATCTCAAGATGGATTCAATGGCCCCACAAAGTGGTTTGTTGCCCGGATAGTCACTGGCTTGCTAATGATGTTTCAGATAGAAGACGGATATGGTTTGCTATGGAATGCCTTCAGGAAGGCAAATTTCAAGGATGACGATGTTGCTTGTATCCTTTGGGCTATATTAATCTTACATCAAATCCATTCTATCTCCAGCGTTCTGTTTTTCAGCTCTTTGCTATTTATAGTCCTTAACATCTGGAAGTTCTAACTAAACAATGGTATACAGCATTGCTCGCCCGGATTCGTATCAATGCATTTCGTATTGATTTACTTGGAGGCTCATGTGGTGAAGACCTTCTTTCACTGGCTGCAGCCTCTGTTGAAGGTGAAGGTGCAGTTGGCCATGCTGTTTATATGCTGCCATCCTTCTACAATCATGACTGTGGTAATAATACTCACTAAGATCTTCTTCTTTCTTTTTTTTTTACGCCGGGTTTTTCATGAAGATATGCTTTCTTGTTCCAACATCATAAGCCAGAGAGCCTTATAATCCTTTTCTGTTAGAAAATTAACTAAAATTTTGAAGAAATGCGAGGTAAAAGAAAATAGTAGAAGAAGAAGACTAGAACAGAGGTTAGTTTAGCTAAGTTTAGTGATATGAGTGTATCATTACTAATAGTAGTTCTTACTTTCTTAGGATATTATGGTCTGAGATAGTTCAAATCCATGTCCGTCTTTGCCAGATTTTTTCTGAAAACAGTTGACTCGTATCTATTATGTGGTACAACATGTATCACACGTCACACAAAAGTTCATCTATTTATGAAAAAAGAAAGTGATGACTAGTTTGAATGTGCACAGATCCAAATGCACATATACTATGGTTGCAGAATGCAGATGCAAGGTTGATGACTCTTCGCGATGTCGAAGAAGGTTTGGTCTTTCATTCATAAAACAGAGACTTCATGAATATAATATTGTGGGCACTTCACTACAATGGTAACACTACATGCATATTTACAGGTGAAGAGCTTCGGATATGTTATATAGATGCAAGCATGGGATATGAGGCGCGGCAAACACTACTCTCTCAAGGTTTTGGCTTCTGCTGCGACTGCTTACGTTGCCAGTCCGGTGACTGATTTACTCTTTTTCTTTGGTCATCTTCACTTTTCATGTATTTTATTTTTGTAATAAGTGAGAAGACGAGAAATTTGCATCTTCATTTTCCTTTTGACGAGAAATTTGCATCTTCATTTTCCTTTTGTTAGCGAAAAGAGAATAGAATAAATTTCCAGCCAATTCGAATAAATATCAAACAATAAGTGCATTTAGAAATAGCCAAAATTTATTAGATAATTAAAAGTTCAACAATATAGTAAAACAAGAAACAAAAACAGAAGAATCACGAGAAAAATCATCAAAACAAATGATTGGAATAATGTTTCTTGTTAATGAAACAATTCAACAATCAATAGTAGGGAGTCTTGTAGACATATGGTGGTGGTGGAGATCTGTATGTGACCTTTGGAGAAGGAGAATAGTATGTTGGAGGAGGTGGGGAGCTGTAAACGTATGGTGGAGGTGGAGACTTGTAGTTAACCTTCGGAGAAGGAGAGTAATACGGTGGAGGTGGTGAACTGTAGACGTATGGTGGTGGTGGAGACTTGTAGTAAACCTTAGGGGAAGGAGAGTAGTATGGTGGAGGCGGTGGTGAGCTGTAGACGTATGGTGGTGGTGGAGACTTGTAGTCTACCTTAGGGGAAGGAGAGTAGTACGGTGGAGGTGGTGGTGAGCTGTAGACGTATGGTGGTGGTGGAGACTTGTAGTCTACCTTAGGGGAAGGAGAGTAGTACGGTGGTGGTGGCGAGCTGTAAACGTATGGTGGTGGTGGAGACTTGTACTCAACCTTAGGAGAAGGAGAGTAGTAAGGTGGAGGTGGTGGTGAGCTGTAGACGTATGGTGGTGGTGGAGACTTATAGTAAACCTTAGGGGAAGGAGAGTAGTATGGTGGAGGTGGTGGTGAGCTGTAGACGTATGGTGGTGGTGGAGACTTGTAGTCTACCTTAGGGGAAGGAGAGTAGTACGGTGGAGGTGGTGGTGAGCTGTAGACATATGGTGGTGGTGGAGACTTGTACTCAACCTTAGGAGAAGGAGAGTAGTAAGGTGGAGGTGGTGGTGAGCTGTAGACGTATGGTGGTGGTGGAGACTTGTACTCAACCTTAGGAGAAGGAGAGTAGTAAGGTGGAGGTGGTGGTGAGCTGTAGACGTATGGTGGTGGTGGAGACTTGTAGTCTACCTTAGGTGAAAGAGAGTAGTACGGTGGAGGTGGTGGCGAGCTGTAGACATATGGTGGTGGTGGAGATTTGTACTCAACCTTAGGAGAAGGAGAGTAGTACGGTGGAGGTGGTGGTGAGCTGTAGACGTATGGTGGTGGTGGAGATTTGTAGTCTACCTTAGGGGAAGGAGAGTAGTACGGTGGAGGTGGTGGCGAGCTGTAGACGTATGGTGGTGGTGGAGACTTGTACTCAACCTTATGAGAAGGAGAGTAGTAAGGTGGAGGTGGTGGCGAGCTGTAGACGTATGGTGGTGGTGGAGACTTGTAGTCTACCTTAGGTGAAGGAGAGTAGTATGGTGGAGGTGGTGGTGAGCTGTAGACGTATGGTGGTGGTGGAGACTTGTACTCAACCTTAGGAGAAGGAGAGTAGTAAGGTGGAGGTGGTGGCGAGGTGTAAACGTATGGTGGTGGTGGAGACTTGTAGTCTACCTTAGGGGAAGGAGAGTAGTACGGTGGAGGTGGTGGCGAGCTGTAGACATATGGTGGTGGTGGAGACTTGTACTCAACCTTAGGAGAAGGAGAGTAGTAGGGTGGAGGTGGTGGTGAGCTGTAGACGTATTGTGGTGGTGGAGACTTGTAGTCTACCTTAGGTGAAGGAGAGTAGTACGGTGGAGGTGGTGGTGAGCTGTAGACGTATGGTGGTGGTGGAGACTTGTAGTCTACCTTAGGTGAAGGAGAGTAGTATGGTGGAGGTGGTGGTGAGCTGTAGACGTATGGTGGTGGTGGTGGTGAGCTGTAGACGTATGGTGGTGGTGGAGACTTGTACTCAACCTTAGGAGAAGGAGAGTAGTAAGGTGGTGGAGGTGGAGAACTGTAAACGTATGGTTTTGGATGTGGCGTGTATTTAGGGCCTTGTCTTTTGTATTGTGGTGGAGGTGATGGCGGTGCCGAGTAGTATGGGGAATTTTTTTTGGGTGGATAAGGTGATTTGTATTGATGGACCGGAGAGTTGTATTCTGGTGTTTGAGGAGATGAGTAAGGGTACGCTGTCACCGAAGCTGCGATGGCACCCAAGATCATGACATAAACCATGCAATGCTCTAACCCCATCATTCTTGAGGTTCTCATCGATACTCCCCGCTGCTCTTTTTCTTTCTTTGTTTTGGTTGATATTAATTCTTGAACATGGAAGCCCTTTATATAATCTTTTTCTGTGTGTTAAAATATCATATTATGTTCCTAACTTGGGTTCGTGTGTGGCACTTCCAAATGCATTTAGAGGACGTGCCAAGTTGTTTCTTTACACTATGTAATTTGTGGGGAACATGATTATATATATAATATTAATTTTTTTGTTTATCAGATTCTTTTGCAATCTTCAATAACTTTTAAGATTTTATAATATTCTTTTGAATGATTCGTATGCTTCAATTTATTACACAACATATATGAAAAATGACAAGGGATATGCTAATTTACTTAGGAGACTTCCAACAGGTTCGTGCTCCTAGACGCAAAAACAAAATCCAAACTAAAAAGAAGAATCGTGCAGATGAGGAAACAAAAGATGTGACACATCACATTTTACCATCTAACTACATTAATTTGAGGGATCCACCTGAAAAAAAATTGTACTATATGTTAATTCATAGTTGTTATAAAATTAAATGATCATTAAAATTGAACTTAGATCACGCGGGAAGATATTTAAGTTATAGTCTCACAGGCCATAAAAGTCTTAAGATGTCACTATTTAAAATAGAAATAGGAACTCTGACGATATATATATATATACTATAGTGAAGCTTCAATAAATTAATATTCGATAAATTAATAATTTTTTCTACTCATAAATTGATAATTTAACATAAATATCACTTTTATAAATTAATAAACAAAATAAAATATCATAAAATATATTGATTTTAGTGTTATTAATTTATAGAGGTTTTATTATATTTTGACATCAAATAAATGTACTAAAGTTCTTCGTAAAACATTGATAAGACATATATAGTAGTTTTTGTTTCTTGGACAGCCAATGATAGTAGCTAAACGGCTAGAAATCATCAAGGCAAATCCTAATTCTAATTTTATTGGTCACTAAAATATCTACAAAGAAACAACAAATTAGCAATCGCTTTTAATCCGTCACTAATACCCAATTAGATACATATTATTTGTTCTGTTGATATTTTAATTTAGCGACGAATTGAAAAATATATAAATATATAGTTTCAATAATAATTGTTAGAGACGCCGAGACAGTCTTTCGGCAGGTAGGTATTCCAGTAGATCGACGGATTAAATGTCTTGGTCATCAAATGTAGTTCACTTTATATTTTGTATGGCTAATCACTATCTACATACACAAGACTATAATTAGCAAATTAAAAAGAATGTAGCTAGAAACAAATAAATATTTATTTACCAAAAAATAGTAAATAAATATTTGCATACTAACCAAAGAAAAAATGTATGTGTATTACATACGTCTATTATATAAACAAATTATTCAATATCACTTATCTATGTACATACCCCATCGGGAATTAAATGCAAGCAACATAGAGGAGACCGTACTTACAACTTGCAAATTTAACACAAAAGTTGAAGAATCTAAGCATACAAAGCCAAAGTGTTCCTTTATTTCGCTATTAAAAACAACTACCAAAAATATGACTCAACAATTTTTCCTTTTTCTCCATCCTTAGCCTCCAAATTCTTCACCCCCAGTCACCACTATCAAGATGAAGACGCATGACTTCATGAACGTCGATTCTTTCTCCCCAAAGGAAAAACCAATTCGCCTCTTTGGCTTCGAGTTTAGAACTTCTCATGAAGAATCTGATCCGAAAGGTAATCACTATGAGAATAATGAAACCAGTATCAGTGACACTAACAAAGACAAGAGATTCAAGTGCCACTATTGTTGCCGAAACTTCCCTACTTCACAAGCCCTAGGCGGCCATCAAAACGCTCACAAGAGAGAGCGTCAACAAACCAAACGCTTTAAACTCCATTCAAACGCAGCCGCTTTCTTTCACCGCCATCAAGACAACGTTGCTGCTTCTAAGTTCTTTGAGGATCGCTTTAGCCTCGAAGCTTCTCAGATCAACGATGCAAGATTAGGGTTATGGCGTAGGTATAACTCATCGGCAACATTTAGTCGTGACCGGTCATCTTACAATAAATATACGCCTTTGTTCATCGGTGATCACCAGACTACACCTACATATGTCGGTGGTGGTAGGAATAGGCATAGTCTGTTTTACGAGTCCAAGACGAATGTATCGGACCACGTGAGTTTGGATCTACGCCTCTAGTTCCCTGTTTTAGTCTCTAATTTATTTTTCTTCTTTCTTTTAATAGTCTTTTTTTTGTTTACCTATGATAAGTGAATCCACATAGACATCATATATTAAAGGTTAAACGAGTTCTGAGTTTATAGAGATAAAATAGTAAGCTTGTATATTAATTATTTTAAATAGAACTAAAACGTGTTAATTCCTTTCGGTTTATAACACTACTTGAAATGGTATCCCTTTAAGGGAAGTGAAAGAGGAATTTAAAAAAAAAAAAAAAATAGAGGAACTTGAACGTGTTGCAATGGTTTAGTGGAAGAGCGAATTTGTGTCCAACTCATGAAAACATAAGTTAAAATGAGTACTGGAGGGTCTAGTGGATTTTATATGTTAAATGGTTTTTTTATATGTATTGATGATTGAAAATATCAAAAGAGTTTATATGAATTTTCAAATACAAGTGTTTTACCTAAGCCTTTTGTTAACTAGGATTTATTACCAAGTCTTTGGACTGTATTTCAAATGCGCTAAAGGTAGTTACAACAAAAAACTTAGCATATTAGATAGCTCGACTCTTTTCTATTTTCTTGCTTCACCTATTAAATTTAATTTTCTGGCAACGTAGGCAATGTATATTTGATCCCAGAACTATCGTTTGGTTGGTTCTGGAATGTCCACGCCAATAACATTAACTCTCAAATCTAAACTCGAATCGCTATAGGTCCCAAGGCATGCATCACCACTAAGTTTAACTTGAACAAATTTACATTTTTTCGTTCTTGTTTTTGCATCCACTCTACAATAAGACAAACCAAATAAATGTTTATACTTGTTCCGATTTTGATGTATATGACGCCTGTGTGCAGTATTTAATAACTCAGTTTCTGACAAGAAATAGACATTCGCCTAAATAATTCAAAGAGCCTAAATGTTTATATATGTTGCAAAATTAGATGGTTAACTTATGGAGGTAAAATAGCCACCTATGTTTCTTTGAGAGGAATGTGTCAGCCTAAACAAACAAATAACGTACTATGTGACCAAAATGAACGAATGGATGTAAAGGATCAGTAGTGAGCAAGAGTGAGAGATATAGGTTTTAAACTTAAATATTACAAATAAAATATTTGATTTCTATAAAAACCGTAAATAACAAATTCTGATTATAAAAATTTATATTAGTAATAAATTTGAAATAAGAAAGAATTATAATCACCTGCCATCACAAACTTGCAATACAATGAACTTTAGGGTTGAAACATTTAATTTATAACGTTGTAAAATGGCAAAAAACAAGTTCTATAATTGACGTTAATGCGTATAACGTCCACAAATGTTGCGGACGGTTTTGGAAACATCAATTTTGTCTTAAATCACAATATTTAATTTGACGCTACTATGATAAAAAAAAAAAAAAAAATCTACATAGGAAGTGTTTCCAATCCAGTTATGTTATTATAGTTACGTATGAACAGAGAAGTTTAACAAGAATATTGATTTTTCTTGAATCTATGATTTTCGAGGAAACTAAACACTAGATCCTAGTTGTTTTGCTATACAATTATTGATGTGTGATGTGAGAAAAGACTTTGGTGGGTACATGTATCGTCCTATAACAATTTTAATTTCAATCTAACTTCTGCTATACAAAGTACAAAGGAAACGCTTCATAATAAAGAAACGCAATTTCATGTCCCACACACATTCAAAACTCCCCCCTAACAAATTAAATAGGAATGAAAATGAAAACGAAAAAGACAACGATATACCAAAATGATATATATCACCTAAATATGCCCAAGAAAAGTATGTCTCATTTCACATTTTATTTGGCTCACCCTTTCTACATCTACTTTTGGGTGTAACATATTCAAGTGCTTAGATTCTATGTACTATGTATAACATGAAAAATCATTGTCTTTTCTCGTAGATGATTAATTTGATCTAAGGGCGAACAATTCTCTACTTTGTCTTTTTAGAAAATCTGACCATTCGATTGGTACTATAATGATAAAAAAGCATGTTTTTGATTTAACCTTAAACCAATTAATAAATCCAATAACCCCCAAAACTCAAAAATATACCAATTTTTTGCGAGTTCGGTACATGCTTCTTGGAGTGATTAATTGACTTACAATCCATCGGTTCAAAAAGTTTTTACAGGAAGATTTTTAGAAATTGTGCAAGTCATTCAAATATTTTCTGAGGCGTTTTTTTTATATTATAATTTTGTCCTTAAATAAAAATAGATAGTATTACCATGATAAAAATTTGCTTTTATTTTAGCTCCCAATAACTAATTTAACCAAGATAAACCCATCTTTTGACTTGTTTAATTTATCAAATCATAAGTTCATAACATAACTCAGACAGCTTCAGATATTCTGATAGAGAGAAGAAGAGCTTGCACAATGGCCACCGCGATACCGCTCTTCGCCTCATTCAAGTACGCCGATAGCCTCACCGTCTTCGGGATCTCCTTCTGCACAGCTTTGGTCTGCGAAGCAATCTCATGGATCTTAATCTATCGCACAAGCTCCTACAAATCCTTGAAATCATCCATTGACAAGGCTTCCAAGAAGCTCGAGACGATGAAGACTGATAATTCTTCCTCGAAACTAACCGTCAAGAAATCGAAGACGAAGAAGATAGATCGCGTAGAAACCAGCCTAAAGGAATCGAGCCGAGATCTATCCCTATTCAAGTTTAAATCTGGTGCTGTTGTAGCTTTGGTTCTCTTTGTTGTATTCGGGTTGTTGAATTCGCTCTTTGAAGGTAAAGTTGTTGCGAAGCTTCCGTTTCATCCGATTACGATTGTGAGGAAGATGAGTCATAGAGGAATGAAAGGAGATGATTCCACGGATTGTTCCATGGCTTTTCTTTATCTTCTGTGTTCTATCAGTATAAGGACTAATCTGCAGAAGTTCTTAGGCTTCTCTCCGCCTCGTGGAGCTACTGGTGCTGGTGGATTGTTTCCAATGCCTGATCCAAAGACGAATTGATCAGGTCGCACTCTGAATTCAGTAGCTGATTCTGAGCTCTTTAATGCTGATTTTAGTTGAAAGATTATGAATTTGATGAGAAACACTTTCAAAGTTTCTATTTTTGAGTAGAAATTTTGAAGATGCTGGTTTTGTGGTTTGTTTCTCTTAGTTCTGAATGCAAATACAATCTTTTTTTCAAGGGCTTGAGTTTTTTGTGCATATGTATTGTTTGGAGATTGAAATAATGAGAGGTTGATGAATTGATAGGGTTATTTTAGTTTAGTGGGTAATATGCAGAGGTTAAGATCATGTAACACTTGTGTTAGGAATTGAATATTTACATCATAGAACTTGTCTATGTTTAGCACCAGGGAAACATACCATAAAATCAAAAGATTTGCAGGGTTACTGCAGCTCAATCTAGTGATGAACACGCCCCATGTCTATTTTGTACACCTGTACTGAAACTAGGCTTCATGTTGAACTTGGTTTGCCTTTTGACACATCTTTGATTATAGAACATAAATTCAAGTTAGAAGATTCGAACAACTACTTTGCACAAGAGAAAGTTCCTTTACAGTTTTATCAACAAACAAAAATGTCAAGCTACCAAAAGGAAATGAGAATTGCAAACTCAAAATCACGAATCTCAACTCGAATCTCGAATACATTAAGTCCCAAAATGGTCGATTTGTTGAGTCTCTGATACCGACTCAGATATACTTATACCTCCATGGGTTTTCCTCAACTTGGCAACAAGACCCCACATATTAGCAAGTTCATTCTCTAGATACGCTTCTCTTTGTTTCGACTCTTCTACTGTTCTTTCTAGCTCAGCTTCCCTCTGAACTTTTTCAACTAGAGCAGCTTCAAATGAAACTTCCCGTTCCTTGCTCATACCCAGTTCTCTCTTCAGTTCCATCAACGAACTGTCTTGCTCTTTCCTCTTGGTAACGCTCTCCCTCCTTCCATTCCTTAGGTTTCCTGTCTTGCCTCGCGGTGTAACAGAGCTCTTATGTGCTGCTGCCAAATCAGCTGCTAGTCTCTCGTTGTGATTCATAAGTCTTGCTACTTCCTCAGACAATGCCTTGAGCTCAACAGCGGCCGCCGAAGCAAGCTCTTTGGCATATGAACTCTCTTCAGCAAGTTTCTTGTTTCCGAGTTCTAGTTGTTCCTTCAAGTCACTTAGTTCTTCAACTTTCAGTTTAAGCTCTTCTATCTCAAATGCCTGTTATATCTCAGTCAGAGTGAATAAAATGTTCAGATTTGCATATATAAAGGGAAGAGAAATTAAGATCAGTGAAAGTTTATTCCAGAAATCAAATGCTGTCAACACCACCTGTGCTTCTATGACTTTTTCCTCATTTTTGTGTGGGGTTTCAGAAGATTGTGGCATGTGACTTGTGACTGAGCTGATATCTCCCAGTTCCAGGGCATCAGAGAGCTGTTGCTTTAGGTTTGCAACCTCTTCTTGCAATGCTTCACATACACATGTCTGCAGAAAAGAGTTCATCAGTAACAGATTTCTCTGACATGTCTACACACTAGCTTCAAAGGTTTCTAAATATGCTGGAATTGGGGAGAGAGACTAGGTATTAGCTGAACCTTTTGGTTGAGTTGTTCCTGAATGATACGATTATCTGCAGCTTTAACCTGTAAATATAATGACAAGAGAGTAAAAAGAGTCCTTACTAAGCCATTTAGCTTCATTTGATAAAATAATAACAAAGAGCTTCAATGCAAGGGTAGAAACAATGGAGAGTTCTGTTAATATCTTTTTTGGCTTACTGACCAACAGATCATATAGAGCTAAATAAGAAATATTATAGCAAAGCCATCTTAGGTGTAGTATCAACTAATAGATAAGTACTGTGTAGACAGAGAGTTTCAGTACCTCGAGTTCAAAACATTTCTCATTTAGTTGAGCCCTCATTTCAGAAACAGCCTGGAGATAAGAGAGAGAAATCACTTAAGACTTGAGAGAAAATCCAACATCATCGATAAATTCCAGAACAAGAAGCACAAGGCCATTATGGATGTTTGAAAAGGATAATTCACCTGCACGATATCAGATTTATCCAATGCATCATGTGATGCCATAACAAAATCCAAAATTTGTTTCCCCAACTTAGCAATCTGGTCGTTCTTTGCCTTGATGTTGCCATCAAGGTTTTTAATCTGCACCTGCATAAATCCAAAAACAACCAGGAAGATAAATATGTGCAAGATTTGATTGAAAAATTGAAAGGATCATGAAGAGAATGCAAAGATTACTCTAATTTCTTCATTTTGAGGGGCTTTGGCAGCCTCTTCTGACAACAGTTTAAAAGACCTTGATTGTAGCGCCATCTCCTCAGATAAACTCTTTTGCTGTTCCCGCAGTATCTCCATCTGGTCGATCATTTTTATTCTAGTCTGAGAACAAGTAGACAAATGCCTTAAAAATCGTCTACCACTTATTCTAGAATAAAGCTCAAGAAACCATTGATGGATATGGAATGGGCTATCAGCCGTGAGAAAATCTCAATGTACCTCAGGTGTTTCTGTCTCATGAAAATTGTCTTCCTGAGCTTCTTTATCTGCCAATGGCGAGCCTCCTGAAAGTCTTGATTCTGTACGAAAATTACTGCCTGCCCCTTGAGGAGTTGACGGAGTACTGTTAGACTTGACCGCACTTGACCTGTCGCTGATGCTTGATCCCCCCAAACTGTTGTCTTTTTTCTGATAGTAAAACAGTAATGAGAGAAAAGGTGGTAAGAGAGGAAACGCCAGAAAGAAAGAAAAAAAGAGAAAGAAGAAGATCAAACAAAGAGGGCATGAAGCTGTGTGACATCTCATGCACACCAGAACCATAATTCTTTTGAAGCACAAAGAGTGCCAGAAATATGAGGTACTAACGATAGTATGAGGTTATGATGTTGAGGGATATGCTCTAAATTAAACAAGAACAAACAACGGTAAAAATTTATCAAAGCCATATAAATTCTAGAATCAAATGTGTACCTTAAGTTTTAACCAATTCAGCAGTCCATGCTTCCTGGTCTTCTTTTCTTCTCTGAACGTGTCATCTATAATCTCAGGAGTCCCTTCACGAGAGACATAGAATTCAAGGTTCTCATCATCCATCAAGTCCCGCCTCTTGTATGGTAGGTAAGCAAGCTGGCAATGCATTATCAACTAAGATCAGCCAAAAAAATAGTAATCGGCAGACATGCATTATCATCTAAACAAGTGATCCTACCTCCTCTTCTCCAAATGAGTGCCCCCTCCGAGGATCAACACGATAAGAAAAGCGTGATGTTTGTGGAGTTTTATTAGACACGAGAATTAATTTTGTCAGCCGTTGGATTCGACCCAAGAGAGCTGCTTTAGCATCTTCCTCTTCTTCTAGCTTTTATAATCACAACAAAAGAAAAGTAGATTTCAAGTCTTCAAAACCGAAGCGCGATATAGTAAAAAGTACACAGTTCTAGTGCAAACTTTTAAGCAGGAATCAATGACAGAAAAACATACTTTCTGCTTCAGTAGAACAATATCATCTTCACTAATATCCTTTAGCTGAGAGACTGGTTTAATTCCTTGTTTAAGCTGTTCCAACTCCTTCTTGAGTTGGTGAATCTCGTTTTGGTACTTCTTGATTAATGATTTCTCATCAATTATCTGTATTTTTATGGGGTTAGAAATCAAGAAATAACCTTCGGTACAGACATGCACTGATCTTAGAGAATAGATGTAAGTAAGACCTTGTTCTGTGCAGCTTGAATCTCGATATGCTTTGCACGATGGGCAAATTTCAGAGTGTTGTGTGTTTCTTCAGAGTTGCTTGATGCAGGAGTCACTGTACATATGAGCTACCATATCCAGATGGAACAATCATTCAGTTATCGATCAAAGGAATTGTTTTCTGCTGCATATGGTCATGTTGTGTGGCATTTATTGCAACAAGAAACTAAAACAGATGTCTAACAACACTTACAGATACATTTCCATGACCACTCAATGAGGACTGAAGCAGCCTAGTTAATTTAGAGTCCCTATATGGTATGTGATTAGCCCTCTTATCTGTAAGCTTTGATATAACCTACAATATTCCAAAAGAATTATCCAACTTCAGCTTAAGAGGAAATTATTTAACATAATGACTGGTAGGTCAAAACCAATCAAGGTTTTCAGCTGAAAAGAAGGGGAAAAAAGAAACAATCTACAGGCAGATCTATTCAAAAGAAAATGTCAAAGAAGTTCTTGAATACAACTAAACTTCGAAAAACTAATGTTGCTTGGGAAAAACAGTGATAACCAAGAACTCACAGTCCCTAAAGTCAGCAAACTTTTATTTATATAAGACCCTTCCTTGCGCCTTAAACCACTGGTTCCAGCCTTTGAGCTCTCGGAACCTGCCAGGTCAATGAGGTTCTGCAGATATAAGCGAAATTATGGGCAGTTAATCAGTTGTTCACCTTTAAGTGTTGTGACAGTGCAATAATAAATAGTTTATCAGAGTTGAATATCCTCCAGAGTTATAGAGCTATAATCGTACATAAATCACAAGATAAAAACAAAGCTATATACCAGCTGCGAGAGGTGTACAGCTCCACCTTCATTATCGTCACCCAAGGGACTACTCTCTATGGTCTGCAACCAATCAGGTTTTTAACATCTTTCAGAAACGGTATAGCTTTATTGGTAAATGAGAAAAGTAGGCCAAACTGTAAAGCTAATATATTTAAAATTACTAAACCACTGCGTTTTCAATAAATTATGACAGAGTTACTTGAAATTCTGTTGTAAAGAAAAAAAACAGTGTTTACTTTCTGCTGAAGAAAACTAGAGAGACTGGTAGGATTCTTCAGATTTCGGACATAAAGAACACAAAACTGTTCCTATTGATGAATATAACAACATATTGAGATTCTGTTAAATTCCCTACAGAAAAAACTTCACTAGTCGAAAAGGGGCAGTGCCAAAGATTCTTGGATGACAATATTCAGAGTTGAAGAGTACCGTGTTGCCAAACATATAACAATATTAAGAACCTAATTTCTAGCAAACTTTCTGTTGATAATCAAACCTGCGAATTGAGATGGACAAGGGAAGAGCAATTATATAGCAAATGCACAAAGAAACACGTCTCTCTGTGTTTTAAAAGAGCAAAAATAAACATACCAGGGTAAACATTGTATGGCTCCGGCTGCTGAGCAAATTAAAGCTTGTGGATCCAATATGTCGGTGCTCTGACATCAGAATGAAAGTTTTATCACGATGACGTACGTGATAAGCAAAAGACTGAAGAAAAAAGCACTAGATTCACAAGAAGGATACAGAATGAAAGGAAACTACTGGAATCAAGGAGAAGAAAACTAGTCTGAAGCTGGAATTGGTATATCATATTACATAAAAGGAAGACACCAATTGGTAAAGAAAACCACTATCTGGAACAAAAAGCGTAAGAAATTTATCATCAGGTTCTAGGATAAGGCTTTCCAATTAAAGAGAAACATGGAAGCACCTACCCTCTCCAGCTGCTATAAGAGAAAGCGCATGAGCAGGGGATAGCACGACTTCTTCTTTAATCCCTTCAATAAAGGTTCCCTATAATCGGTAAGAAAGAGAGGTTCAGAAAA
Source organism: Cardamine occulta (assembly GCA_028015245.1). Taxonomy (NCBI): domain Eukaryota; kingdom Viridiplantae; phylum Streptophyta; class Magnoliopsida; order Brassicales; family Brassicaceae; genus Cardamine; species Cardamine occulta. The sequence goes on from CM051385.1 coordinate 2,232,795, forward strand.
GAATCTTAGAGGGAAAGACACTCAAAGCAATAGAAATCAATTTTATTCTATTTTTCTTAGGCTATACAATAATTAACAGGAGAAACTTCAAATCTAGAATACCTGAATACCCAGAACATTCAAATATTGAAATTGGGCAACCTTTCACATTGTATTTGCAGGATCTCAGAGAATTTCATTTTATAAGAAAATGGAACAAGTACTTTCAAGGATCTAACCGAGAAAAGATGTCTCCTCTAAATAATAAATATGGTGTGCAATGTTTTGGGATTATATTGTGAGCAACATAGACACAGTTAAGATATTAGGAGACAGTGAAATCAGCACTATGCATGTTACCAACAGAAAAGTAATAAGAGGATTCAAAACTGAAATAAGTACCTGGTCATCTTCTCTAATCCTCAAATTTTGTCCTGCTGGGTTCAGTAAATCATTGACAACCTGAAGTAATTTGAACTTTAAGAAATCAAAAGCAGAATCTGACTATTATTCAGAACCACTGGTGAAGTTGACAATAAGGAATGGATAGAAGAAAAGCAGGCAGTGAATAGCACCTCATTATAAATTTCCAGGTAGGAAACACGTAGGAGAAATTCTCGCCTTGGTGTCTGCAAGATATAAAAATGTGTGACGTAGCTAGCACTTAGGCCAGGGAACTCGACTAATCAACATCCTAAGAAGTACCTCTTGTATAATGCTGAAAGCATCTTTCACGGCTAATGGTATAATACCAGGAGATCTTTGGTCCCCCTGACATTTTAACCAAACAAAACTGTCTTCAAGAGATAAAATTGTTACAATATTCATGCATATCTTTGAAGTCACAAGTAAACATGGTCTTTTAAAATGAAGTGTATAAAATCATCCGGCATTAGGGCAGGACCCTGTATTGATCATTGGTGTCACAGGAGAAAAGTTCTACTAGATCTTGGATGACACATTGCACATTGTACAAGGTAGTGGTCTAATACATTATATTTTAAGAAGATGGAAAACAAGAAATATCATGATTAGTGAATCTTACATGCATAGTGTGAGTTTTTCCACTGCTTGTCACTCCGTATGCAAAAATGGTCCCTGTGGTAGGATTAACACTCAAAGTCACTACATCAGAATTAATTGGCAAAAAAATCTAACTAAAAACTGTTCTAGAGACTAGAACAAGCACTAGATACAGTTTTCCAACTCAAAAATCTCATGTTCCAAATGAATGGTCATCCAAGCTGTTCATTATACTGTAGCTTGGGGTAAGCTTTGATATAATATAAATATCTTTTTCTTTTCTAAGAAAAAAGTCTTGACTAGATCAGGCAATATAAAGTGTTAACTCTCTCATTCCAACAAAAAAAAAGAAAAGAATTGTTTACTCCATACCATTGATCCCCTTCATAGCACCATTAACGACATGCTGGGAAGCAACATCATAGACCTGGTGTGTTGTAGTCGTAGGCCCAAAAACACGATCTGCAAGAAAGTACAGAACTTGAAGAAACAATATGGCATATCGGAATTTGGGGACATCTAGTTTTATTTAGGCCTTCATTAATGACCCAGGAAACTTCCATCGATTCCACAAAAGAACAATACTTTAATACCTCTTTTAGTATTCATGAGTGATGTGATGCGCTAGATATAACATTAATGATGCTTACAGAAACAAATGAACACTAGTGAAACAGTAAAGACTAACCATAGGCATAAGCTATTGATTGATTATGCTCATTCCTTACAATTGTTTCCCCATCTGCATACCATGCAATCTCCTCCCCTTTGTGGATTTCCCTTGGACTACGTCAAGCATAAACCAATGTAAAAAAATTCACAGAACAAACATCAACTCAGTGTTTGAAACCTACACAGCGAATTAGCACTGACCTGAGTGGACGAAAACGAACAGTCACAGTGACATTTTCTTTAGACGGCAAAGCCTTAAGCGGTACCTTTCCAGTAGAGTGTAAATGAGGCTTGCTTGGAGCAGATGAAGAAGTAGGAGAGCTATGGCTATCCACAGATGTCTCTTGATAAAGTTTAGAGGACGAGGTTGTTGAAGATACAGGGGAGCTAGTAGCCTTTAGCTTGGTAGACCTAGCATTTCTAGACTTTGATCCATTCCTAGATGCCATCAGAAACCAAATTCCAAATTCCACTGACTGAAAAAACGAAGCAAGTAGACAGTTTTTTTAATCAATAAACAAAAACAGTATACACACATATAGCCACTGAAATCTGTGGTAATGCTTGAGTTTCTGATGAGCTAAAAACTCCAAATTGTACTCAAACTTACGCCTCAGGTCAAAAAAATTTCCAGGAAACCAAAAAGCCTAAAACAGATGAAAAAAAAAAGGGAAAGAAACAGTGGAGGAGTTAATTGTAAGCGAGTGAGAGAATCACAATGGGAGGAAGACGAATGGAGGAATAAGAATAACGGAATTGCCACTGGAACACTTGGACACAAAAAAGCGGCTTAGCTCGAATTATTCGCAGGTTTACACAAAACAGAAGATTCCAATAGAAACGACGAAATAAGGCAGAAGAGAGGCAAGTGGATAATACCTCTATCTCTATGTAGCTAAAAGCCGAATCGCATGCACCAGATTGGATTAGATTATTATGCCAAAGAGAGATAGAGTGATGAGTGATTACGTAGAAGAAGAGGCATTTAACAAAAGTATCATTGTCATTTATCAGTTCGTTGATTGCGAATTGTAAAGACTATTTACTTTTTAAAATCTCGCTTGCCTTTGAAGCGATTATACCTTAATCGTACTTTATTTTCAATTCTTTATTCGTGTTTTTTTCTTGTAAATTGTAATCACAAAACATCATTAAAGGAGAGGTAGAGAGAGAGAGAGAGAGAGAAGGGAAGAAGAGTATACATACATGTACAATGTACGTATTTGCCTTCACGGATTCTGTGAGGAGAGCCAATTTTCGTAGATTTTTTCTTTTCCAAAAGTGTTTTTAAAACTAAAGAAAGAAGAAACAAGGAACAAGAAATTATTATATTGCTTTATAAGTATATTATTAAACTTTGAATATATATATATATCATTGACTCACAGTTATTAGATATGGAAGTAAATTAAGTGTATGAATGGTGTGTAACTGTGTATAACTAAAACAATATCGATATATTAAATAGTGATAAGTATAAAGTTGTTTTAGAGGAAATAAAATTTCACATACATTACCTAGTCAACAAATTATTTCCTTTTTTTTTTTGTTCTTGTGCTTTAATTTGTCAGTGGAATAAAGATTAGTTATGTTTCCTTTAATATATTACCTCAATTTGGGTCAACAATGACAAATATCTAAAATATGATGAGAATTTTTTCATTTTTAGATTTGCGTATAAATGTAAAAGAATATGATGAATAATAATAGTAAAATAAATTTTCCAAAACAACTCATCATTTATTAAAAAAAAAATCTCAAAACAACACATCTAAAATTTCTAGTAATTTTGTAAAAACCATTAGACCAAAAACCTGAACGGAAATCCATGTTGAATTACTTTTTTTTTTTTTGTCAAACATCCATATTGAATTACTTAAAAAAAATTAACCATGAAAAATATGTATTTTAATGATATTTAATTACATAAAATAAAATTAAAAAAAAATTCCAATGTTTTTGGATTTCAACATATATATTTGCCCGCCGAGGAAAATTTTATAGAATACAACTCGAAAGTCCAAAAGAGCCCATCTCTACTCAGTACTCACTCATCACACTACTCTCACTCGCCCACTCTGCAATTCTTTTCGATTCAAAAATCAAATTCGAAAAATTGCAAGAACAAACAAAAAAAGAAGATAAATCGAAAAGTTGAAAAATCGAAGAAAAAAAAAAAGCAAAAGGGTGATTCATGGAGGACGACGATCAGCAGAAGACTTCAGATCTAGTACAGGAGCTTGTTCTTCGCCTTGTCTCCCAAAACCCTCAAACCCCTAATCTCGATCTCAATTCTCCCGCCTTCCTCAAAACCCTTCGTTACGCCTTTCGCATCCTCTCCAGCCGCCTCACTCCCTCCGTCGCTCCCGATGCCACCGCCATCGCCGAATCCCTCAAACGCCGTCTCGCCACTCAGGGTAAATCCTCCGACGCCCTCGCTTTTGCCGATCTCTACACCAAGTTCGCTTCTAAAACTGGCCCAGGTAGTGTCAACAATAAATGGGCTCTCGTTTACTTGCTTAAAATCGTTTCTGATGATCGTAAATCCGCTACAAATGGCCTTGATTCGTCGATTCTGCTACCTAATTTGGGGCTTGGTGATGCTGGGAATGGTATACTTCGCGGTGGAGATGCTAAGAAGAAAGATTGGAGTAATGGGGTTTTATTGGTTAGTAAAGATCCTGAGAATTTGAGAGATATTGCGTTTAGAGAGTATGCTACTTTGGTTAAGGAAGAGAATGAAGTGACGGAGGAGGTTCTAGTGAGGGATGTTTTGTACGCTTGTCAAGGAATTGATGGGAAATATGTCAAATTTAACAGCGAAATTGACGGTTATGCGGTGCAGGATTCGGTTAAGGTGCCTAGAGCTACTAGGATCATGATTCGTATGCTATCAGAGCTTGGCTGGTTGTTTAGGAAAGTTAAGACTTTTATAACTGAGAGTATGGATCGGTTTCCAGCTGAAGTGGGAACTGTTGGGCAAGCGTTTTGTGCGGCATTGCAAGATGAGCTCTCTGATTATTATAAGTTATTGGCTGTACTTGAAGCGCAGGCCATGAATCCTATTCCTTTGGTTTCTGAATCAGCCAGCTCAAGCAATTACCTTTCTTTGAGGAGATTGTCAGTATGGTTCGCGGAGCCTATGGTGAAAATGAGACTGATGGCTGTTTTGGTTGACAAGTGTAAAGTCTTGAGAGGTGGGGCGATGGCTGGGGCTATCCATTTGCACGCCCAGCACGGTGATCCGCTTGTTCATGATTTTATGATGAATTTGCTTCGATGTGTATGTTCTCCTCTGTTTGAAATGGTGAGAAGTTGGGTTCTAGAAGGGGAGCTAGAAGATACTTTTGGTGAATTCTTTATCGTAGGTCAACCGGTTAAAGTTGATTTGCTTTGGAGAGAAGGTTATAAGCTCCACCCAGGGATGCTTCCCTCTTTTATTTCACCAAATCTAGCTCAGAGAATTCTGAGAACTGGGAAATCTATAAACTTTCTTCGTGTTTGCTGTGATGATCATGGGTGGGCTGATGCAGCTTCAGAAGCAGCGGCTGCCTCTGGGACAACGACTAGGCGAGGAGGTCTCGGGTATGGTGAAACAGATGCACTTGAACATCTTGTTACCGAGGCAGCAAAGAGAATTGACAAGCATCTGTTGGATGTTCTATATAAGAGATATAAATTTAAAGAGCATTGTCTTGCTATTAAGCGGTATTTACTTCTTGGCCAAGGTGATTTTGTCCAATACTTGATGGATATTGTAGGACCTAAACTTTCTGAGCCAGCCAATAATATTAGTTCATTTGAGCTAGCTGGGTTTCTTGAGGCTGCCATTCGCGCATCTAACGCTCAGTATGATGATCGTGACATGTTAGACAGATTGAGGGTGAAGATGATGCCTCATGGAACTGGTGACAGAGGCTGGGATGTATTCTCATTGGAATATGAGGCAAGGGTTCCATTAGATACTGTGTTTACTGAGTCTGTTTTGTCCAGATACCTGAGAGTGTTCAATTTTCTCTGGAAGTTGAAAAGGGTAGAGCATGCTCTTATCGGAATCTGGAAGACCATGAAACCAAATTGTATCACTTCTAATTCATTCGTTAAGCTCCAAACTTCAGTGAAGTTGCAACTGCTCTCTGCCCTGAGGCAGTGCCAGGTCCTTTGGAATGAAATGAACCATTTTGTTACTAACTTTCAGTATTACATCATGTTTGAGGTATTGGAGGTGTCATGGTCTAATTTCTCAAGAGAAATGGAAGCTGCCAAAGACCTCGATGATCTCTTGGCAGCACATGAGAAATACCTCAACGCCATTGTTGCAAAATCTCTTCTGGGTGAACAGTCACAGACCATTAGCAAATCACTTTTCGTTCTCTTTGAGCTTATATTACGGTTCAGGAGTCATGCAGATCGTTTGTATGAGGGAATTCACGAGTTGCAAATAAGGTGAGTCTTTTCTTAAACCCTAACTTAAAATTCAAACAAAATCAGACTTTAGGCTTTTGCGCAAATATATTCCTCTGTTTAAAGGGTCAAAATTTGATCTGTGATATCACCAATTTCCTGCAGAACTAAAGAATCAGGACGAGATAGAAACAAAATGCAAGAGTCTGGTTCATGGATCAGTGAGGGTAGGAAGGGGTTGACACAGCGTGCTGGAGAATTTCTTCAAAGCATGAGTCAAGATATGGACAGTATTGCAAAGGAATACACAACCTCACTTGATGCATTCCTGTCTCTTTTGCCTCTGCAACAATGTGTAGATCTCAAGTTTCTCTTCTTCCGGCTTGACTTCACTGAGTTCTACAGCCGGTTGCATTCCAAAGGATAAGAAAGTTGAAAGAGTATCAGGTTTAGTTGAAAAGCATAGTCCACAATAGCAAGAGAAGAAGACATGACATGCTCTACTTTCACTAACCGCTGACTGCAGCAATGGGCTCATGAACTGGGGATGCAGAGGATCTTTTCTTGAATCTGGGTGCGTGGAAGAATCTGTTTCTTATTTATGAGCTGCCTCAGATTGGTTTTCAATGGCTTGTTTCAAAGTTTGTGATTGGGAAACAGATTCTTGTGTTGGTAAATTGGGGAAGGTGTTTGTGTTTCCATTTGTGCTATCGGTCTGATTATCTCCAGGTTTAGTTTTTTCGCTGATTTGTATGATTTTGTTTTGTGACTTGGTTGATATAACAAGGAATCAGTTGCTTGATAATGTGTATTTCCTCACGATGATTTGAATCCGAAAGGCTTTCTTATGCAATCTAGAAGGTCATTGAATAGAAGTGATGTTTAGCTTCTCTATTTCATTGATATCTGTGTAAATGAAGCAGATGAAGAACATGAAACAAGTAGCATTTTGTAAAGAGTTAATAGTCTCGAAATCTAAAGAAATCGTGTAAAAAGAAAACACACGGCAAGGTTTTGATAATTATTTTGCAAATGCGTGAAACAATCAGACAACAAAGGGAGAAAAAAATAGGAAATAGAATGACGCCGCCTGAGAGATTCGAACTCTCGCGGGAAATCCCACTCACTTAGCAGGCGAGCGCCTTAACCACTCGGCCAAAGCGACTGTTGTGAACAAGTGTCAGATTTAACCTATAAGTATTTTCATATATTCCTCTATGTCAATTATCCGCTTAACATTATTTTTTTTACAAAACTAAAAATTCTTATCAATCTCTTAAAATTTTTATCAATAAAAAAAATTCAAAAATATTTTACAAAAGAAGAAATTTGATCCGCTGTAAACAAAAAATTTGGCAGCAAAACAATCAATGTATATGTCAAAAAAGTGAAAAAAATTTGGTAACAAAAATAAAATAGTTTTTAAAGTTTTGAAATTGTATATAAAGGGGGAAAAAACCGACTGTACATAATAATTAAACAAAAAAAAAAAAGGGGAAGGGAAAAATGAGAATTAGACATATTTGTTAATCAATTCTCTAACTTCTTCAATGACAAGCCATCCTTTGTGACCTCCGATCACCTCCTCTTTCATCTCATTTTCCTTCCACAACTGCATTATTATTATTTTCATATTGTCAACTTAATGCATCTCTGAAATTCAAAACTATTTGTAAATCTAGAAATTGCATACCTGAATGGTTGGCATTTTCTGCATCATACACAAATATGGAAATTGGTTTAGATTCAGATTTGGCACATACCATAGAAGAATAAGATATAATTATGTTTAAGCATCTTACCGAAATGTTTCCACGCTTCACCAATGTTTGAGGGACCTTGTTTACATCCACGTAGTAAAACTTTGCTCTGTGTTTTTTTTTTTAAGATTCACTTTAGTTCACAATATAATCGACTTTTGCAATAACATTCTTGTAAATAGTTGATTTTGTTGTTAGCTTACTTGTTATTATATTCTGCCGCCAATTTCTCCAACTTAGGCTTCAAGTAAATACATTTCCGACACCAAGAAGCCATCCTGCCCAAATATTACCATTCTTCATAACCAAAACATATATAGATTGGTGTGTGGTTAAGTTGTGAAAAATGAAAATAAATATAAAAACCCGGCAAAATGGTTAAGCGAGCAAAATGTAACCTAACAAGAATACTACATAATGGTCGAAAACCTTTGTTATTTGCCTTTAGTCTTACGGAATGAGTGAGTCTAAAATGCAACTCCGAAAAGAAAATCTTATACATAGAAGTCTATGAAATCGCGAAATCATTCAACCTTATTACCAACGAGAAGAGAACCATAATTGTTTCCTCTAGGATGACCTATCCAAAATGAATAATTGTACCTCTTTATAGGTTTTTTGGTAACTTAAATTTATATGGTCAAATTTTGAGGTACGAAGTCATGGCTTCTTTTGTCTATAATCTAGACCCGACTTGCCCATAAAGAACCGTCTCTAATTTAGATTATGGAGTGAAGAATATATGGTTTTGGTGTGTTTACCATTCGATGATGATAGGCTGAGAGAGTTGGCGTGCGTTTAAAAGAACAACATCAAGCTCATCAACGTTGTTAATGTGTTCCATCTCCACAGTCGTAGGCTGAGATACGTTTGGCCAAAAGGCTTTTAATCTCCACTCTTTCTCCATCTGTGAACTCCCAATCTTTTCATTATTGTAAACCCTCACACTAATCCCACACTTCTTCTCCAAATTCAAACTCTCTTTCCTCCAAAATTGTTCCTTCTTGTTACTATGAGCTTGTCTCGTTAGCATTTGAGGATTTGATGCCAAAGCTGCCATCTTCTTCTTCTTCTTCTTCTTTTTTCTGCTTTCTTTAAAAAAATTTCCAAAGTAGATATATTTTAGAGTTTTCATATGCCATAATTGAGATATTTTGTTTTTGAGAGTTTTGGGAAGAGATGTGAGGAGATGGAGAGAAAGCTTATCCGGAAGATTAATTGGATATATGCCACGTTGCCTACGATGAGCTGCTGGTGGGGGCCACCTTTTTCCATTTTTTACTTACTATTTTCTTGTTTAAATTTTGAAAATTTAAATTATTTGGTCGCAATCTGATAATTTCACTTGTAATACTAGTTATAGTCATTTTCATAAAATGCTTTTTCTTTTAATCTTCTTGTCTTACGAATTTCGTATTGAAAAGGTTATGTAAACATACATAATAACATTTTATATAACTATTTGGAAGTCATTAGTAATGCTATAAGATTCTCCAATAGAGCTGATGAATTGCATTTTGAAGAAAAAAAGGCAGAAGATGACGAAAGTCGAAACAAGAAGAGGGAAGGGTCCACACGCTAAAGACTTTATAGACGCGAATTATATCATTACTTTATAATTTCAGGGACATTACCATCCCTCCATACACTTTCCTCTTTATTACCCAAATCTGCCACCTTACTTAACTACGAAATTAAGTTTTTATATATCAGAAAATAAGTAGACACAGTACTATGTAAGAAACTTACATCTCTCGCTACAAAAATTCCAATACATACTCGAAACAAACAAAAAAAAGATTTTACTTATGAAAAAATATTTTCCAAGTAGTATTTGAGTTTCGAAGCTTAGATCTTTCTACTAAAACACTAATTAAAAAAAAGTGACAAAAAGATTACTATTAACGATACACATACCAGGTTTGAGGGATGATTACTTGTGAAGCAAAATTTGTGACTGCCTTTGCCAATTATGAACGATTTTCCCTGTTTTGACTTCAACCAAGAAGGCAAGAACGATTCAGGTGCCGAGTACTCCTCCCAACGGTTAAATTTTTTTTTAAATAATTTTTTTTTTTAGTCCTAACAAATATTAACTTATATTGTAGAGCCATTTTTCTTAATTGTAGACAGTACTTTTATATTTTAATACAGGCCTTTGAAAATTTTCGGAGCGACCCTAGATCTAAACATAACTACTTAAATGATAGGATGTGATATCCTAAATTCGTAACATATAATAGTGAATTAATTAAAATGCGAAAGACATGATTTCCGCATTATATAGTTAGATCATACAAAAAACGACTATATTAGAAGGGTTTAAGCTCTCAACCATTTGTAACACAACCACTAAACACTAATCCAATTACTAGTAATTTAGTAACATAAAACATTAATCACACTTTTGTTCATGGGGCGAATCCGAGGACCGAAAGAGGATTATGGGCAAACAAACAATAACTAAAGTTGGAATCTTAAACCACCGACACGTTTCTATAAAGTGGTATTTTAGTAAATAACTGCAAACCGAGGGGGTATTAATCGAATAAACTCATCACTTTAAGTCGTTCCCTAACGGTGTCGTCTAAACATTGTAGGCTCTTTCTCCTGTTTCTTAAAAAGTCATTTCTTTTCTTCATACACATCTCTCTCTGTCTTTTTTCGTTAAATCTCTCTCTAAATCCCAAAAAACACTCTTCACGCGCAACGAACTCCACAACACACCCACATTCTCCACTACTACTGCCTCTTCCTCCCTATCTATGGCGTCAGACGCCGTCAAGTATATGCCAATCCACGGCGGCACAACAACCGCCGCTGCCGACATCAAGAGCTTCTTCTCCTCCTTGAAACCGAGAAAAACCTCAACTTTCGCTTACGCCTTTGTTATAACATTCGTTTCATTCACTCTATTCTTTGCCTTTAGTCCTTCTCCGAACTCATTTTCTCCTTGGTTCTCTAACATCTTCTCTTCCTCCACAATCACTTCCCCTGCTTCAGCTGATACTTCTGGATCTCACTTCTCTTCTATTTTCTCTTATATTCTCCCCAATATCACTTCAACCAAACCCACCAATAGATCCAGCGACGCCACCGATCATATCCCTGTAAACACCACTTCTTCACTTCCCAATTCGAATTCCAAAAACGGTACTTTACAAGCACTGGCGCCGGAAAACCACACTCCGATTGGTAAAAACGTTACCTTTGAGTCTCCGATCGTAAACGGAACTAACCCGGTTGTACAAAACAATACTTCTTCTCATCCTCTGCTTTCAGATAAATCATCGCCGATGAAATCGAGTAATCAGTCACGGACCTCAACGGATACTGATCGAAACTCAGAAGCCGTCAAGAGAAACCATACGACGGCTCCGGCGCCGTCAAAAGCAGCAGCACCCGTGACGGTGGATCTGAAGGCCAATTCAAATTCGACTGCTTCTACACCGGAAAAGCAAATTAAAAACGGTGACTTGGGGTCGTCACTGAAACAAGAGATTGAGAAATGGAGTGAATCTTTGAAGGATTGCGAGTTCTTCGACGGTAAATGGATTAAAGATGATTCGTATCCGCTTTACAAACCCGGTTCGTGTAAGCTGATTGATGAACAGTTCAATTGTATTTCAAACGGAAGACCGGACAAAGATTTCCAGAAATTGAAATGGAAACCTAAGAAATGTAGTTTACCAAGGTATGTTGGTTGGCTTAATTTTTACAATTTAATATTTAGATTTTGTGGCTCAGAATCTAATAGATCAATCTATATAATAAATGTGAAGGTTAAATGGAGCTATTTTTCTGGAGATGCTTAGAGGAAGAAGACTTGTCTTTGTTGGTGATTCACTAAATAGGAACATGTGGGAATCTCTGGTTTGTATTCTTAAAGGATCAGTGAAAGATGAGACCAAAGTTTATGAGGCCAGTGGAAGACATCATTTTCGTGGGGAGGCTGAGTACTCATTTGTTTTCAAAGTAAGGCTTCTTGATTTGGTAAGAACCAATTGGGTTTTAATTCTTTTGTATTAAGAGTTTTCAATTTGATTGATAGGAATACAATTGCACGGTGGAGTTCTTTGTTTCACCGTTCTTGGTTCAAGAATGGGAAATTGTAGACAAGAAGGGAACTAAGAAGGAGACTTTACGGCTGGATTTGGTTGGGAAGTCCTCTGAGCAGTACAAAGGAGCAGATATAATTGTCTTTAATACGGGACATTGGTGGACTCACGAGAAAACATCCAAAGGGTACTAAAATCTCTCTCAATCTATTGGTAAAATTGCTCTGTCTTTGTATTCTATAATGTAGAACTGATATTTTGGTATTTGGTTGTAAAGGGAGGATTATTATCAAGAAGGAAGCAATGTTTATCATGAACTCGCTGTTCTTGAAGCTTTTCGTAAAGCTTTGACGACATGGGGTCGATGGGTTGAGAAGAATGTGAATCCGATGAAGTCTCTTGTTTTCTTTCGGGGCTATTCCGCCTCTCATTTCAGGTAAATGGAGACCGTCTTTTGAATCTATGAATCTAAGGTCTCAATCATTTGTTTGAGGTTGACCTTCACATTCAAATCTTGACACATTGGGAATGGTTTTGCAGTGGTGGGCAATGGAACTCAGGAGGAGCATGCGATAGCGAAACAGAACCGATCAAGAACGAGACATATTTAACCCCGTACCCATCTAAAATGAAGGTTCTTGAGAAAGTGTTAAGGAATATGAAAACGCATGTCACGTATCTAAACATCACTAGATTAACGGACTACAGGAAAGACGGGCACCCGTCAGTATACCGGAAACACACCTTATCGGAAAAAGAAAAAAAGAAGCCATTGCTGTACCAAGACTGCAGCCACTGGTGCCTCCCAGGAGTTCCCGATTCTTGGAACGAAATCCTCTACGCCGAGCTGCTTGTCAAACTCAATCAGCTCGGCCAAACACGACGGAAACCTTGAGGTTTTTCTTATCTGACTGAATACTTGTTTGATCTCAACAATTTGCTTTCAATTTGATGATGGCTTTAGTTGATTATAGAATGTGTAGAGTAAAAAGAAGATGAAAAATGTTGATCACCCGGATATTTTTGCTACAATTGTTTGTAAATGCTTTTGTCACTATGGTAATACTGTATTCAGCTCCAAAGAAAGGTTACATATTAATATTTATTAATGGAATTCATACCAGTTATCGTTGCGACTTGTAAACTATGTATGATGATCTTAATAACACTGTTTATATTTTCTTAGGTTAAAGTTGTAGTGTATGAAAAATGTGAACCACTTGAAATGTGAACGGGAGAATTTGCATTTGGAACTTATGGACGTGAGGAATTGTTGATCACCGACAATTCCGACAATTAAAATAATAAATCATTTGTCCATTTTCGGAAAAATAATAGGATTGTGGACAACGGGGGTTTGGTCACGATGTTTCACATGACACATGTGATGTTTGTGAATTTTTGTAAACCAAGAAAGTCTTTAAACAAGACGGTTAGGTCAAATGCTTTTATGAGTTCGTTCAGTGCGATTAGATCCAACCTGGTGCAGTTGTTCGCCACGTGGCGTACTTGTTACCTATTAAATTCTAGTTTAGATTAATTTAAGTCATACATTTGACTATTTGGTTGGAGATTGGAAAAAGCAGTTATGTTTATGTTTATGTTTGTGTGAAAAGTAAGATTACGGATGCTTAAATACCGGAAATATTTGAAGTACGCAGCACGAGACTCACCCGTACATATTTACTCCCTACGAAAAAGTGGCTACTAGAGTAACACCAAAACTACAAATTTACTTTTTAAGCATCCAACATTTTGTGACATTCCGAGAAACTTCTTAGGACTCATTTTCGACCAAGATGAGTCATTAAGGAACCGGACTAGCAGCCTGAACGAGAGGTAAATATATGGATGTTCAGAAATTTCAACATACATAGTATAGAATGCCGATCACCAGCACTTAACAAACCAAAATCACTGAAATCAAATCAGCAGTTATCACTATCCCAATCAGCAATGATAGGATCTTGTTGTACTCACAAATCATAGACCCGGTTATGATGTAACGCACCAACTCCATATATATGAAAGATGAGGTATGGATTCTTTTCGAGAAGAGATCACCTCTTCGGATACCTTTTGACTCTCTCTTCTTCAATGCTATACAAGTCAGTTAGACTAGTATAGCAATAAGCGCTCAACCAACCACCATTGCAATGATTTCTGGTTAGTTTCTGGTCTAATTCCTGGTTCATATTGGTTCTCCCAAATTTGAGTGTTCTGGGCTGTATTATAAATTCTGGGCCAAAATGGGCTTCTTGTAAAACAAAATAAAAGTTTTATAAATGGGGAGATTTTGTGGACGACAAACCCTTTTGCTTTAAGCACAAATAAAAGTATACAAAAGTTTGAAGAGATCAAACCAAATATTTTCCCTTTTTCTTTTTGTCTTCTATCATTCAATAAACATGTCAACCCTTTTCCTCCATCTGTTTTTTATCCGGTCCTATCCAAGAAAAAAAAAAAACTAACCGGATATTCGATCTATAGTCGTCTTTTAAAATCGGAGACGGTCCCAAGAAATATTAAAAGTAATCTAAATATACACAAGACCCAATTTTAAACCACTCGACCGTTTGCTCAAACTGTAACTGTTTATTTCCCACGTGCCTTCATGAAACTTGTTTGGCTGGCCGAGGCTTAACCGGCATCAATGATGACGTGGACAACCGAGGTTGTGGACAGCTGACGTGGACGGCTGTGCTGCTGAGGTGGCGACACGTTCGCAAGAAGGGCACATAGTAAGAGTGGTGGCCGGCAGTTGCATGTAGAAGGGTGAAGAAGTCTTCAAGGCTCTCAATTCTTTAACCTCTTTTTGAAGCCTACGGTTTTCTTCGGTTAGTGACTCGCAACATCTCTTTAGGTATTCACAGTCCACTTCCGTTTGCTTCAGCTTTGTCCTATTCTCATTTATCAATTACATAAACCCCATAAATATATTTTCTATTTTAAGAAAACAATATCATATGAACAATCTGTCGGTAATAATAAAGAAGTGGTAAGAAATATGGTAAATGTTTGATCATAAAAAGCTAAGATATATATATATATATATATCTTAGCTTTTTATGATCAAACATTTACCATATTTCTTTTGGTTCCAATGATGAGATTTTGGTTAAATTGTAGAAACGAGTTATTATTTGTTTTCTTTAGAAATAAGTCATCATAAGCAATTCTATATGGGAATGATGAGCGGAAGTGATATACTAATTTTGCACGAAAAATGACAAGAATCGACATGCGACGATGTGTTATTATTACTCGTGATTCATTTCGTCCTCATCCCTTTTTCAGAAAATAATCATCACAAAAAATATTTTCCAAGGAAAAAAAAAACATTTCATAAGAAGAAAATGAAGCTATTAATCAATGATTAAAGCTAACCTGGCTCGTCTGTTTTGAAACCAAACTTCAACCTGACGAGGACGAAGATTCAACTGCTTCGCCAACGCAATCTTCTGTTTCTGCAATGTTTTAGGGAAAAAAAAAACAATTAAAGGCTGATATTGAGCTTTTCTTTGAAAAAAATGAATTCAAGAAAAATTTTAAAAAATGTAAAGAATGGGAAACTAACAGGATTAAGGGTGCTATGTTCTTTGAAGCTGTCTTCAAGAAAAGCAGATTGGTCTTTAGAGAGTCTTAGTTTCTTCCTGGTGGATCCGTTTTCATCATCGTTGTCTTCGTTGCTGGCTCTTGAAGCAGATCTCTCAACTTCATCATCTATATCTCTCTTATTGCTTCTTCTCTCATAACCATAACTCTTAATACCAAAGTCCAATTGAAATGACGACGTTACGCTATTCGGCGGTGAAACTGATAAACTAGGCACCGCTTCCTCCTCCTCTTCCTCTTCCGCCACCGTAGCTGCTCCCGATATAATTCTTCCTCCTTGCCGACCTGTTATTTTGGTTCATTTTCTTTAAATCAGTCAAGGAAATTGTTTAGGTGTATATTTTCTAACCATATCAAAATAAATTACAATTAGAAGAAATCTATAATTGTTTTTTAAGCAGATATTCAAACTTATTTGGAGGTCTACAAAAACAGTTAGGTATTCTTGTTGATAGAAGATATCCACAATTGTCTTTTTTTTTTTCCGTTCCTATTAAATATATATATTTTAGAAACCTGGTTCTTCTAACTAGTCACAAATCAGTCAACAATTTTGGAAACTGATTTCAACATCCCATCGACACGTATTAGACATAGACTTATAATAAGCAAACAATATACATGTAAACACTTTGAGTTTTAAGAAAAAACATGTAAGCCAAACTAGGGACTTGAGTGAAAAAAAAAAAAAAATTCACACCATCATTGATTACTTGAAAACAAACTTTTAAGCCATATTTTTTATACACAAAAGACCCTTACTGTTTTCTGGGAGCCAATTTGGGAAGTGAAGCTGAAGCTGTAATGGCGGGTCTAGGAAAGACGAAACCCTAAATCCATCAGAATCATTTGCACTCGGCGCCGGTTTCTTCTTCTCATCTGCTACCGGCGGAGACGAAGAGGATGACAAAGATCTGTGACCAGAAAAATCAACATCTAAACCCATGCAGAACCCAAGATCTTTGTCGGAAGTCGAGGTAGACGAGACTGAGGGAATAATAATCTTCGAGTGCTTCTCCAGAAAAGAGAACTGTTTCTTAGTATTATGGCCTAGAGACAACGCTAGCTCCATATCTTACGAAGAAAATAAGAAGTTTTAGAGAGAGAGAAATAGAGAGAGGGTCGATCGGAACAAGAAGATCTGTTTTGGCCTTGTGGAGTGATGACATGAAGTGAAACCCCACTTATTTATTTCCAAGTTAATTGCAAATTTTTAATAATATTAATTGTACATATATATATATATATATAGGGAACCTATAAGATATAAAACATTTTTTTTTTAAACCTAAGATATATATATATATATTTTTTTTTTTTTAATTTCTCGTCTATGCGGAGAAATGGAGTATTTTGGGGTTGAGATAGATTTAAGGAGATTGACCGACAACTGCCATTAACATACGCACGTGAATGCATACAAATATAAAACCATACTCTTAATTTCTTACACGAGACTGGCGCCTATATATATATATTAAATTTCTTAATTTCCTCATTTCTTAATTTCTTACATATATATATTTATGTTAATATATAAATATTGCTCTGACGCTCTCATTTATGTAATTATGTTTGTATTTCTAAGATGAAAATCTAATCTTCAGGAAATAGTATAAAGTTTGTTCTAAAAGCAAACAATATTTTTTCACGAAATTCACAATTTCGTATGCAATTCTTCTATTTCAAGATGCTTCCCAAATATAAGAGATAACAATCAAACTCATTATCTCAGAAGGTTTTAATGGCAATAAACCCTCAGATAGAGGGAAATTATAAAGGAATATAAATGAACATCTGAGTATGCAAAAAATAACTATGATCTACACAGCCTTGTATGTATATCTAAATAATTACTTTAATCGATCACAATGCAACCATTGAAGAATATCGGGTAATTTTGAAACAGTCATGGATTTTAATTTTCACGTCATCTTTAGTACTCCATTGAAGAAAAACATTGAGGAATGAGGAGTAGTGATTTTCATGAAGATCTTAGACTGTTCGTTGAAAATTATTGAAGACCATAATTAGTTTGACCGGCCAGCGTAATTCTTGGTCACACGTTAATGATGGGGACTTTGAATTTCTTGAGTTTAAAGAGATTTAAGAGAAAAGTGGAAGTTGTTGGAGAAAGAAAAGGAAAAATATAACTGGAAGTAAAAAGTGACGGTTGACATCGTAGTTACCGCAATGGTCGGTGTAATAAGTTAATAACTAAAGTGCAACCATTTCCTTATAAAATAGTACTAACATTTAACATAATTGAACTAATGACTACTTGTTGGTATTGGACTGATGAAATGTCTTTGGAGTCTGGAGTATGTTTTTTGAGATTGCACATAGTAGCATATAGAAAAGCTGACACGAATTTGACACAAGTATGAATTTTGAATAGAATTTTAGATTTTCCCATGATTTCACTTGTAATCCAAATATGAAAACACCAACAATATGGTAAAATGAAAAAAAAAAAAGAAGAAGAAGATAACCCTTATGTATTAAGATACATAAAATTTTCATCCACAAATAAACCGCAAGACATCTTTCATAATATCGAATTTCAGCGTCGTTGTTTTATTACCATCAATTTTGTTTTCTTTGTATTTCAAGAGGCATTATTGTTAGAAACGAAATGAAACAAAACAACGTTACTAATTACATAATTAAGTTGGATTATATAATTACATGGAAAAATATGTCCTAGTATTTACCGAACAAAAAAGGGCGATCAAGACATAATGATTAACGATGATACTTAATGATAAGAAGAATCAAAATGCGAAAACGATGACCTATCAAACAGTCACGAAAACACTCATTCAAATTTAATTTAATTTTTAGTTTGACCAGAATTGTTATTGGCTCAAAACTTTATTCATTACGGTGATGGTCCTATAGCAACTTGATTAATGTGTTCTTACCCAACATCATAAATACATTTTCCATAAATTACAACTTCTTTTTAAACTTATTGCAAGTTGCTTTCAAGAAAAGTTCTACATATTAAATAGCTTCATTATTATGTGTATGAATGGTACATGTCATAAGTTCATAAAATGATCGTTGGTTTCAAAATAGTACTTTGTTATAAATTACTAAAAACTGTAGGGTATGATTGATAATTCATGGTTCATGGAATAGTATAATTATGTAATTCTACAGATTTCATGATGACATTCGAGGAATTTGCTATTTTGCAAGTTTACTGACTAGCATAGAATGACTGATGTCGCTCTACTGCTTTTCAGCCACATAAATTTGTTCGTTTAATGTTTTTGCCTTTTATTATGTAAGTATTTATAGAATTTTAATAATTTCGTAATTCTGCGGAGTTAATAAGCAAAACCGGAACGTTGTGTATTTTAATTAACACATGACCCATTTTCATATTATAAAAATCAAATATTCCAAACTAACTTAAATATCTGGATTTTAAAACAATATAAGGGAGTAGTCAACGTATGAATGATGTTTCTGATTATTTGAGTAAAATCTCGAGAGTCGCCAATAGCTACAAAACCGAGTTTTAAAGTTGGTTATTAGTCTCCAGATAGGGACCAGTAGAAACCAAAGGTAAATACCAGCAATATAAGCCGCTTAGTATTACAAAAAATAATTGTTTCAAATCTGTCACTATATAGCGACATATGTCCTCTTCACTCTGTCGTAACATGATTTCAACCGATGACGACGAATATAAAAATATATAGAGGCGAAAATTCCATACCATATTTATTCTACGCATATGATATAAGTTTTTATTCTAGAATTTATAATTTTCATTTGGGGCGTGGAGTTATGGCTAAAACACGAAATGAGAGTGAAAGGACCCCACGCGCGTGGGACGCGGATGATATCCTCAACTACGATTGAGGGGTGTCATGCTTTTAGGCTCCTTGCAATAATTGAAGTCATGCATACTCTTATTATTCTTCTTCTTATTATTTACTATGTCAAATATTTTTTGCCATCTCAATCTTTCTTTCAATTATTTCTCTGATCTCTGTCCTACTAAATTAATTATTGCACTCTGTTTTCTTTTTGCTTAGATTTTTACTATGCACAATATTTTTGAATTCCTTCCTATATGCTGTTCAACAGATTTATGGCTTTCGTTAAATAGTTTTGACTTTTAGAGTAAACTTAACCGCTTGTATGTTTATATAATGAATAAGGTTGTTTAAGAATAATAGAAACTCCTTCAACTTTAAAGCCCAATTTAGTATTCATACATCCTGTACTATAATAATTTATTATATTAACTTTGCACACTCAAAGCATGTACCTTGATATTAGTACTAATATAAATCCCTTCATTTTTTTCGTTTTGATTACGTAGCCTGTTTTTCATCTTCAAATTTTCCTCTTCTTTTAATTTTGGCTCTGTTCCCATAAGCAAAACCATGTTAAGAAAAAGAGTTGAGTTTGTTTTTCTGGTAGTTGTTATCTTGTTGACATTTACATTGACTATAAGGTTCAAGCATCCCATATACGAAAAAGCAAGTTGAAGAGGAGAGAGTCACGTGACGACGTGCCTGAGGAAGTGATGATGGGATTATAGAACTGATGAACCAGTGGGGTCCGTTTTGTCTTGCTTGAGAAGAGGCAATCTCCACACTGGCAATCATTTGTTCACTGGGACCTTTTTATCCTTTCTTAAAACTTAAGTTTCCCTTAAATGTATTCTATATTTGTGCAGATTTCTTCATTGTTCATCTCTTATTCTTTTCTTTTGTGGGTAATGGGCATGTATTATTGTCATACTCAAGTGTTAAAAATAATCACCTAATTCAATGTTGAAACTGTTTTAACTAAATGACTAATTAAGGGGATTGTTACTTTTTTTCCGCTTTATGTCAATTTTACAAAAGTGCATCTAGTTCAAATTGGTTACTACATTGGACTAACAGATACTACTATAATCGATGTAATTAATGCTAATTGGAATAAAATAAAATGATTTCTTTCTAATATAATCAATTCAGAGTTTTTGAAAAGATTAACGTTTGAGTTTAATGTCCGAGTCAGGCTGATATAGTTCAATATGTTGGGTTAGTAGTAGTTGAATATGTAACTTTGAATTCATTACCTTGGGACGTGACAAAAATGTTGAAACAATAGGTTACCACTTACCAGGGTGGCCTTCCGTTCACGGTTCACCAATATAGCTATATTCACGAGCTACACGCAACCACCAAATCCATTGAGTAACCTAACACTCAACCCAAACTGCACACATAACTCGTGTCATTTGACGGACCTAGCTAGTTTCCAAAGCGCTTGTTTCAGTCAACTTGTTAATCTCATACTCAAGACTCCCACTAGTATCAAACTCAAAATCAACCCACACAAAGACGCATTCATTCTCGAATCATTGAGCTTCTGACTCAAAGCTCCCATTTCACACAAACACATCACTTATGACTTATCCAATATTTTATTTGCAATAACCTTTGCTTTCACTGTATTCTAAGTTGAATTGGTAGAAACAACCTTCGCATTCAATTTTGTCTTCCTTTATTATTTTTATATTGGTGTTTTAAATCAGATGATTAAAGATTTTGAAAGTGTGTAGGATTTCTGTCCCATTTTTTCTTCTACGAATACGTTTAAAAAAAAAATTCATTTCTTTTTTCTAAAAATACTTTCACATCGTCATACAGTGAAACTTCTATAAATTAATACTCGATAAATTAATATTTTGATAAATTAATAATTTTTTCTAATCCCAAATTAATATTTTGCCCCAAATATCATCTCTATAAATTAGTAAACTCGATAAATTAATAAAACATTATAAAATACAGTGGTCCAAATGTTATTAATTTATAAAAGTTTTACTATATATAAAATAATGCAACAAGAAGAATTGCGTTTTTTTCTGCATAATTTCTTTCTAAAGAATGTATAGTAATCTGATTGTCCTCTATTTCATTTTTTTATTTTCCTCTATTTCATATTAATATATCTTAAAATCTATTAAGTCATTTACTTTCCTGGACATCTTTTTTTGGCATCAACTTTTCTGGACACTGTTTAAATGACATACATCCGTATAATATTATATAGATATATATGATTAGGAAAATATAACGTATTATCTGTATTTCTTTTTTTGGTATACTTTATTTCTTTAGTTAATTTTATTATAATTTATTATAATTTATTGAATTTGTTTTAAATTGTTTTATTGTTTCGTTCCAAAATATTATATATATATCATCCATGATCTTTGTATTGATTAAAATTTAGTAATATTTAAATTTACAGTCGAAAATTTGTAGTTACTACCAAACTATTATACAACCTCATAGGCTCCAGGGAAAAAAAAAAGAATTACATTCATATTTTGCAGTTTGGAATGGAAGGGGGACGCTTTATCTCGACCGCAAAATCAGCCTATCGAGTAATATTCTGTCTCTCTCAATTTCAAATGTAAATTTCATTTGCCGGGGAAATCATTCCACGAGGACTGTAATGATAGTTGATAATTCGATATACATGTTGAATGGGTTTCGTTGTCGTTATTGATTGGTGATCCATAAATAATTTGTCAATGATAAATTCTCCACTGGAGCCCACAAGATAAAGTTGATCTTATTACTGAAGTGAAACTTTTAGTTTTCTACTTTATTTTTACAAGATTAGTAAACACCCATTAGAATACATTTTGAGGAAATCAACTTCCGTATGGTGATAACAAAAATATGTATATTTAACCAGAGCTTGCCAACATTTTTTTTTTGAAAAACAAGAGGTTAATGGAAATCAACTTCCATTAACCTTCTTACAGTCTAATCTAATCTCTCCATTACTCCCAGTCAAGGGACTAATATTCCCCATGTTGATCATGGACTGAGCAAAGGCCTGAAAAAACAGAGCTTGGTTACTTGCAAAGGAAGAAACAATCGCGATTGTGGCTGAACCGGTGGTAGAGAACAGCTCTTGGTCTGACTGAAGAAGTCCATTGTTGCTCTGAAGGTTGGCGAAGTAATTGTTATCGAACGCATCAGGTGTGCTCAAATCGAGATTAGTGATCGTTGATACGCTGCCGTTTTGAGGACATAGCTGTTGAAGACTGCTCAGAAGCGTTGAGTTTAGAGTCGGGTCAGGATTTCCTGTCCCGCTGAAGTTAAATAGTCTGTTGTTGAACACTCCACATCGAGCACGCCCGGACGTATGCGCACCTACGTAGACAAGAGCTGGCGTCGGGCTTTTGAATTAACTTTACTTGCAAGTAACTAAAAGTTTAGATGAACTTACCAGATAAGGCTACTAGATCGTTCGTGTTTAGCCCGACAGCCGAAAATTTAGATGTGATATTGGTAAGGCTTTCGACGGGAGAAGGAATGGACGAATTTGCCCCGGCGAGGTTTGCGGTGAGACTATCTCTTCTTCCTAATAATACAGTCCATGTTGGCCCTCCTGCCTGAATATGATCAAACAAATATATGAACATATACATATCTTTGTTATTACTAAAACAAAATTCATGAGGAAATTGTAAAAAAAAAGCAAATTTGACAACAATTTGTTTAGTGATGTTTTGTTGTTCACAAAGAAAGTGTAATTACCAAAGACACGGAAGCCTCAGAGGCAAGGGCTAAAACGTCAGAGCAAGAGACAACACCAGGGCAAGCGTTTTCAAGGGCAGTCTTGATATTATCGACAACGTTGAATCCTCTAGCTGAGTTTGCATTCGGACCAGCGTTCTTCTCGCTTTGGATGCTTCCACTGTCGTCAAGCAAGATCGACGCATCACAACCCTTTGAAAGATAAAGAAGCAAAGCAGCGGTTTAGGGCGAAAAATATTAAAAAGCCTTTATGTTACAGAGTTGCATGGAGAAAAATTAGTATACATTAACAAAGCAGTCGTGAAAATGAAGGCGGATGAGACTGGCTCCGATTCTTGTATCGGATTGAAAAGCTTGCTGAATAGTGCTGCGTACGATGGCAGAGGCGTTAGGGCAAGTCCCAGAGTAAAACGTTGCATTTAGCTGTGCAGATGATGTCCCAAACAACGAGGAAACAATAACAAGAAGGCTGATTATGAACAAACCATCACAAGTAGTAGATAAATTTGTTACTGCCATTAATTAGGTTTTGCAAAATAATGATTGTAGAGGTTTGAGTAGCTATTTTCCACTGATTGGTGCGGAACTTATGAATATTCCATATCATTTTGAAACCATTGTATATATAGAGAGGAAAAGTTGATTAAACGCGTATTTCTTGACTGATCATGAGAGTGAAAGATTTGAAATCAAGCCAATAACTATAAATTAACGTGTGTTTGTTTACTTAGTCCAAAGGATGAAAAAAAAAACTGGTGCTTCTACATTTTGTTTAGTTAAAAGCTATTTGTCTTTAGGTTACACCATCTCCATCACTTGCATTATTGTAATCCTTCCACGCGGTTAGTAAAAGAAGTTATTATAAGATCTTGCGTTCTCACAAGAAGAAAATTTTCAAAAAGTCACATTCTGTGAATGATAAATAATATTGGAAAGAACTGCAGCTTTCGATAATTGTTGGAGCTTTACAGCTGTGTTTTCAGAAAACCAAAAAAAAAGTTTCATATTCAAGTGTTTTATAATTGAGTTGTTACTTAGCTTCACTGAATTTGATAGAGAAGACTGACTTTTGGGGATGTTCCTTTTTGACATTAACCTGTAGAATAAACATTCAAAGATGCGCGACTGACGCGACTGGGTCCGGTATCTCTGCGATAAGGATTATGAATCTTAGAATGGGCTTGTAATAGATTATGTTTCCCATTTTTCAAAATAAATATTAAGGATAAAATCTATGCACTAATCACTTGATAAATGATATAAATAATAACGCTAAACCGATATCCTAAACCTATTAAAATTTTCTTTTTTGTTTGTTTCAAATCAGTTTACAATGGTTGCTTCCATATCTGAAATCAAATCTCAACCACTTCGCTGTACTTCTATTAATTTCTCATGATTTTATAACTTTCTCCATTGAACACTAGATAAATTAAATATGATAAATCATGACATGAATGTAATCTAGTGGTTTCTATTAATTTTGGTCATTGTAGCGCAATCTAAATTCAAATCTCGTTGCATACACATAAATTATTGACAATAATAAAATCTAATCGTGAAATATCTATGTATTTAAGCATAATAAAGTTTTTAAAACATAAAAAATTTCCGTGTGTAAAACAGAATCCAACCACTCAGTTATTTTCTTCCCCAACCAAACTTATTACTCCCTCTGTTTTTTTTAAGAATGTCATTTTAATATTTTTCACACAAATTAAGAAAACAATGTAAATTTTTTTTTTACCATTTTTAATACAAATTCTCTCTCTAATTATTAAGATGAAATAATAGGGATAAAACTGAGATTTAGATTAAATATTCTCATTGGAAATAGAAAACGAAACTTTTTGTGAAAAAAAAATTAAACCTTAAAACAATACTTTTACGTAAACGGAGGGAGTATTTTACATAAAAGCTTAGGAGTACTTATTCATGTATCATAAACAAACGGTGAAACTGATCACATTATTGTTCACATATCTGCTAAACTCACTGGTCCGTCAGATTGCATACGAATGTCCTCTGCTTCAGTGACTGATGACTGTCCATTAACCGCCTTACAATCTTGTCTAATCTCTCCACTAGTCCCAGTCAGGGGACTAATGTTACCCATCTTGATCATAGACTGAGCAAAAGCCTCAAAAAACAGGGTTTGGTTACTTGCAAAGGAAGTAACAATCGCGATGGTTGGTGAACCAGTGTTGGAGAACAGTTCTTGATCAGACTGAAGAAGCCCATTGTTGCTCTGAAGGTTCGTGAAGTAGTTGCTATCAAATGCATCAGGTGTAGTCAGATCGAGATTGGTAGTCGCTGATCCGCTGCCGTTTTGAGGACATAGCTGTTGAAGACTGCTGAGGAGTGTTGAGTTCAGAGTCGGGTCGGGATTTCCTGTTCCGTTGAAGTTGAATAGTCTATTGTTGAAGGTCACGCATTGGCCACGCCCAAACGTATGTGCTCCTATGAACATTGAACCATAAGAGATGTCATTAATAAAGGTTTTGTTTAATTTGAGCCGCAAGTAATTAAATAGGTCGATGAGTTATAATACCAGACAAGACTACTACATCTGTTGTATTTAGCCCGACAGCTAAAAATTTAGATGTGATGTTATTAAGGCCTTCGAAGGGAGAGGGAAGCGACGAATTGGCCCCGGATTGGTTTGCGGTAAGACCATCTCTTCTTCCTAATAACACAGTCCATGAAGGACCTCCTGCCTAAATATGATCAAACATGAATATTTTTATTTGTGTATATGAATGTAAATTATGTAAACATATATGTAATGTTAGGGATGCTAATCGGTTTTTATTTTCATCGGGCCCTAAAAAAACACAGGATTAGTGCGTGGGTACACATGAAATATTTCTGTTTAAACACGTCAAAATGACGTCGTTTTAACATATATTTTAAAATATGCGGGTAAACTTAAAATATGAAATATTTCTGTTTAAAATATGCGTCGCTAATGTTAGGGATGCTAATCGGTGGAATTCAAAAGGCCGGGATTGATCAATCCCATGGACTTTTGATCCATACTAACATCTCTATATGTGTGTGTGAGTTTTGTTAGATATGTTTATGAAGAAAGTGTTATTACCAAAGACACGGAAGCCTCTGAGGCAAGAGCTAGAATGTCAGAGCAAGAGACGATGCCAGGACAAGCATTCTCGAGGGCAGTTTTGATATCGTCGACAACATTGAATCCTCTAGCTGAGTTTGCATTCGGAGCAGCGTTCTTCTCGCTCTGGATGCTTCCAGTGTCGTCAAGCAAGAGCGACCCGTCGCAGCCCTTTTCCAAAAGTAAAGCAGCCAAATAGCGGTTAGTTGAAACAGAAATCAAAAGGCCTTTTTATGATAAAATAAAATCAAGAAGCTTATTTACAGAGCTCCTTATAGACTTATACATTAACAAAGCAGTCGTGAAAATGAAGGCGGATGAGGCTGGCTCCGATCCTCGCGTCCGATTGAAGAGCTTGCTGGATAGTGCTGCGAACGATGGCAGAGGCGTTAGGGCACGTCTCCGAGTAAAACGTAGCGTTTAACTGCGCAGATGATGTCCCAAACAACGAAGAAGCGATAACAATAAGGCTGATGATGAAGAAACCATCACAAGTCGTAGAAGAGCTTGTTACAGCCATCAATCAATTTGTTGTGATAGAGTTTTGATTAAATTTTCGTTTGACGGATTGAATCTGAGCTTGTGATAAATTAATCTAATTAGTTACTACATTATATAGAGTATCATGACTGTCATAGATTTTAACTGAAGCCAATTAAAGTCTAAGCGCGTGTTTGTTTACTAGTCAAAAAAATGAGAAAAGATGGCGTGCCTCTAGATTTTCTACAATCCGAGTTTGTTTATTTAGTCAAAAACTCTTAAAAGTTGAGTCTACGATATTCGCTTCTTAGTCACGTTCCACGACAAGTATATAATCTGTGAAAGAGTTGTTAGTTGTTAGGGGGCTTTACAGCTGTGTTTTGAGGGGAAAATATAGATTCATATTGAAATGATTAAAATGTCTTTTTTAAATTCGCTAATTTTGCTTGGGAAAGGAAAAGTTTAATAAAAACAAAAAAAATGGTTTAAAATGTCTAAGAATATGCGACATATTCACAGTGACAGACATCAAAATTTATCTTTTCTCATTTCCCTACAATCTTGTGAAATAAAGAAATTTTTTCTTTTCTACCTCTACGTCAAAAAATATTAAAAAGATAATAAAAAAATCGAATAATTCAAAATTTACAATACTCTCTGATTTACTATATATGATATTAATTTTTTTTTATTATATAAGAAATTTTGAAAACCCTCTAATGTCTAGAAATATTTGACACTTTGTGATCATTTATATTCTACGGCCTCTTATGATTGGTTGAATTATTCTTTAATCAGATATTAGATGATACTTTAGTGAAACATTAAATATTCAATTATACAAAACTCGGATAGATTTAGATTTTTTTTTTAATTTAAAGTGGCTTTCTGTTTTGTAAGTTTGTTTCCGAGTTAATATTTAGAAAGCCACTTCAAATATTTAGAGAGAAAAGTAAAAAATCTTAATGTTATAAACGAATGAAGCAACACAATTTATAAGATTTTACATGATACAAATGATATATGATCATATTGTGTCATATAACAATAAGCAGCATAAATCATGTCTCTATGTAAAATCTTATAAATTTTTAAGAAATTAAAATAAATTATTATATTTGTTTTACTCATTTTTACCCATGTGATTTTTTTAATAGGAAATACAAAATTTTGGTTTTTACTTTGCATGTTCAGGTTTTGTTTTGTTTTTATTTTATTTTGAATTACTTAGATAACATTAATAACTCGAAAACCCCTTTTCAGTCAGTAGATTTATTTTGAGCGTTATAATGTTTACTTCAAATACACAGTGACGCGTATTCATTTTCCCTTTTATCTTCAGTTTCATCAATTTCATCTTCAACGGAGAGCAGTCAAAGGCTGGGGAAACAAATCCAGAATTAGAAGCTGAGCTAGATCATTGCGCTGCAAATCCGCAGAAGTTCAAACTCAGAAAGCTGAAGAGAGCAACAGGAAATTTCAGCCTGGAGAACAAACTCGGGCAAGGCGGGTTTGGCACAGTGTTCAAGGGGAAATGGGAGGGTAGAGACATAGCTGTGAAACGAGTTTCCGAGAAATCGCATCAAGGGAAGCAAGAGTTCATATCCGAGATCAAAACCATCGGTAACCTGAATAATAGGAACCTGGTGAGGTTATTGGGATGGTGTTACGAGAGGAAAGAGTTTCTTCTGGTTTACGAGTACTTGCCTAACGGAAGCTTGGACAGGTACCTTTTCTTGGAAGACAGGTCAAGATCAAACCTAACTTGGTAGACAAGGAAGAACATTATAAGAGGGCTATCTCAAGCTTTGGAGTATCTCCACAATGGGTGTGAGAAGAGAATACTTCACAGAGACATAAAAGCAAGCAACGTAATGCTGGAATCGGATTTCAACTCGAAGCTCGGCGATTTTGGGCTCGCGAGGATGATACAACAGAGCGAAATTACACACCATTCGACAAAGGAGATCGCTGGAACACAAGGATACATGGCTCCAGAGACTTTTCTCAACGGGAGAGCCACGGTTGAAACGGATGTGTATGCGTTTGGAGTTCTAATGCTCGAAGTAGTCTCCGGGAAGAAACCGAATTATGTTTTGGGGAAGGAGAACCAGAACAACTACAACAATAACATTGTGAATTGTCTATGGGAACTATACAGAAATGGAACCATCATGGATGCTGTGGATCCAAGAATGGGAAGTTTGTTCAATGAAGAAGAGATGAAAGGCATTTTGCTTCTAGGACTCGCTTGTTGCCACCCAAATCCAAACGAAAGACCGTCCATGAAAACGGTCTTAAAGGTCTTGACGGGTGAGACTAGCCCACCTGATGTGCCCACAGAGAGACCTGCGTTCGTGTAGCCAGTAATGCCTCCATCTTTTAGTGACGTTGACTACTCTCTTAATGGGAGTCAGATCAATTCGTTCACTGAGCTTATTGGCCGATAATATTAATCTGTGTGTTCTTCAAGAATTGGGGTTGTTTCGATATATACTACTTATTTTTTCTTTTGTGCCCATAGAAACGTGTATGTTTAATTTCAGTGTTCTTAGGCCACTACATATACTTGTATAAATATTTTGTGTATAAGCATTTGAGAATGAACAAAAAATCATCTTGTGTAAAATTTACAGTTCCTATATATTATTTTGTTTTTGTATCCTCCTTTGCTCTTATTGAAACCCAAAGTTTATGTAATATTGTTTTTTTTTTTTTTGGTCTGAAACACAAGAAAATCAAACATCAAATTGATAATATGTCCATTCCTAGGATTCACATTAGATTCTCGCATGTTGAGGTTCAAGTTGTTTTTTATTGTCATTTTCCTAGTATTTTAAATTTGTGAATAGTTTCTAAAACTCCTCCATAAATTGTTATTCCTTTGCTATCTTTGGTCATCGTGTCTACACTGTTTTAGCCGATCGGATCCAAATATTCCATAAATCTTTTCAGCTCATTCTCTTTGGTTTGCACTTCAGACTGTCATCACCAACTCACATGTGCCTTTAAATCTAATCATTCATTCTCCTTTTGGACTATCCAAAATATTCTTAATTATTATTTCATCATTACTTCTTAGTTAAGATTTTACCCATACTTCTACAAACTTAATTGAAAATACTTGTTATTCCAAGTCATAGTTTTGAGAACTTACAAAAATAGTTCATTTATAAATTATCTGTTCATCTAACCCTTTTATAAAAACTCTTTTCTCCTAATTATCTTTTCAAATAAAGTAATTTCTCGGTTTTCTTAATCTGTATTTTGTGAATTAGAGAATTGAATTAAAAATGATAATCTCTAATATCTTCAAAAAGGAAAATCCGGTGATTATTATACTAATCTCCACTACAATCGATTTTGTTTCTGAGAGCCTCTAAAGCTAGCACCAGATCAAAGTCACAATAAAAAGAACAAGTAGAAGCTTTATATGAAACTTCACATGCAGCTTGTGCAAAAAGATAAGTGGACCTCCTTACAAGCTAGTTTTATATATTATAGTATATTAATTAAGGACAAATTGAGATATATGTATATATAGATATATAATTGATAGCTGATCAAGATTGACTAAAAGTTATAGACATCCTTGTTATTTTCAATCAAAAAAATCTATATAAAAAATATCTAATCCAGCTAGTCCTCCCCTAATTTTCCAATATATCACCACTTCAACCTTAATTAGTCACGTATAAATATATTATTTATATACTTCAAGATTTCTAATTGGGTTTTCAAATATGAAAGATTACATCTAAGATTTGGTTTTAATATATTTCTTTTATTTATTAGAAAAGCCCATGAGAATTTCAAACAGTACAGATAATTTTAACGTTAAAAATAAATAACACAGTAATGTATAATAACATTTTAAAAGTTAGGTAATTGTCTAATCCAATAACCCGTTAAGAATAGTGACAGGTCAACTCTTTTTTGTTGAAAAACAAGAAACCAAAATTATTCTTTTGTTGAAAAGTAAAACCAAATGTCCAAATTAGAAACAGTCAAATTTATGACTCGAATTACCGAATAAACTAATGCCCGACGACGAGTCCATTTTCAAAGTATTCCAACCCATAAAAACAATATAAATATTTAATATATTGCATCTCTGAAGCTGCAGAACTCCAAAACACAAAGATTTATATAAAAAAATGAGATTTTCTCATACGTGCAAGCTTCTGTTCTTGATTCTAACTACAGCTTGTAAAATCTTGACACAAGTGAAGTGCTTGGAGTTCGATTTCCCTGTGTTTAACGACAGTAATAGCCCGGACTTGTTCCTAGACAAATCATACATTGTCCTTGGAGCAATCCAAGTAACTCCTGATGTTCGAGGCGGCTCTCTCATGAACCACGCAGGCCGTGCGCTCTACAAGGAGCCTTTCAGGCTATGGAGCAAACACAAAAAAGCTACTTTCAACACCACTTTCGTTCTTAACATCTTGAATCAAACCGATCCTGGAGGCGAAGGTTTAGCCTTTGTTATCACACCCGAGACGAACGCTCCTCAAAACAGCTCCGGTATGTGGCTCGGTCTGGTCAACGAAACGACAAATAGGAATAACGAGTCGAAGATTGTTGCGGTTGAGTTCGACACAAGGAAGAGCCATCCTGATGATCTTGATGGAAACCATGTGGGTCTAAATGTGAACAACATCGATTCGGTTGTTCAAGAATCGTTGAGCAGTCGAAATATCACGATCAGTTCCGGAGTTGACCTTATCGTACATGTGCGGTATGATGGTCAGAATCTTTCAGTTTATGTCTCAAGAAACTTAGAGTTATTCGAACAGAGGAACTTAGTGTTTTCTAGGGCTATAGATCTCTCAGCTCATCTACCGGAGACGGTTTACGTTGGATTTACGGCTTCAACTAGCAATTTCACAGAGCTGAATTGTGTGAGATCATGGAGTTTTGAAGGTGTAGAGATCGATGGAGATGGAAACATGTTATGGCTCTGGATCACTATCCCTATTGTGTCTGTTGTTGTAATAGGAGTTTTCTTAGGGGCATTATACTTGAGATCTAAGTCAAAAGCTGGGAAAACAAATCCGGATATAGAAGCCGAGCTAGATCATTGCGCTATAAACCCACAGAAGTTCAAGCTGAGAGAGCTAAAGAGAGCAACGGGAAACTTCAGCCCGGAGAACAAACTCGGACAAGGCGGCTTTGGGATGGTGTTTAAGGGGAAATGGGAGGGTAGAGACATAGCTGTGAAACGAGTTTCCGAGAAATCGCATCAAGGGAAGCAAGAGTTCATATCCGAGATCACAACCATCGGTAGCCTAAATCATAGGAACCTGGTGAGGTTATTGGGATGGTCTTACGAGAGGAAGGAGTATCTTCTGGTTTACGAGTACATGCCTAACGGAAGCTTAGACAGGTACCTTTTCTTGGAAGACACGTCAAGATCAAACCTAACATGGGAGACAAGGAAGAACATTATAAGAGGGCTATCTCAAGCTTTGGAGTATCTCCACAATGGATGTGAGAAGAGGATACTTCACAGAGACATAAAAGCAAGCAACGTGATGTTGGACTCGGAATACAACGCGAAGCTTGGCGATTTTGGGCTTGCAAGGATGATTCACCAAAGTGAAATGACACACCATTCGACAAAAGAGATTGCTGGAACACCAGGATACATGGCTCCCGAGACTTTTCTCAACGGGAGAGCCACGGTTGAAACAGATGTATATGCATTTGGAGTTCTAATGCTCGAACTATTCTCAGGGAAGAAACCGAGTTATGTATTGGTCAAGGATAACCAGAACAACTACAACAATAGCATTGTGAACTGGCTGTGGGAGGTATACAGAAATGGATCCATAACGGATGCAGCGGATCCAGGAATGGGAAATTTGTTCGATAACGAAGAACTGAAAAGCGTTTTCATCTTAGGACTTGCTTGTTGCCACCCAAATCCAAACCAAAGACCATCCATGAAAACGGTTTTAAAGGTCTTAATGGGTGAGACTAGCCCACCCGAGGTGCCTACGGAGAGACCGGCTTTCGTATGGCCAGCAACGCCTCCATCTTTCAGTGACATTGACTACTCTCTCACAGGTAGTCAGATCAATTCGCTCACCGAGCTTACTGGCCGATGATATTTATCTTTTCCCCTGTGGGTTCTGTAAAAATTCTTTGAGAATTTGATTTGTCCTAGTGATCCAACAAGTTTTTTTAATTTCTGAATCTTCTTTTGTTCCTACTGAAATCGAGAATTTGTGTTAAGAAGCAGAGCTTTAAATATTGTATAGATGCAAATGGAAACATTAGGATATTTCAATTATTGCCATTACAAATGAGCAGTTGAGGGATTTACCTACAATTTTGTATCTAAAGGTGTTGGTACAAAATCGATCCGTGTTTGTTTTTATGTTGTTTAGCATATCTATGGTAGCAAAATAACTAAATATAAAAATTAAGAGAAGAAGATACTGAACTTGGAAGGTCCAACGGTATGAGAAAAACCTTTAAACGACAGTTCAGGAACAGTGGCTTTCTCCACCATAAGAAGCTCATTGTCTATGAATAGCACAACCACCGTTATATCATCATGAAAGAATCTCCTCACTCCTCTCTCCACTTTCTTCAAATCATCGTACCTCATTTCTCTCTTCTTCGCAGCTATGGTCATCGCTCTTCTCACCAGCCTTCTCGCTATTCCCTGTGTTTTCATTCATTATGTATACATCAGTCAACGCAAAATAACCTGGAATTAACCATTATGAATATCTGAGGCGGAGGCACGTACAGGACGAGGGTGTTTATTCACTATCTCTACAGCTTGCTGGTTGGTTAAGTGTTCCCAGAGTCCATCTGATGCGAATATCACAAACTTGTCGCTTGTTTGTAAGACTCTTGAGTAGACACAAGGCTCTGCTGATAAAACCGGTCTTTGTAGCTGTTCAGCGAGATGGAACCGCGGAAATGAAGGATCAAGAGAGAACTCTGGACGCTTTAAGTACGCATCCCCGATTGATCTAGACACCTGCACAAATGAAACACAAAATTCTCTTATACTTTGATAAGCCAGGACACTTGAGGATGTTGAGCTGCTCAGAGTTTAAGCTATCAGAGGACTGAATGTAGCTGTTCTGAGTAAGGGCTCGATTATAAGGCTGACTTTGGCATATTGTAGAAGAGTGGTGTATTTTCAAGTTTTGGTTTGAGAGTAGAGAGCTTCTCACTACTCAACTCTTTGTTTTGGTCAATTTGGAACAAGAATAGTAGATTCATAGCTCTGTTCTTATCATAGTGTCACAGGCCTTTGATATGTGATTTGAAGGGAAAAAAAGGAAAGCCTTGCAAACCTGAATGATGCCTTTGATTCGCCACACACCGTGTTTGAGGACAACGATATGCGAATCATCAGGATGCAACGACCTAAGCTCTTGCCTAACTTCTTCCAAAGCAGCATTGTGATCACTTGTCAATTGCTCAGCTACAATCTTGTTTGACCTATTACCCATGGAACCAAGCACAGCACGAGAATCACCAACGTTAGCAATAAGTAAGGTCCCTTTCCAAATAACTCCAACCAAACAGCAAGATCCAACAGCTGCAATCAACGGTTTAAAACTGCAAGTCCTTCGTACAAGTGTGAGAAACCCTTCCTCAGTTGCAGAAAATGCAGCCCTAAGTGTCTCCTCTGAAATAGTACTCTTCTCTTTCGAAACTCCTAAAAGATAAAGTCTTTAATCAAGAAGCAGCTAATGAAACCATTCTAGTCCAAAATTTAAACGGCTAAAAGGAACAAGACAAAGAAGCTACAAAATCCAGAAACGAACAAATAGAGAGACCAAGGCAATCATAAACTGCCAAAAATAAATTTTTTGTGATCTTCGTATAAAAAGCTGGTAACTTTACCAAAAGTCAAGATTCAGTTCACTGTTCATCAGATACATAATGATTTCAAAGCCATAAATTTCAACTTCTACCAAAAATTTCCGATCATCTAAATCAATCAGGAAAGAAGAAGACAGAGAGAGATGTGAGAATCGAATCAACCAATTTTCAGAGAGGACTTGTTTGACTTGAAGTCATCAAATCAAACAAAGAAGAAAAAGACTAACTCATCAAATGAGAAAAGAGATGATCAGAGATGAATCTAGAAGCTTCAGGTCCGCCATGACCATCATAGACCCCAACAAAAACGGCGCCGTTTCCAGTCTCAACTTGGCTATGATCTTCAATGACCTCGTTAGCTTGCACAACGGCCATAGAGAAATCTCCAAAAGAATGTCTTTCGAGTTCTCTAGACCAAAGAAGAGAGTCACCGTTGATATCGTCATGATCATCGTTATTATCATCATCATCATCCCTGTTCATACGACCGTACCGTCGCAGAGGTCGCAAACAAAAAAGCGCCATTCTCGCAAACCAGGAGAACATCCCTCATTTGCTCCACCACGAGAACAACTGTTTATAAGTTCGCCGGAGAACCACCGGAGATTCGTGACTTGTTTGGTGGGAATCAGAAGATAAATGTGGTGGATCGAAGCTGAATCGGAAAAAGCTTGAAGAAAAAGGCAAAATCAGAGATTGTGAAAGGCAAAGTTTATTTCTTTATTTGTTTTTGAATTGAATATTTGAGATAAAACTGAGAAGAGAAACACTTTCGTTGGTCTAGAGAGAGAGAGTGTGTGTGTCAGAGTGGTTGAAGCAAAGTGTGAAAAATATGATTCGTGTAAATTAAAGTTTGAGTTGAGTCTATAATATATAATTAAATTTAATAAAAGGAAGATTTTTTTTTTTACTTTTGTTTTCAGATTTCACGCAATGAATGAGGAATCAACTTGTTGACGTATTTTTTGTACGTATTCCCCAAGGATCTTACATCATATTTTTTTTCTTTGTCGATTTGCGTACTAATAAAAGTCTAAAAACGCGTTTCTCTCGTGACAAAAAGAGAAAGCATGCCCAAAAGTCAAAGTCGAAAAAGAAGAAACAGAGCGGAAATAGAAGAAAGAGCAAAGACGTAAACTTCTACTAATTGTAACATCAAAAGACTATTAATTGTAATTTTTTTGTTTTAATTGTTAGTTCGTGTGAGAGGTCTATGTTTGTATTTTAAGGAATCTTCCTTTATATACTATATACAAACTCGTTCCCTCCAGTTATACTAGAACTTGTCACAGCTCTTGTTTCTTAACTTTTTGCCTATTTGTGGTATGTTCCCTTTTATTTGTCTTTGAATACAAGCAGTAAATTGTGTGTTTGTATTTGATTGTTTTAAGCTGGTGTGAACGAAATTCTTCAGTTTACATTTGCTTAATTATCATTTTCTCGAGGAATCAAGGTCTAAACTCTTTTCTATACGACAACTCTTTGAAATTTCTAGGAAACATGTACATTATCCAAACACATGAACAAGACAGGATAGTCGATTGATCTACTTTGACATTTCTACCAACCTAGACATGATAGAGAAGTTTGAGAGCATCAATAGAAACATTTCCACATCAAACACATTGACCATACATAAATCACATTAGCGCTCAGGAATTTTTAAAGGGTTAAAGCAATAAATCTGGAAATGGAACCGTCTCAAAAACACAAAACAACTACTCAGAAAGTAGAAGTGTCATCACACAAGAAAACATACAAAAGCCGATTATTTTAGAAGAAGAAAAAAACAACATGAACACACAAGAGCATGAAACTTCGAATTAACAAAAACAAAGCAAACTACAAAAGCACTCTTTATCCACTATATCCCCCACCGGTGGTACCACCACCACCACCAACGCGGGTGTTATGAGCAGTGGTCCGACCAGTTCCAGTGTTCGTTCCGATCGGGTCAGTCACGGCCGTACCCTCCACAACGCGGCCGGTTGGCTGTCCTGTTCCGTGACCAGGCAAAGCTGACATCTGATGTGTCCCAGTGCCGTGTCCAACGTGTCCAGTAGTCGAATGAGTGGCTGTTCCCAAACCCAAACCGGTTCCGGCTCCGGCTCCAGCGGATTCTCTCATAGCCGCGTTGTGCTCCATAGCTTCTCTCTTCTGCATTTCAGCTTGATGGATCCTTCCTTCTTTCTTCTGTGTAGCCATCTCTTTCTGCACAGGATCTCGTGTCTTCATCTTCTCCGCCTTTTCGAAAACCAACCAAAAAACCATTTATTAAAAACGAATCGCATAAAAACATTTTATCCGACTGATAAAATGATAAACCACAATTATATTTACCTTTTCCTCCAAGGTAGCTTTGGTCTTGTCCATGCCAGACTTTGCAGAAGCTGCAACGTTCGAAGCTGTTTCCTTCATCGACTGCATTTTTACCAAAGTTCTTTTTTTCCTCAAATATGTAACACAGATTATCTTCTGGTTATAGTTATTTTGCTCAATACAATGCTTTGCTCACCGAGCATGTCCAATAAAATAGCCTTCGTGATCGCCACGTGGTACTATATTCGGTAACTGTGTTTTGTTAGTTAATTACGTTCTTGAAGACACGTCAGTGAGACGTGTTATGAAACAAGAGGTGGTAGCCTTTGTGTCGCAGCTCCTGGTCTTACACGTGTTCGAGGTAGAGCCATAGAGAAGTTAGAGTGTCGACGCGTCTTAGGCTTTTTGGGGAATGCAAAGAATAAACTATGTTCGATCTGAGTTTGCCACATGTCAACGAATGTTACGTCTAATACAGCATCCATTGATGTCGGTGTGATTAACCGGGACATCGTCCCCGGTTTTGTGTAACGGACTTGAGATTGATCATTGGTGTTATTATATGGTTTACATGATTTGTCTTAAGAAACCTATACATGAACTTAAACTTTTAAGTTTTGAGGTTTTTTAACAGTTAAGTAAGCACACGTCGAATATTAAAGAGGCCTACCGATTGGCTAAAGTTTACACTAGCATCAGTCTTTCAAACCTCATTCACACAAGACAAATCGATAAAATAAAAACAGAGCAAAACTTAGAATGATAAAGTAGCTAAAACTGCCGTCTCAGAACAGAAACACAAACGCATAATCTGTTCTCAGAGTCTAAAGACGTTATTCTAAGCGACTCCTGACCTACGCAACTCAGCTTCACCATGTGCAAAATGGCATCTATCTCCATATGAACAGTTTCCTTTAGAGAATCTCTCACAGAGCTTTGTCTTGAAGTTGCTCCCGGGATGTGGTTTACCTTCAGAACCACCAAATCCTTGCGGTTTCTTTGCAGCGGCAGCTGATCCAAGTCTCCCTATAAGCTCTCTCACCATCCCACTAGCTTCATTGATCTGTTCATATGTTCCTTCTAGCTCTATAATCTTCAAGTTTGGGTCTCTTTCGTGATCTTGAATCGATAGTTTCACCCCTGTTTGACGGCATATCTGCTTGGAATGGATTCCACCTTTTCCAATGATGGCACCAGCTAAAGAAGCATCTACACTGATCTTGGCAGTAGCAGAAGCACCAAAGCTTGAAACAGGGCTCGGTCCTGGATCTCCTCTCCCTGAGAATCTGCCCGCACCACCAGATCCTTGCATATTTCTGGAAACTTGAGCAACTGTTGGTCCGAGATTTGTCAACTGCGCTGCAGCATTGTATCCACCTGGTACATAGTGCAAGAAGTGACAATTCTCACCAAACGGACATCCAGAAGTGCTGCAATACAAAGTATAATGCATCAGTAAATTAACCCGAGAAAGAACAAAATGACATATCTATAGCCTTTTAAGCAATAACCTCAAGTGCAAAATTGATGAAAGAAATTTATAGAGTAATGAACAGATTCTATTCAAACTCTTTCATTGATGAACAACCAACGTGTAGCACAGGAGGTGAAAGACTCATCCATAGATAGCTCAAGGATAATGCAATTAACCTTACCCGAGACTAATGGTTATATACTGCATATGCAAAATGATAGATTCCTTGCCATCAAACAGAAGAAGAATAAAAAGAAATTGTTTACAACGACTGTCACAGCTCCAAAGAAAAGAAAAGTTTTGGTTGATTTTGTATATTCATCAAGTAGAGTTCAATTCTAAAATTATACTCCATATAAGCTTATCCATTCCTATGAGGCATCACATTTTGTTACATTGACTTTTTAACTCGTTTAAGGATGAACATTGCTACGTACCTGTATAACAACTATCCACTTCATTAACACAATTATACAATATTAATTGTTAATTTCAGGATCGAGTTGAAACCAATCCAATCAGGGAAAAAAACAATAGATTATAACCTGAAAAATTTTGTGCATGGCTTCGATTTGCTTCCTAAACCAGTTGAATTTGATTCCATCTCTGTTGCAAACATTAAGTGCTCTTACTTGGTTAAAAGTTTTCTAAAATTTTAAATAGATATCTTTTTGGAATAACTCCATTGTACCACTTGATTTTATGAAAAAAAAATTAGGGCTATTGAGAATGGGAATTGGACTCAACGCCTTGTGTTGACATATATCAATATATCAATCAAGCAAATCTAATATCTTGACTGGTCACAAAGGGCTTAATATTCGACTGGATTGACAAATCCAATGAATATGAGAAGGGTAAGAAACAAAATTCTATATTCATTGGTTCCAGCAGCAGAACCAACTCTACTGAACAGTTAAGGAAACTTTAGATTAAATCAGATAAAAGGGTTTTCGAGTAATCTCTCTAATGAACACAACACAAGAATATGCCCAAACGAAAAAGGAACGACCTTTATGACTTTGGAGACAATAGGAATGAACAAACGTAAGTGATGCCAAAAAGTTATCTCTTGTTGTGAAGATGTCGAATTTGAAAACCCAATTGGAGACAAAAGGAAGGAGGGGAATGAATGAAAGAGCTAACCTTGCTTAGACCTCTTGAATCCGCCATTAGAGCTAGGTAAGGTAGCTTCAGGGCGTCCTCTCTTACGAGCATCCATGTGAATGACAAATCCTTGAGACCGATTAAAACGGGGAGAGTCGGAGAAGGTGAATCGAAACCGGAAATTGATGAGAGAAGAGAAGCCCTAGTTGGGTTAGAGGGAAAGATGAGATTTTGACCTGAGCTTTTCGTTTCCTATCCTTTAAAATTCATTCTATTGGATTTAACATTGGAATACACATCTATGACATTAATAAAATGGAGTTTTTTTTTTTTGTTTTCATGAGACTTGAACTAAATTGCTTTAGCAAGTAAATAAAAAATAGTATAATTCTAACCTTAACTCAAATTTTCAATTCTCAGTCTAACTAAACGAGTAAATATAAAATGGCTGAGAATTTATTTATCGTTAATTCAGGAACTCAAGATATGAAACTATTATTTCCATGCTTTTTAAAGCAGTAGACCTGAATCAACTATAAATCAATTTAATTGTTACCCGTTCTAGTAAACCATTGGAATATTTTAAACTACTCCAAATGAGGTCATTATTACAAATTACAATAGATAGATATCATAAGAACTACGATGCAAAGAGATGTTTTTGGTTTTCTACAAAGTTGAAAAATAAAAGTAGAAAAAACTTTGAAAAACAAAGTTATTCACAATTATTTAATTTAACTTCTGTCCCTTTTTCTCAAAATATAGCTTCTGTTTTTTCTTTTCAAGTTAATAAATGTTCCAAGAGTTGGGAGTTGAGGTTCTTGTTTTAGGAAAGAAAGAACGAATTTGAGGCGAAGCTAAACAAGTAACAAACTATCCTCGCATGTGTTGTTATATACGGGTCTCAGAAAAATTTATCACTTAAAAAGAAAATTTTTAATATTCATAAGATTTAGTTTTATTTATATTTTAATCAATGATTTATATCTTTATTTTTTTTTAAATGACTCACTTTCATATTACTTTAACCACTTATAAATCAAAGTAGCTCCTTTAGAAACATCACTGTATCCATAAAGACCATCATTCTCTGCCTTCCATGTACAATTTTTTGTACATCTATAAAAGTCTCTAGGTGCATTGTAAACCTCGAACACACCTTTTTTTTTATTTGTTCTTGGCTGAAACCACAAAAAAAGAGCGTCGGAAAATAAAAATACTGGCGAAACTTCCACCAAATCAATTCATCTTTAGCAAGGATGTGGAAGCCGATATCATCATCGTTAGATTTACAATGAACTCCAAGGAGATAGTCATTATCATTTTGAATTGTGACCCTTACAACGGGACCTCGAGGATCTTCATTAGCTTCAGAACATATCAAAGATATCACACCTATGGAGATGATGAACATTGAGCAGAAAATGGAATTGAGATTTATTTTGGGTGAGTTGACCATGATTGGTTAGTGATAGCCTTTTCTATAATATGTAAATAATTTTCTAGAGAAATATTAATATATAGAAAATTTATCTTTATATTAACTTATCTTAAATAACCTAAATTAGTCATTAAATCACTAGATATATTCGAGTAATTACAATAAATGGAAACAACCCACAACGATTTGAAAATTATAATTCTTCTGTTTCAAATTATTTGTCGTTTAAGGTTGTTTCACATATATTAAGAAAATATT
This sequence comes from Cardamine occulta, assembly GCA_028015245.1. Taxonomy (NCBI): domain Eukaryota; kingdom Viridiplantae; phylum Streptophyta; class Magnoliopsida; order Brassicales; family Brassicaceae; genus Cardamine; species Cardamine occulta. Next base: position 2,273,940 of record CM051385.1, read on the forward strand.
TAATTTTCTGTTTTACCCCTAATAAATGTTTATTGATTTTATCAAACATATGCATTGAAAACATAAAACGACAATTATATGAAACAAGTTTTAAAGTCCAAAACGACAACTAATATGAAATGGAGATAGTATCGAATAACTTAAATAAGTCACAAAATCACTGGATATATTTGTGTACTTACAATAAATGAAATTGTTTAATTAACCCGAAACAATCTAGATATCTAGAAATTTTTCACTATAATTCCCAATTTTATCCTTCTCAAGTTAATAATAATAATTATAAGTTTTTTTTGGTATAAAATAATAATTATAAGTTTGCGACCACTTTTAAATGAAAAGGTTGTGAAGATGTTTTTGGCCTCAAATGTTATATGAGATTAAAACCATTCCATTTATTCTATATGGGTAAAAACAAAAGCAAGACCAAAAAGTATGTACAAAAAGTTTGCATATTTCCTTCATGTTTTTGCTAGGACATTTTGAAAGTTGAAGATAAAGAATAGCTTTTTAGAAACACATTTTCACACCTTTTTTATTCACAGAACCGAGTTTGGCTAAAAGTAAGTCAAGCTTATGATTTTGTATGTATCTAATCGGCCGTTTTTGGTAACCATCCATCTGAAATTACAGCAAGGATAGTTTATTTTTTATTGGAGCCACCAAAATTTCAGGACCGGCTATGTTCACTTTCCATCGTACGCTTGGCACCTTGATTCAGAACTGGCACTTTGATTCAGAACCGAATGTAATGTTTCAAAGCCTCTCTTATCTATATATAAACACATATGATCTGATCGATTCTTTTACATAGCTTAGATAAGAATCTGGCTTCGAGCAAAATCTTGATGGCAGGCCTGATGGCCACAGGTTTAGAACTTAAAAAAGAGAGGAATATACTGTGTTTTACAAACAAAATTTTATAACAATTATTTTCATACATTTTGAAACCACAACTTAGAAGAATACTAATGTGTTCATCAAGTTGTTTACTTGAATCGGATTAACAAAATATTTTGCTGGGATCCCTTAAAGTAAAGCAGAAGGGAAAAAAAAAAAAAAATTCTTGCAGGGTCATTTGTTTTGTCCTAAGGTTGATGGTGAATCGCTTTCTTAATCCACTGTCATCCCTGTGGCATTGGATGCTCATGTAAATAATGTTCTTCTCCATCTGATTCAGCAGCAACACAAAAAAAAAAAAAACAAGATAAAAAATAACAGACGTGGTCTTGCAATGATCAAGATGACAAGTCACAATCGACATGCTTACTAAGTTATGCTATGTTAGTGATATTAGTATATATGACCCTTCTGACAATAATGGGATTTGGATATGTAAAAAATCATTCTCAGGTTGCATTCATGTGTATTACCGCTTTCATAATCAGAAGCATCCGCAAGCCTTGCAATGGCAGCAATAAGTGCTTGTTCATGTTCCTGCAAAATCCAATAACAGCACCAAGTTTCACTTAACCGTTTCTTTCAGTTCATATTTAATCTCAGCGTTCTTATCACCTTGAGTAGTTTCTTGGCCTTGTCAAGCTCGAGCGGGTCAGGAAGGTTAGAATCAAAAACTCTCTCGACCTAGTGGAAAAAATATCAACATCAAAAAAACACTTTTGACTAAAGAGAAACAGAATGCAGAGATAGTAATAAGTACCTCCTTCACAAGTGAGTCGGTGTTGAACAATTCAATCTCATCGAAAAACATCCTCCCACCACCGTTTTGCGTTGCTAAATGTTCTCTTCTTGGCTGAGTTCTTGGACCTCTCCCTCTACCACCATGGCTTAAGGTTCTTTGACTCCCATGGATTATTCCACCGCCATGTCCTACATTTAAAGCTACCCCATTCTCCTCTCCATCCCATGTTATATCTTCCGGTGGGATCTGCAATTATATAAACAACTTTCTTAAGTTTCTGCAGAGATTGGTATCATATTATACACTAGGTGGATACATTTTAGAATCTGTTTCCCACGTAATTTCACTAATGAAAGCTACCAAATCTCCAACAAACAAAATGTATCTTTACCCAAAAGACATTCTTGGCAGCATTTTCAAGAAACACTTGGTAACTAATAATTTCAAAAGAACTAGTGAAGATTACCTCCTTGAGATCAACCCATTCCCACGTCTCGTTCGCTGTGTTAATATCATATACCAACGCATGGCGACCCTGTGCGAAAACAATGAGTGAAATCAGTCATAAGTTACTTGTGCCATGTTCGATGTTAAATATGCAACAAAAACAAGTAAACAGTTTCAATCTTCTAGAGAATTTAAAGTTACAGTACTCTGGTAGGGTTCAAACTAGTAAACTCTCCTTTCTTCAATTTATCAAGAACTACACCATAGAGAGACTTGATTAAACTAGAGAAGTCTCTAACTCCTGACTAACAGCCAAACCATGTACCTAGACCAATCCAGAATACCCCAACCCATTCTGCCTAAGCTTCCTTTTAACCTGCTACTAGGCTGCTAGCTCTATAGCTAACCAACTCGGCTATAGTTGTTGAGCTGCCAACACAATTACAATCCAATAAAAACCACCTAGAGTAATTACAATGCTCTTGCACTAGACTAACACATGGCTTACCACACTCATACTAAACAATAGGAGAAATAAGCAATACATGACTGTACTCTGAAGTACACTGGTAAATTTGTATCAGCGTTGAGGCTTGCTGTCAGATATAAAAATTATATACCAGGAACACAATTAATTACCGATCAGTTTGGAAAATAGAGGATTTTGATGTTTGAAGTACAGGAGACACCTCGAAACACATACAGATATACTGTTGAACAAATGACTCGATGTATTATGAATTTCTGATTCAGTCACAATATAAAGATCTCAGGCATACCTCATCAGCATTGTATTGTGTAACTACTGCTTCATAAAAGCTGTTGTCTTCAGGCCATTTTGTCCACACTTTTCGTCCAATAAGAGTTTCAGCAGGTGCTGATACTACACGGTTATTGAATGACCTATTTCTAGTAGAACCAATCGATGGATGCTGCATGTGTATCACAAAATGATTTGATCAGGAAGTACCACCAAAACTATATGCAAATACAGATATCATTCTATGAGCGAAAGATTTTAAAAAACAAGTCTTACGGATTGGAGCGTCTTCTGTTTCTTCCGAGAAGCTGAAAAGGCCGGACTAGGAAGAACATCGACCGACTGATTATTTGCATGTCTAACAACAACCTGGTTTCCACCTCCCTGTCTCCAATCCCTGTTGGTCCAACATTCAGCATATTATTACAAGATACAGCGGAATGGATCTCACTGAAAATCAGACTAGTTACCTTATTCTTTTGATAATGTCGTCATTATGGACATTGTTCAACAGTTCTCGGTGTTCATCATCAGATACCCTCAATTCTTTGCGTAGTTCTGTTATCATGCTTTCTTTATCCTAAAAATGCGATCATAAAAGCCAAATACAGAGTTCATGACATTTGACAGTAGAGTTAATAACCTTTCAAGGCAAAAGGAGGAAAGGAGATTTACCCAAGAAATGGCATCAGACTGGGCTTTAAAAGCCCTTAGAACAGCAGAATAAGCTTCCTGCTCAAGTATATGAATTTGCGCTTCCATATCACTATATAAACCTACCATACACTTTACATCCAAATGAAACTGCCCCTTTTTTCTGTAGTGTACAAAACACTTATATCATCAGTAGCTGAATTCAGATAATTCACTAAACCATTTGCACTAATATTTATGACAGTCGAGGCCTCATAAGAATGTAGGAGCTTATTAAAGACACTTTGTTTCAAGAAATTTGACATCTTGGAATTAGCACACTATTCAAGCTCCACGGACTAAAGAGCCAGGCAGAAAGTTTTCCGAACACCAAACAATGTATAGACTGAACCAGGTGCGAAACAGATGAAAACCTTAAACGCCAACAATGGGAACAATTTCTTAAAACCATCGACAAAACTCGAGTACTGAATCAAACCCTAGAACTGTTAGATCTCTCAATGAACCAAAACAAAAACTACAAAACGCCTAAAGAAAGAAGTAGGAAATAGTAAAGAGATTAACATACCGCCGAATTCAGAATCCTGTCGGAAAATGACAAATCTTAAAACAATTCAGATACAGAAACCCTAAGAATCGAAGAGAGATATAATTGGCTCTTAAGGAAGAGGCAATAAAGCGCCAATGGGATCCGAAGTGCGAGTGATGAAAGTGTAAATCTTTGAAATTGAAAGAATTTGACAAAAAGAAATAACCTTTTTATCGAAAATCGTTTTTTTTTTCTGGATAGAGATTTGATCTAGTAATAGTGGAAGTGCAGTGTGTTTGGGCAGGGCACAGCGTGCGATAAAGAAAGAGAAGATCGAGGACGACAAGTTCAAGTTGGATGAAAGAGAAACTAGATTGGTCGGAAGAAGCTCCTCATTCATTTTAAAGACAATACGCTTCGTTTTTGTTTAATTGGGCCTATTATATAGGCCCGTTTAGCCCAAACTTTTGATATCCTTCCTAGTTTTTTTTTTTTTTGGTATTCTCTAAAGTCTTCCCTTCTTTTATTTTATTTTTGGCTGTTTAGCAAATGAACCCATTCTTTTATCAATAGAGATCAAAATTGAGTATAGAAAAGTCAGATAGTTAAACAAATCTAAAATCTTTTGGTCCCCTTGTACCACAGAAGAAAACAACAATATCAGAAGAGATAATAGCAAAATAACTCAAAAGCACAAAAGCCAAAGTTACAAAAATCCATTCCATTCTCATCCTCTCTTTTTTCTTTTTGGACTGTCTATTCTAGTTCTAAACCACCACCATCAATATCATCATCATCATCATCCTCATCATCATCATCATCATCATCATCATCATCATCATCATCACATCATCATCATCATCATCATCATCATCATATTGTAACACAACAAACACCACACAACCCATCTATATGCTTCTAATACACATGTTCATATTCATTCAAATTATATGAAAATATTCAAAAGAGAAAAAAGAAGGAAAACGTGAAATTACATAAAAAGAACTGAAAAATACAAAGGTCCTATCATCATCATCAACAGCTTCTGTTCAGCCTTTCTTGGAATCTCCTATACGAATCAACCTTCTCCAACATGAACTTCTCATGACAATTTGCTATGAACTTTTCAGCCAATTTATCAATCTCATTCATCATCATCTTCTCTTTCCCTTCTTCTTCTTCGCCGTCTTTAACTTTATCCTCTAGCTGTCTTAGATAGTTAGAGAGCTGAGATGGTTCTTGAAACTCATCATCATCACGACCATCCATTGATTCAGTTGAATGCATTGACTCCCAAGTAGAGTCGTATTGGAGATGAGCCAAGTAGAGCTCCTCAGGGAGACGTACTGGCGCAGAGACTGGCACTACATGAGATGAGCAAAAGTTGTAGTGAAGCCTGAAGGAGCCGAAGAGTATATTATTCTTTTGTTTTTTGGAAGCTCTCTTTGGATAGAGTAAAGAAGACGCTGACATCAGATTGTATTGCTTCTTCCTCAAAACTCTAACAAGAATGGATGAAGCTCTAGAGATTTCACGGATTAGTCGACAAACTTGAGAAATGATGAGAGTTTGGATTAAGGCTTTGAGTTTCATAGAGCTTGAAGCTTGTGAAGATGAAGATGAACATTGAGAAGAAGACATAGAAGAAGAAGAAGATGTTGATTTCAGTGGCACTGCCATTCTCTCTCTCTCTCTTTTTCTCGTATTAGAAAATATTTGGTTAGGAAGGCATTGATATGCTAGTTGAAATATTATGATTTTCAAGGGTGTAAAAAACTACTGAAATACCCTTTTACTTTTGGACTATTTAAAGGGATGCCACTCTACTTTAGAGATTTTAATTGTGGTCGGGATGGTCTGACCCCACTTATTCTGACATGTTTGCCGAGGAAAATCTCAGATTTGAAAGAGAGGAGAAGTGACTTTAGATTCAAGTAACTAATATTACTCTTCTGAGTTCTGACACTGATCCTTCCTTCTGTACTGTCTGTCTTTATTTCAATTACTATTTTCACATATTTGTTGTTTTCTTTTTTGTCAATCCACGGACCATAGTTAGCATATGCTATAATGGAAACTAATTGAGGATAACCAAAACCGGTTAATTGTTGTTGTGGTCGCCGTCGTCACAATCATGTGGTTTAAGTGATCCACAGTTTGGTGTAACACCAAGTATGTGATATTGAATTAAGAACCTTACTACTTTACAGTAAATTCAAATGGATACAATAAAGGTGGATGACGAATCTTAGATCACATGAAACTTGTAGAACGCTTTTAAGCCCTAGGATCCTCGACAAGGGCATATCAACACTGCCATAAAAATTTCTACAACCCCGCTTCCTATATTTCAAATCTCTTATTTATTTTACGTCTATTTTTTTCTCCGTTTATTTTCTATCACAATGAATGGCGTTGCACAACTTAGATTCTAGATACAAATTTTAACTTGGATAAACCAAACTGAACTATCTTAAATCAGACCAAAAACAAAAAAAATTACAACAAATCGAATTGAAGTTTAGTAAACTTATTTTTCTAAATCTCAAAAACCAAAATCAGTCCCAAGCTGTACCGCACCGATAAGATAATATAGTAATACATTGGAAAAAAGTCAAGATTTTGATTTGATTACCTATTTCACCAAAATATATTGTAAAAATTTTTGTAAACAAAAAAAAATCATATTAAAACATGTTTAGTCCGTGAATTTTCAAGATAGATGATTTAGTAACAAACTAATAATTTTTAATAATATCTGAGTACAAACAGAACAAGAATAATGTGCATAATAACACGGTTACAGTTACACCGTTGTTATCAAAATCCATGGTCTTTCAAAATAGATGCAAATAACACGGTGAGTTGCTATTGGTGTTGCTTGTTTCTTCTTTTGACGATGTGCATCAACAAAGCGGAGTAGCATCTGACTAAAATAGATAAGATAGTAACGACTCGATCTGCGTTTTATGAAAAGGTAGTTACGATATGTAAGTTTTAGGGTGACACAACTTTTGATGGTCAGAGAAGAAAAAAAGAAGAAGAATCCAATCCACCGAGTCCTCAATCATGGATACTTTTTTTTTTTTTTGTAATGATGGGCTTAATAAATGTCTTTGAGCCCATCAAAATAAAGGACAGGTAAACTTTCTCTAGGGCCTTTTGAGTGTAGTAGAGTCTCTCTATCCGCTTCCCTCACCTTCGCAACAAATGAGCTTTGATCTGATCTTTGTACTCCCCAAGTCCCAAGTCCCAAGTCCCTAACAATTACAACTAATTTCTCATATTTAATGCAAGGCAACACAAGTGCTCTGCCCGATTTGCTTATCAAAATCATTAGTAGAATACGTCTATCAACATATACATTACTTAATTAATATATTTACATTTAGATATTGTTTTATGGTGGCACGTACAAAGGATTTAAACTGGTGTTGGTTGTTTCCATCGCTTTTAAAAATATACATATATCATTAGCAGGATGCCTGTAGAAAACATTTTAAATTAACGGGATCATTTATTTATAATTAAGGAAATATTTTGATTTTTTTTTTAGATTTATGATTTGTTTATTCATACGTGGAGAATCGGAACGTATTCCAAATTCCGGCTGCAGATCGTGATCCTTTTATTTATAAGATTTTTTTACAACTTCAAATTTTTCTTCTTCTAGAATTTCGAATTAAGGTCAAGTTCATTGAAACGTTGCCTTTAACAAAGTCTACCGAAAATTTTCCCTGCTAAGAGAACAAATAATAAACTTTTTTTGGCCCGCAAAAAATAACATGTATGCAAATATATAAATAAACTCACCTAGATGTCGAACATTTTAAAACAAAAACATTGAATTAAAAAGTATCATGATTTTGTTATGTTGACACGCGTCAGGGGGCCATCTGCGACTGGCGCAGACGAATATAAAGTCCATTTTGTATAAACGACAATCAAGACATCAGTTAAGTTAAAAAATCAAACACTTGTCTGAAAAAATGTAATTAAAAAAAAAGAGAGTGGGAAGTGCAACTTGTAAGAATAGTATTGGGCATTATTTTAACACGTAGGGGGAATCTTACAGTTGTTCCACTATTGCTTTCCATTTTAAATTGAATAATTAATAATTAATTACTTAATTAGAGAGGTCCACCTTCTGTTATTTTCAATTACCACACTTCTCTTTTCTGGGCAACGACTTCAATTTATCAAGATAAACAAAATTTGCCAGAAAATAAATAAATAACACTATGTAACATAGGTAAATGTTATGTATGAAATTTTGTTGGCTGCAAATTTAATATTAGCTTTGAATTTTTTCTTGAAAGAAAAAAACTCATAGCGTCGTTTTGTTAAAACCAACGACCTCATCTGATTAATGTGTTAATTCATATGGAAAAATATTAATCAGTAATCACAAATATTGATAGATATGAAAGCTAGCTAGCGCTTAAGTAAACAGTGAATGTATGTAGCAAGATGTTACAAATAATAATAGGAACGATGATACGATATTTCTTTTTGACTAGCTACTTGAATAAGATTTCAATTAATCTAGGGTATGGAATGGAATTCGATACTGCTATATTTTTGTGTGGTCTTACCTATAGTTTTTTTTTTAAAATTAATATATTTATTTTTGGGTGCGGGATGTGGTTTGCTCTAAACAAACTTTTGGAAGTGGAATTTGAATCTCTTCAATAAATTTTTTTTTTGTCAAGAATAATATGAATAATTTAAATAAAACTGAAAAGAAAATAACTAAAGTTGGACTGGACCAAACAAAACTTTTGGAAGATGGAAAGCCATTTTATCCATCCTATTCAGAATAATTCGATTTGTCTTTTTAGACTATCAATTTCATGCGCAACAAAAAAAAAAATCTGAAATTTATGAGAGATTCGTCATTTTACATACATTATTAAAAAAAGATGCCCGTGTAAAATATATCCTCCCATATCTTGGGTAGAACAAAATATAAGTTTTAGTTGTTATTGTTTTCATATTCAGTGGTTCAAGTGTATCCAACACCCAATCAACCTTTAATTTTGACAAATGCAAGTTTATTTTGATTGGGCATTGAGTTTGGGCATCAGAGACCGCTTAAATCTCCGGTGATGGTCTAACCCGGTATCTTTTGCATTCTCATGTTCAACCACCGGCAAGTTAAGAAACACTTTTTTATGTTACCGATTAAATTTGTTTAAAAGGAGACATGATCATGCCTTTCCAATTCTAAGTTTGAACCAGGTCAGAAGCATATATAGAGAATGGCCATGCATATGGTCGATATGTACATATAAATATATAATAAACATATAAATGAATTGAGAAATGTATGCATGGTTTAACAGGATCAGTTAGGGTTTTAAAACGATACTATAATCGATTTCCGTGTGATGTTACAATTTTTGTGAAAAAACACTTTTATAATGTTTCCACAAATGAAGAAGAATAAAGACAAGGTCTAAGCAAGTGGGAGTTTAATTAATACTTATTACTTCTTAATATTTGTTATTTGAAATAAGAATTTTGGACTTTTGCATTTATGGCCATTGGATAATTAAAAAATGCGCACTTCTATCCATTTTGAGAATAATCAAAAGAAAAGCCATTGCCTTAATTATATCAATACACAATATTCAACCCTCTTGCACCTGAAGACTTTGGAGGAGCGTAGAGAGAATCCAGAAAACCCCAAAAACAAAACACTTTAGATTTCATTTTCGATCGTTATTCCTCTGATTTTTTTGTTTAATCGAATCCTTTTTTGTTTTCAACATTGAACTTTTGTTCCAACCGTTCAATATTATCATTGAACGTACAACAAGATCATATGTTTCTAATGCAAAAGTGGCAATCCGGGTCTCTCTTCTTTGCTCTTTGATGGATAACATGAACTTTGAATTCTCAAACGCTTCACAAGGAAGCCAGCTACAGTCACAGCCGCAACCGCCCCAACCGTTTAATTTACAAGACTTGAATATGATTCATTACAATCAATCATCATCTCCATGGCCTACCGAAACGTTCTCTGGTTTTTCTCCGTATGATTGCGCAGCCAATCAATCTTTCTCCGCACAATGTTCATCTTCAAAGCCCTATCCTTCCTCGTTTCATCCATACCAACATCAATCTTCGGATCCTCCATCACTAGACCAGTCCGAATCAATGGTTCCTATGCAGCCTCTTCCGGGTCAATATTTGAAGCCATTATATCAAAGATCCTGCGCGAATGATTTTGCGGAAACGAATGCTTCATCAGCCTCATTCTCTCTTTCTTTTGACGCAAGTCAAGATCCACAAGTATGCCAACAAAAAATATCATCCTTCATTTTTTTTTTCTTATATATATATTTTCACAATGATGATTCTATTTGATGGTTTCATTAAAATGTTATCCGCAGGATGTATGTAGGAGGACCTATACTAATTCTAATGTAACACATCTGAATTTCTCATCATCATCATCACATCATCAAGCTAAACAAACTCATTCAAGATTTTCTTCTCCTCCTTCCTTCTCAATCCATCCTAACTGTGGGATGGTAATCGGGAACAAGACGAGGATAAGATGGACTCAAGATCTTCATGAGAAGTTCGTGGAGTGCGTAAATTGCCTTGGTGGTGCTGATAGTAAGTTATAACCATCAACTAGACTTCAACTTTAGAAGCAGAGGAATTATATTAACTATGTTGGTTCTTAACCACTTGATCTTGTCGCTTTGCTTTTAGCATATATGCATATAAATCATGGACGGTCATGTATAACCATAGCATGTAATTGTTATGATGATTACATGAGGTCACAATTCATCTTATGGAGTTGTAACGCTCTCATATAACACTATGTGTGGATTGAAAAGTTTCTCCTTTTGAAGCCAATATGCGCATTATTTTGGATTTTTTCTTGATATTTGTTTTAAGGATAAAGTGTCCTTGTTTCTTTGGTGGGTCAATAAAAAAGTGTAAATGGTGGAAAACTATGCAGAGGCAACGCCCAAGGCGATATTGAAGCTGATGGATTCTGAAGGACTCACAATATTTCATGTTAAAAGCCACTTACAGGTTAAGTTACTTCTTCTCTTCTTTTTTTTTTTTTTCCAAAGAAGATTATATTCAATGGTTCTTGGGTTAAATTTCAGAAGTATAGGATTGCGAAATACATCCCTGACTCTCTAGAAGGTACACAAATTAACCTCTTCACTATTATTCGTTTTGGTAAAATACATTGATGATTTGGAAAAAATGCAAATCGAAAGAGTTTTGTGTTGCAGGCAAGTTTGAGAAGAGACCTTGTGCCAAAGAGCTGTCTCAGCTTGACATAAAAACGTACGTTTTTTTTTGGGGCCTAAAAAATTATTTTCTTTATTACTGATTACTCTCTTTTTCCTCCATATCAATCCAAAATTAATGACTCAATGGCTTAGCCAAGCATATAACAAGAAGAAACGACTAATATTATCCAAAAAATAATAAATAATGACCTGTTAATGATTAAGATTTTTTGCTTTTTAATGTTGTGGAGGCCAGTGGAGTGCAAATTAAAGAGGCCCTCCAGCTCCAATTAGATGTTCAGAGGCATCTCCATGAACAATTAGAGGTAAGTCACAAAATGTACATATACCTTATTTTATATTAGATCCAATGTTACATTATAAGTAGTTGTGTTACATATATATGTCGCTAGTGATCAATTTTCTCATAATCTACATAGATGATACACTTTATGTGTTTACCACACTCATCTTGATTCATGTGCCCTTCTCTCTTTAGATTCAACGAAACCTACAGCTAAGAATCGAAGAACAAGGGAAACAATTGAAAATAATGATAGAACAACAACAAAAGACAAAAGAAAGTATTCTGAAGACTCCTATCGCCGAAGCATCATTGTCACTTCTAGCTTCCGATCATTCTTCTCCATCTCTCTCGATACAAGACGCCGAAGCCCTGATGCTAACAAGTTATGAAGACACTCAATTCCAATCAAAGATAAGTTGAAAAATGAAAGATTGGCTAAATAGAAAAGGCCTAAAGCATGTTTCTAGCTACTCTCTATTCAAAGTGGTATAAAGTCATAAGAGTCGCAACAAGAGAATGACCAAAGTGCTACACACACTAACACTTGGGAAGAGAATCAGGTACTAAACGGTGTGCAAGTGGTGTGTGATGGGGTCTCAGTCATTTACTAGTAGATGTGTGACATTATTCTTAATTAACTATTTGTTTTTATAAAAAAACTCACTCAAAGAGATAGCTTCTTAAATTACTAACACTACTTTTAACATTGTGCAAGAGGAACCCCACGTTTTTTATATTCTTTTGCTTTCTAAATCATTCCTACTTTGAATATTCATTTTCTTAAAATATTCATTCTTTCCCTGAAATTGACTACTCTAGTATTGCAAATAAAAATCAGCATATTAAGTCCCACCCAATTAAATGGTTCATTTGATTTCCTTATTTGTTATGTTGGTAAAGAAACTCTTAATATAGTGGGCCTGACTCTTGATCCAAAATTGAATATACTAGTGGTCTGATGGGCTGTACTATTTTTTTTTAATTAAGGGTCCCTTTAATTAACTAAAAATAAAATTTTGACTTTACGAATTAGACCCAAGTTTTCTCAAACTTAAAGATTTTTGTTTCCAAAGTAAAACAAGCAAAAGCAAAAACCCACCAAAGTCTCTCATGCTTCATCTGTCTTTCTCGGTGAGCTTGAGCTCCGAGAGCACGAGATTCAAATCAGACTAAACTCGTAAAAGATTCAAAGGTAAAAGCTTTTGATTCTCTCAGCTATATATGTGTCCATTAACATCGAGTACCAGGCAATGAAACTCATCCGCAACCCTAGATTCACTTCTCTTCTCAAATGTGTATCTCAACTCTCTCTAGAAACCCTCTCAAAACCCCCAATTTCAGAAACTGGGTTTCTCCTCCCTTGCACCCAAAACCCTAGGTCTTTCGCCACCCAGATAACCGCCCCTGGTAACGAAGTTTCCAGCGAGAAATCGAGTGTGAAGAAGACCCGAAATGGGATTAGAATCACTCCCACATTTCGTAAGTTAGCTGAGGAAGCAATGTTGAATTACTTCTATTCCACTAGAGGTTTGCAGTATACGATTGCAGAGAGTATGAGCAAGAACAGTCCAATTTTTATTGATAATCTTTTGAAAAAAGTGAGTTTTGTTGCTGCTTCTGATATCAACCAATGTATTACTAGATATTTACGGTTTCACCCTGTCAATGAATTTGAGCCTTTTCTAGAGAGTTCAGGTCTTAAGCCTATGGAGTATACTCATCTTGTTCCTTCTGATAAGATCTTCTTGAATGAAGACGCTTTTTTGCTTGAGAACCATCATGTTTTGTGTTATTGTGGAGTTGATCCCAAGAAGATTGGAAAGATTTTCAAGGAAGCTAGGGAAGTTTTTGGGTATGAAACTGGTGTTTTAGCTTCAAAGATTAAGGGGTATGAGGATTTGGGGTTTAGCAGATTGTTTCTATCAAAACTTATTGTTTCGAGCCCGAGTATACTGATTGGGAATACAAATATCGAACTGGCTAAGGTCTTAAACAGGCTGAAATCCATAGGGTTTGACTTTGATTGGGTAATGGAGAACCTTTCAGAGGAGGCATCTTGTGATTGGAGTTCTGTGAATCGAGTTCTAAGCTTGCTTAAAGAAATCTGTTTGGATGAGGATGAGCTATGTTGGTTAATCAGGAAGTGTCCAAGACTGGTTTTTGAGAATTCAGGCAAATGGACATTGATTCTAGCTGGGTTTGAAACTAAACTTGGGTCGTCTAGAAGTGAACTATGTTCGTTGTTTCAGAAATTCCCGCAGATTCAAGTAGAGAAATGTGTTTCGAATCTAAGGCATTGCTTCTTGTTCCTGAAGGAGATCGAGATGGAGGATGATGAGATTCGAAAAGTTTTCCGTTCTCACTCCTGGTGGCTTGGTTCATGTAGGTTGAAGAAAACCAGTAGCTTGCTTATTAATTTGATGGCTGGGAAAACCCGGATTTGTCAGGTCATTCAAGAGAACCCGGAGGAGATGAAAAAATGGACAATAGGGTCAAAAATCCAGCCGCTGCCAGCTAGCAAAGTAAACATAGTTTCGAAAACAATGAAGACTCAGTTTTTGTTGGACCTCGGATACAAGGAAAACTCAGAGGAGATGGAGAGGGCATTCAAGAGGTTTCATGGCAGAGGATCTGAACTCAGAGAGAGATTTAATGTCCTTGTGAATTTGGGTTTGAATGAGAAAGATGTCAAGGATATGGTGAAAGCATCTCCTAACATCCTAAGCCAGGCAAGTGATGTGCTAGAATCAAAGGTGAACTACCTTGTAAACGAATTAGGTTATCCGCTTTCGAGTTTGGTGGCTTTCCCTTCATGTTTAAAGTTTACTCTTGAGCGGATGAAGCTGAGATTTGCAATGTTCTCTTGGCTTCAAGCCCGAGGAAAAGCAAATCCCAAGCTTACAATTAGTACTGTGCTCGCGTGCTCAGACAAAATATTTGCGACTTGTTATGTAAACCGTCATCCGGATGGGCCTAAGCATTTGGAGGATTTGAAGAAACTGCATGTTTGAGTTGAACAACAATTAATTGCCTCTGTTTTGTAGCAGTAGACCTTTGTCATCTTTGTTTTTCGCTTTTCCTTTTCTCAGTTTTGCGACCAGAAGATTATCACAAATAGCTATACTGAGATTAACCAAACTTTATTCTTGACCATGTTTATCACTATTGATTACTCTTTTATTGGAAAATTATCAGATCTCCCATTTGATAACCTCTTCCAAAGCTCGAGCATACGATTGCAGAGTAAATTGATTGTTGTTTTGTAGGTATGATTGTTGATTAAAATCATAAATATTAAAATTTTCTAGAGCTTTGGCTGATATTCAAACATAAAAAAAACTGCTGCTTAACGAAATCAGACAAAACATGAATCTTCTCGAGCAGAAGTGATTTCGGCTATACAAATCTTCTCCATGTCTGCGTTAACATCGCGGAGCAGGTAATGTCTCTTATACGAAACCCTAGATTCACATGTCTTCTCAATAGGGTATCACAAGTTTCTCCTTTTAAACCCCAACTTTTAGGAAACCCTAGATCTTACGCCGTCCAAAGAACAGTTTCCGGCGAGAAATCGAGTGTTAGACCCCGAAATGAGATTCGGAAAATGGCTCAGGTTGCCATGTTTGATTACTTCTATCAAACTAGGGGTATACAGTTTCTGGTTGCAGAGAGTATGAGCAAGAATGCTCCTTTTTTTAATGATAATCTTTTGAAGAAGCTAAGTGGTTGTGATGTTGAGGCTGATGATGTAGCTCGATCCATTACTAGATTTCTATGGTTTCATCCTGTTAATGAATTTGAGCCATTCCTTGAGAGTTTAGGTTTGAAGCCGTCAGAGTTCACTGATTTGATTCCTTGTGATAAGATGTTCTTGAATGAAGATGAATTTTTGTTGGAGAATTATCATATCTTTTGGAACTATGGGATTGGACGAGAGAAGATGGGGAAGATCTTTAAGGAAGCTAGGGAAGTTTTTGGGTATGAAACGGGTGTTTTAGCTTCAAAGATTAAGAGGTATGAGGATTTGGGATTTAGCAAATTGTTTCTACCGAAACTTATCGTTTGTAGCCCGAGTATTTTGATTGGGAATGTGAATGTTGAACTTGGTAAAGTCATGGAGATGCTGAAATCTATGGGTTTTGGTGTGGATTGGGTAACACAGAACTTGTCAGAGGAGGTGTCTTATGATTGGAGTTCTATGTATAGGTGTCTAAGTTTTCTTAGAGATCTTTTTGCCGATGAGAATGAGCTACGTGAGTTAATCAGAAAGTTTCCAAGTCTGATTTTCGAGGATTCAGGGAAATGGACACTGATTCTAGCTGGATTTGAAACAAAACTAGGGTCATCCAGAAGTGAACTCTCTTCGTTGATTCAGACATTCTCGCAGACCCAGAGTTTAGGGAGATGTGTTTCGAATCTTAGGCATTGCTTCTTGTTCCTGAAAGATATCAAGATGAAGGCTGATGAGATCTGTAAGGTTTTCCGTTTGCATTCTTCGTGGCTTGGTGTATCTCGTTTGAAGGAAACCAGTACCTTACTTCTCAATTTGAAAGGTGGGAAAAGGCGGCTTTGTCAAGTCATTCAAGAAAACCCGGAAGAGATGAAGAAATGGAGTAAGGGGTTAAGACTCCAGCCGCTACCAGGTACTGGAGTAGACACGAAGTCGAAAACAATGAAGACTCAGTTCTTGATAGACCTTGGATACAAGGAAAACTCAGAGGAAATGGAGACAGCGCTCAAGAGTTTCCGCGGCAGAGGATCTGAACTCCAAGAGAGATTTAATGTCCTCGTGAGCTTTGGTCTGAATGAGAAAGATGTCAAAGATATGGTGAAAACATCTCCTGGTATCCTCACCCAGGCATGTGATGTTATAGAATCAAAGGTTAACTACCTTGTAAACGAATTAGGCTATCCGCTTTCGGCTTTGGTGGCTTTCCCTACATGTCTTAAGTACACTATTCAACGGATGAAACTGAGATTTGCAATGTTCTTTTGGCTTCAAGCTCGAGGAAAAGCAGATCCCAAGCTTGCAGTTAGTAGTATACTTGTGTACTCGGACAAGTGCTTTGCGACTAAATTTGTAAACCGTCACCCTGATGGGCCTAAGCATTTCGAGGATTTGAAGAAACTGCTTCTGTGTCAGTAGATGAAGAGTGCATCAAGATCTATAGTATTGACCACTACATTGCAAAGGAGCTTCAAACATTCAGCAAACAGTTCGATTATGTATTGGAGTTGGAGCACAATCAGTGTGATGAAGACAGTTTTGTGGAGCAGTATTTTTTTTGTGTTATCCCATCGAGCAGATTGCTATGTATGTTTTCACTAGTTGTGTAGCAATTTTAAACAAAGGGATAAATAGAAAATTGTTTAATTTAAGCCATTTCGGTGAAAGGCTTTCATAATAATTGTGGTAGAATCGATTGAAATTGAACAAAAATCAACTGGATAATTAGGAATTCATTGAGAAAGTTAAGGTAGATGAAGAGAGAAAATAAGGTTATTCAGATATTAATATTATCATTAGTGTTGTATGAAGCTGATAAAAATCATATAAGAACGGTGAAGAAGAATATAGAAATTTGCTGCTTTCCGAAAAGGATTTTTGAAAGGCCACGTGGCACAGCGAGCGCGCGTATATGTGTATCTAATGTTTGACTATTTGACTCCAACGTCCGTAACTGTATTTGCTGACGTGGAATATTCGCGCTTTCGCATATTATTCAGTTCCAACTCTCTCCTTCTTCTCCTCACTAAAGCCCTTCTTTGATCTTCTCGCCTCCGAATTTTCTTTCCGTTTGGTTTCCCGGAAAGCGAGAGAAACTGCGAGAAAATTCTACAACTCTCTTTCTCTCTCTCTTCTTCTTTTATACTTTCGTTAGACGGAGCTTCAAAAGTATCAGTTCTATGCATTAAGCACCACTATTTCTGGGAATCGAGATCCTAGCGATGAAAACCAAACAACAATTGCGATATCTTACTGCAATTCTGTTCGCGGTGATTCTTTTTGTTCTGGCTAAGACTGATACTGATCCGCTTGAAGGTAATTTCCAGATTCTCGTCTAATTTTTCTCAGTCTAGGAATGAATCTTAGCTTAGGTTCCTGTTCTTCGATCTTCTCTATTTAAGAAAAAGGTTAATAGGATGGAGCATGAGTAGTGAGAAATGAGAATGCTTGCTTAATTTTCTTGGAATAAAGATAGAAACCTTCTTGACTGGTTTAATCGCGAGTTGAGATCTTTTTCGTTTACTTGATCATGTGAAATCACCCAAACCTGTTCGACAAAATGACTCTTTAGTCTTCTACTATATGTGATTATTGTGTATTCGTGTTTCTCGTTAGTTTTGGCTCTTCAAGATCTCTACAAATCACTGAGCAATCCACAGCAGCTGAGAGGATGGAGATTGGAGGGAGGAGATCCATGTGGAGAAGACTGGATCGGAGTTTCTTGTTCGGGTTCTTCTATAGTGGAGCTGTAACTTCCCTGTTAACCCTTTTCCTCAGTTTTTTAATCCAAATTTCTTGCCTGGTTCGAACAAAATCTGATTCATTTTATCCTAGACAACTGCGAGAGTTAAAGCTTGTGGGCAGCCTTGGAAACCAGCTTCAACATCTCCACAATTTGAAGAACCTGTAAGCAAACTTTTCTGTTCTTGATTGTTAACTTCAGTACGAGACAGAGTCATTGTATTGGTCTCTACTTTTCCTTTTTGTCAGGGATGTTAGCTTCAATAACCTTCAAGGTGAAATTCCATTTGGCTTGCCTCCAAACGCTACTCATATGTAAGTATGTTTAAGCAAGTGAATTCATCATTTAAACATACATTCGAGTGCAATTCACGAGTGTTTTCGTTGTTTGTTGATTACAGAAACATGGCTTACAACAATCTGACCCAGAGCATCCCTTTTTCCTTACCTCTTATGACATCTCTTCAGTATCTGTAAGTGGCTCATTCTAAATGGTATATTGTTTATCTTTTCTACTGATTTGTTAAATAATGGCCTCCTTTGTCTTCTAGGAATTTGAGCCATAATTCATTATCTGGACCTCTTGGAAACGTGTTTTCTGGGTTGCAGATTAAAGAAATGTGAGTCTTGCTGTTCAGTTTTGTTAGTCGTTCATCACCATAATGCAAGATACCCATTCATATTCAAATAATATTTGACTTTTCTAGGGATCTATCATTCAATAACCTGACGGGAGACCTACCAAGCTCTTTTGGATCTCTAATGAATCTGACTTCACTGTAAGTATCTGGGAATTTTATATGCAATCTGCTTTGTGCTTCCTAGGTGTAACCTAATAATGGTTTTGCTGCTGTGATAACAAAACTGCAGGTACCTCCAGAACAACAGATTAACAGGATCAGTCATCTATCTCGCGGATCTTCCTTTAGCTGACCTGTAATTAACTCTCCTTGTGCTTTGATTTTGCCTTTCACTGAACTTCCTTTATTTATGAGGTCAAAATGCTTCGTTGTTGCATATGTCTTCAGGAATATCGAAGATAACCAGTTCAGTGGTATTATCCCAAATCATTTTCAGTCCATTCCTCATCTGTGGTTAGTTACTCCCCACTTCTCATAAATTGGCTAAGACACCTAAGACTCATTATAATCAATGGCGTTTTGCCGAGCAGGATTTGGGGAAACCAATTCCATGTAGAGCCCAACTATAAACCGTGGAAGTTCCCTTTGGACGTCAGACCTATGATACAAAATTCTACTGGCTATCCAACAACACAGTCGAGTGCCATTATGAACTTTCCCGGCCCTCCGAAGGTCAGAAATAAGAAGAAAGGCATAGGAGCAGGAAGTACCATTTTACTGGTTGGCGGGTTAGCTTTGCTGGGAACTTTCTTTGCACTTTTCGCAGTCCGCATGAGTCATCGACGTGCACAAAACCTTGCTGCCAGTCACAGAAGAAACAATAGCACACCATACTCTCTTCCGGTCAGTATAGGCCGAGGTGATCTATGCTTGTCTCTCTCCCCTCGTTGTTACAATGGCCATTCTGATTCCTCGATGCTGACTTTCTTAACTTTACATGTAACAGAACATCCTATTGGAACTGAAGATAACCCACAGGTGAAAAGGGTCCAGCCACCGCCAGTTCCCCAGCTCAGACATTTACCTTCTCCACCTGTCAGAATTGATAAATCTGCAAGAAGAAAAAGCTTCTCTGCTAGATGTCAATATCCATCGTTTGCTAAGCTTTTCTCAGCTGCAGAGCTTCAGCTGGCAACAAACAATTTCAGTGAGGAAAACCTACTCGGAGAGGGTCCTATTGGTTCTGTTTACAGAGCAAAGTTGCCTGATGGTCAAGTATGTCTCCTTTTCTCTCTCTTCAAACATTTGAAATTGGGAAGTTTCTCATCCATTGATGTTCTCTTAAAACAGTTTGCGGCCGTGAGAAACATCCCAATGTCTTCGCTGTCTTTACATGAAGAGGAACAATTTACTGAAGTGCTTCAGACAGCCTCCAAACTAAGACACCCAAACATTGTGACACTACTAGGTTTCTGCATTGAGAATGGGCAGCATCTTCTTGTCTATGAGTATGTTGGGCATTTGTCGTTGTACACTGCTATGCATGATGAGGTATACAAGCCACTTTCTTGGGGCTTGCGTCTCCGCATTGCTATCGGAGTTGCCCGAGCGCTGGAGTAAGTATCCCATCTTCTCAATCTAATAGTAGCTCATTCCTAATCCTTACAGCTATTTATCTTGACTCTTCCCTATATTGTGAATCAAAAACTTTCAGCTATTTGCACTCATCGTTTTGCCCTCCTATTGCTCATAGCGATCTGAAAGCGACAAACATCTTACTAGACGAAGAACTTACACCTCGTATTGCTGACTGTGGGCTTGCTAGTTTAAGGCCACTTACAAGCAACAGTGTCAAACTTCGGGTAAGTAAGAAGATGGTATATAATTTTTGGCTTAGTTCTTTGACTGAGACCTAATGAGTTGAGATTTAGAGCAGGCTTCAGAAATTGCGATACAAAACACTGGCTACATAGCACCAGAACATGGACAACCAGGAAGCAGTGGCACAAAGAGTGACACTTATGCACTGGGAGTGCTACTCTTGGAACTGCTAACAGGAAGGAAAGCATTTGACAGGTACATAAGCATTTCACATACTAATAATAACCATTGATAGCTAAGCTAAGCTTAACCTTTTCTGCTGGATGTTGCAGCTCACGACCCCGAGGAGAACAGCTACTGGTGAAATGGGCATCAACCAGACTTCATGACAGGCGAAGCTTAGAACAGATGATTGATGGAGGCATAGCCGGCACATTCTCCTCAAGAGTCGCCTCACAATACGCAGACATTATCTCCCTATGCACTCAGGTATTATCAGTAGAAGAGCTTCTTCACTCGGGATCACTACATTAAACTAATCATTCATTCATAAGCAGGCAGAGAAGGAGTTCAGACCAGCAGTTTCAGAAATAGTTGAAGCACTCACTGGATTGATACAGAAACAGAACAAGGAAGCAAGCAGTAGTATCGCAGACAAGACTGACCCTTTTAGTAAATCTTTCTGCTCAACACGCACACGCTTCATCTCCTCACCTACCTTCAGCTACCTCTCCACTTAACCATTTTCTGTATATCTTCTACGTACACATATTCTTTACTGTCGATAGAATACTTCTTAGCATATGATGAATAATACACATATTAGCCTTGTAAAAAGGAAGTTTCTTAGTATATGATAGAAATATATAATAAAAGTGTTTGAAACAAGGCAAAACCCCTATTATAGTAAGAAAAGGGTCACTTGACGTTCTGAAACTAAGTTTTCTAACAAGTCGCAAAGATCAAACTAAGTAGAAACCCCAGCGTTCAACAAAGTATTGATCTCTCCTCTTATATTCACGGGTCTGCCATCAAACATGGAAGAGAGACTTGTCTCACATAGCTCCTTCAGTTCTCTTGTTTTTGAAAGGGCAGCTTCCTGAAATTCAATAAACAGAATTGGTTAGATAGTCCTTCCAATTCCAAATTTCTGATAAATCTGACACTCTTAATCCACATTTCCGCCCAAACAAAAGTCAAGCTTTTTGAGAACATGAGCTTGCTTACCTGTTTTGGCCATATAGAAGAGAGTGAATTCTGAAGCTCCATGCGTCTTCTACCCACATCTTTCAAGCTCTCTCTTAACTTCACTTCTCGGTGCTTCTTCTCCTCCAGCTCTGAAACAAGCCTATCTAGAAATCTATACGACAAAAATACATATATCAGAACCTGTGGTACTCAGTGTGATCCCCTGGCAGAAATTCTTTATCATAAAGCACCTTTTGGAGTTGAGAATCATGATCAGATCCCGTGATTTCTTGTTTGTTAGCAATGAAATGGCCTTGGAGATATCAACCACCATTGGCTCAATGGTTTCAGGAGAATACTGCTGAAGAACCATGGGAGCAACTGCTTGCACGTGGTGTTGCAAGGACAGGGTATCTTCATTTCTCAGTTCTATCAAACGCTGGTTCAAAAATGCCTTCACCTGAAACAAGAGAAACCACATGACGTGTCTAGTTGCGGTCAAGAAGCATCTCCAGGAATAATTTGAGCATTAGATAGTCAGGGATAAGAGTACCTCATACAAATCATCAAGGATCTTATTTCTATATTCTGTGTCCAACAGCTGGCTCCTCTCTCCTCCACTCCTTAAGACTTGAGTTTTAGAATCTGTCAAATGTGTCTGATTCTCCAGGCCTGATTCTAGCAAAGCTGAATCAGCTATCTCTTCTACCTGAGGTGTTTCAACACTTACATCCCAGGAAATCTCAGAAACATTAATCTCAGGACCTTGGCTTTCTTCCACTTTCAGTGGAGAATTCTCAGGAATATCGCTGGCATTGACAATTTCATATGAACCTAAATCATTTCCACTATCAAATTCTTCTACCATACTAACATCCCAATCTATCTCAGCAGTATCAAGTGTAATATCCCAATCAATGCTGTCTGCAGCCGCATCTGTACCGTTTGCATTCTCAGATGACTGAATATTATCAGCATCAAGAACTTCAGAGGCCCCCATAACGCTTAGTGATGGAGGGTTTTCACGAATGTCTTTCAAGTTTTGTAGGACAATCCTCAAAGGCTTCTGCAGACATATTCTTCAATCTCAAGGATAAAAGGACCAAAAATTATATAGAGAGAGTAAAGTTAAGAGTGATCTTACATCTTTCTCAGTATGAACATCTTTAACATAGGCGGAGTAGTACTCCATTGCTCCTGATACTGAGTCACTGTTGATAACTTCCAGAATCTCGCAAAAGGTACTAGGAAGAGAATTCGCAGTCTCTAATAGTTTACGCCTCACATTGTTTCCCTGAAATTCAAGATGTTTAAACTTTGTGTGGTCATTCTAAAACCTATGGATCAAACCAAGCTAAGTTTACAACTAAACCTGCAATCCAAGCTCTCGACAAGCGTCTTCGTATTTTGTTGCTGAGAGTGCAACGCTCCTTTTGATATCAGCTTCTTTACGATCAAGTTCCGCAATTTGTTGCTGAACCTTTTGCACTTGCTTTTTCAGATATGGGCTTCACGTTTTACAAGCAGAAAAATCATTGGGAAATGCCAAAGTAGAGAGACTTAAGGTAAAACCTTTCTGCTGAATCAAGTAGAGCAATGCAAAACAACAACTTACATTTCGTAATTGACATTCTGAATTATAATCTGAGCTGCCTCTCCGAGATAAATGTGATCTTTTTCAAACGCACGAACAAGTGCTTCCCAAACACCCTAATACGGCCACAAAATTGTACAACGAGACAATGAACACAAGAAAAGTGCGAGACAGAGAACAAATTTCCTTACAGAAGCACCCGAAAGCCGACCAAAGATGTTCCTGCTTTCCGGAGTTGTCTTAAGGAGAATCTCATATATCTTTTTGACCTCCAAGTAACCGATCACTGGAAGCAAAACAACAGTCACTTGGATGAGAATTCGACGAGTAAGTACATAACCAAACTCCAACAAGCTTATCTTATTCACAAAGATGCAACTCAAATATCTTTGGCATTTTCAAATAAAAGGGTAACACTTTATGTTTAAATGAGAGCTGCGAACTCATTTCTGCTTCGAAAAGGGCGAATTTCGTTGTAAAGCACGAAAAAATCGCTAAATTGATAAGAGCAAAAATTTCAAAAATTTAACCTTCAGGATCTAGGGTTTGAAAGTATGGATCGACTTCTTTAGGCAAAGAAGAGAACTCTTTTAAGATTTTGACTCTGATCACAGCCACCCTCTTCCTCCAATCAGCCGGAATTCTCTTCCGATCCACTAACCATTCTTCGAATCCAACAAAATTGAAATCAAACTAAGACTACAATCTCAAAACAGATTCGAATTCAAATCGAAAGAAACAAAATTTCAAGTACTCGTGATTGGTTGATATTATGCATTACCGCCGAGACGAGAGAAGGTGATGTCGATAGGAAGATTTTGAACATCGTCTTGAGTTGGCATTTTTTTTCCAGTAAACTTTTGACGCTTTCTGGGGAAATTATCTCCCGAGTCTATATCAGTTTAAGGTTTTGGAGTCTGTGATCGAACTGTGAGTTGCTCTTCAAGACCGAAGAAGAACGCATAAACTCATAGATGTCGTCAAATATGCTTAATCCGGTTTTGGAGCTAACCGAACCAATTTACTCCGGTCCGAGAAACATTCTAATTACTTATGACCGCGGACCCGCGGTTTACAAAAGATCAATCCTGTCTTTCAGCTGCGGTTTTACTGATTAAATCAAGTTGTCGATTTTAACTTTTTAAAAAATTGTTTACAGTCAATGTTGTAAAAACGCTATTTTTATGCATGATCAAATATAGACTTTTGTAACTTTCAACCACTGTTATATCCTTAATTAAAGTTATATAAACAGTTATAATTGTGAGTGATTGACAAGAAAATCCGAATCAGTTTACTGGCTCAATTTTATCAAACCAATTAGCTTAACCTAAACCAAACAAATTTCGATGGAACAGTTAGGAAGATACAAACAAAAATCAATCGATTATTGACAATCGGAGTTCATCGATCACATCATAATGACTAAACTTGTTTCATATGTACAGATTCCAGTGTTTATAGATCAAATGATAAAGAAAATCTGACTAAGTTTTTATAATATTAATATCTTATGGAATTGAAAACTATATCTTTTAAAACAAAAATATAATACTTGAAGAATAGGAGAATAAAATAATAATTTAGAAAACAAACAAAAAATATTTATACAAGTTTGTTATCAGCAATTTTTCTATAGAGAGAGAGAGGGAAAGGAAAAGGACATGAACTTGACCGCTTTATCAGAATATTTTTCTTGGGTTTATACAAAAACAAAGTCGTCTTCTAATATTTTAAGGTAGAAGAAACTTTAAAGAAAAAATAAAAAGGAGTTAGTCTTTTGGTTCTCCTCTCCGATCTCCCATTTTCTCCAATATGTATCCTTGTTAAGTTTAGAACCCTCTCCACTTCAACATAACCGACCTCTCTCTCTCTCTATTTTTCTTTTCTGATAACACCAAAGTAGCTTTAAATGCTCCGTTACATAATCTCTATCTCTTTCCAAGAATATAGAGAAAGAAAGATAATACTAGTTATCTAGAAGATATTTGATCCTAGCTAGAGTGATCAAAGCACCGTCATCATCATCGATCAGCAGCTGCCTCAGGAGAGAAGACCAACAACAACATAAGAGATCCAAGATCTATCTATCTATCTCTCTTCATCATCTTCTCCTCCTGTTACTATCACACGCTCAAACATCATCCATAGACTTTTCCCCATCATCATCAAATGCAAGGTCATCACCAGAATCATCATCAACACTTATCATCAGCCTCCGCCACGTAATTTTTAGTCACTTATTTATGATTTTGAGACCAAAAGTCAAAAAATACAAAAAAACTTTTTGAATTGATGATGATCCCAAAGTTAAAGAGCTTTATGTGTATATGTGCAGGAACAAAGATGGGTTTGAACTTGGAGAGATAGACCCATCGCTCTTCCTCTATCTTGATGGACAAGGACATAACCAACATGATCCTTCATCAACTGCTCCTTCTCCTTTACCTCATCATCACACAACTCGTATGCACTCTCTCTCTTTTCTTTTTTTGGGAATTGGGGTTTGTTTTTGGTTTCAGCAGATAAAGAAGATTCCCTTGAGGTCATGAGAGAGAGAGAGAGAGAGTCACAGCAAAAGCATGTCCAACAGATTTCAATCTTTCTTCTGCCATCAGTACTCTACTTTCAGCTTTGACCAGATCCTCTCTTTTCAGACATCAAATCTTTCAATCTATATCCCTTCTTACACTTCTATTGACTCTTCTTTAAACCCTTTTCTCTCTCTTTTTTCTTTTCTTTTTGGTGTCTATTAGAACTAGTCCACTCACATATTTATATACTTGAGTTGTTATAACCAGACCATTTCTACACAATCACATGACTCTTCTTCTATGAATCTTATGGCAGAGAATTTGGCGATGAGACCTCCAACATCAACGCTCAACATCTTCCCATCTCAGCCTATGCACATAGACCCACCTTCTTCTTTTACACCCAATGTAATAATAATTACTTTATATTTCTTCTATATATGCCAATTTTAGTTGGTTTCTGTTTCTAATTTAATATAATGTCAGCGCGACTACTAGCTATTTCATATAATATCAAGTCAGACCAATTATTATACGTTTCTTATTTTTCTAATTAAGTACTGATTTGATTATTTTTATCAATTGTGTTTGGTAAGACCGATAATACAAGATTGGTTCCTCCTGCTGCACCTAGTGGTTCGACTCGACCATCTTCTGAGCCATCCATGGACTTGACCAATCATTCTCAGTTTCAATCCCCTCAAGCTTCCAAGTCCATTAAGGTCTCTATCTAATTTTTATATTTTAAATAATTTAATTGCTTTAATTGTCAAATTATTAAACGAATATAATTGTAGACTTGTTGTAGTTGTTTAATTATAAGTTAATGGGTCATTTCGAAATGTTATGGCAGAAGGAAGGGAACCGCAAGGGTCCTGCCTCATCGGACCATGACACACCAAAATCGTCAGACCCTAAAGTGAGTGTATTCATAACATCTGCATACATAAGATTTATTTATTTCTTTTTACTTTTTGGTGTTTGATAATTTTTTATTAATTTAATTTATCAACAGACACTGAGAAGACTAGCACAAAACAGAGAAGCTGCAAGAAAAAGCAGATTACGAAAAAAGGTCAGCGTATATGCACTACAGTATTTGTAAATTGCAAATAAAATTTAATTATATCAAGCTATTTATAACATAATTTACTTTGGTGTATTGCGACAGGCTTATGTTCAGCAACTTGAGTCATGTAGGATCAAACTGACCCAACTAGAACAAGAGATTCAACGGGCCAGATCCCAAGTAAACATTTTTTTACCTGTTATCTCTTTTCATATATTTCACCTGAAGTCTAAAATTTACTAATTGTTATATCTGATGGATAATTAATTAGGGAGTATTCTTTGGAGGGTCACTTATAGGAGGAGATCAACAGCAAGGTGGAATGCCCATTGGCCATGGCAACATCAGCTCCGGTACGTAACACTTTCATATATACATGTAACGGACGACTCAAAAACATTTGAAAACCGAAAATGAGATATTGAGTAAATGCAATGTGAAGCAGAAGCAGCGGTGTTTGATATGGAATATGCGAGGTGGTTGGAGGAGCAGCAAAGACTGTTAACAGAACTGAGGGTGGCGACACAAGAGCACTTGCCCGAGAACGAGCTTAGGATGTTTGTGGACACTTGTTTAACTCACTATGACCATTTGATTAACCTCAAGGCTATGGTCGCTAAGACCGATGTCTTCCACCTCATATCTGGAGCCTGGAAAACTCCAGCCGAACGTTGCTTCTTGTGGATGGGAGGTTTTCGTCCATCTGAGATCATTAAGGTACATCTCGTCTTTTCTTATACCATATAAACATATTAATTTCATGTATGTGTTGAGTATGTTATTGTCGTGCCCCCTAAATTAAGAAAATAAGATTAGCTATCGGTTAGTAAAATGTGTATAAATAAGTCATGATGATATTGTAAACTAATCAATATCTTGATCACTTAAATAATCCTAAAATTTTGGATTTTTACTTGATGACTAATTATATTAAAATATATATCTTACAAACTAGATTATTCCATCAACGAGAATGCAATCATTGAACATTATTAATTTCTATGGATTACTTACAAAACATATAGAATGACTAAAATTGTGACATTTTCTTAATTTTTATCGTACACATATGTGCATGGAATATAGTACTTCCAACTTTATTTATAATATTTTATCTCCCCGGTTTTATTTCTAAATTTTTTGTCTTTAAAAAAGAGGGTACGGTATAGTAATAATAGATGAGACAGAGAAGACATAGGCTATAGTGATATCGTTGGACGAGGTATATATACTCATAACATTGCATGGGGTGGACTTTATATGTATAAAACGAACCTATATACGTGTAAGTGTTTATATTAGGACAATAATGAAGGTACACGTAAAATTAATTTAAAAACAAATAAAGAATACATGCAATTGTGTGATGGTGAAGTATTTCTAGAAAGGTTAGGTTTTGGCATAATGTAAAAGAAAGTGCCTGTCTGTTTTTTCTATTTATGGTCCATAGGGGAGAGAGAGAAACGTACACAACCATGAAAATTAACAGAGACGAACATAATAAATATACAAAATAAAAATAAATAAAAGCAACAAATAAATGTTGTATTTCGGACTCAATATATACATATAATTATTTAACTTTCCATAAAAGGCTTTTAAACCTATCTTATATTCTAAATAGTATGAGTAACTACGAGAGGAGATTAATAATATGAATTAATATATGGATGGGTGTGCATATCTGACAAGACCTTTGGCTATGTCTCAATCTCATATCCGTTTTAGTGAAAACAAAAAGGAAAGAAAAGATTTTTGGGGGTAGCTAGTAACTCGTGCATCGTACACTACACATTTAATGCATTCAACGTTCTTTATGCTTCGATTAAGACCAATATTGTTAATTCTCTAAAGTTTGTATATGTATTAATTTGAAACGCATGAAGGTGACTGTGAACCAAATAGAACCATTGACGGAGCAGCAGATAGTTGGGATTTGTGGGCTACAACAGTCTACACAAGAGGCCGAGGAGGCTCTCTCGCAGGGCCTCGAGGCATTGAATCAATCGCTCTCCGATAGTATTGTGTCTGATTCTATCTCCCCTGCCTCTGCACCACTTCCTCCTCATCTATCCAATTTCATGTCACACATGTCCTTAGCTCTCAGCAAACTCTCTGCCCTCGAGGGGTTCATTCTCCAGGTACCCTCTAATTCTTTCTTTTTGTATAAATTTATATGAAATTATATATCTATACCAATCGTTATATATCAAATATATACAGAGATGATATAAGTGGACCCCTAGGGAATGTGGTCCTAATTAGACTAGGAATACATTTTTTTATTCTTTGAACTACTTCTTATTAAACCAACCTATCATAAAATATATACATATATTTGGTTGTTATAAACACGCTATCTAAATTTATATAGATGTGTGTATGTTTGTGTACAACTCATATATAGATATACCGTCGGCCATAATTAGTTAGAGGACATTCGTAATGTAAGTATAGTAATAAAATATATATGATGACCGTTTTCGGTATAGATTAATTATAATTAAGAGGATTAATAAACATATGTGTAGAGGAGATGAAAAGTATTTAGCCTCTTGATTCCGACATTATGCAATTGCAAGCAGGTATCTAACAAACACTTCTCTTGTCTTATATCAAGTTGGTCGGGTTGCTTTTCTTAGAAGACTAAGTTTATTAATTTAATATAATTTTCTTAATCGTTTACTAATTTAGAACAGGCAGGTTAATGAGAAAAAAATATAGATATGCTAGTGTATTAATGTGTTAGCATATACTCTATACGCAAATGGGGATTTATGCTAATATTAATTATGTCACATTCATGCATTTACAAATTGGCATCTTTTATCAATAATAGTTTCTTTAAAAAAATCTTTCTGAATTTGTTCGTCTTTTTTAAAAAAAAAGTGTAACAATTTGGAAAATGTTACTTAAATTAAAAACCAAAAAATAAAAGAGAAAGATACATGAAGTTTAGAAGAGGTGGTAAATATGGGTTAGTTGGGTAATGGATTCGAACTTGTCTAAACGCACGTGACAATTGCCACCATGAGTGTATGTATTATGTATATATATTTCGCACGTATACAGTCCAAAAGCATATATAAATATCAAATCAAATGAAAACATGGATTTCTTGGAGCCCATATCGTTCCATGATGTCATGAACGTAACTGCCCGAGTATCCCATCCTTCCAAAACACTTCGTTGAGAACAATTCTTTTAATTTACTTACATTTTATTTCTCAATTTTGTTGTCTCTATTTAATTTCGGGAGTTTATACATCATTAATAATAGGTTGATTATATATGTACAATTCTAATTAGTGATCAAAAGTATTATTAAGCATGGCGTGGGACCGGGATATGGAATTCACTGGTTTCACTTTTTGACAATTTGGTGTCGTGTTCTTATTAGTGTAGTAACAAGCTTTGATTATTGTTTGATCAACATTTTGAATAATCAGCATTAGTCGTCAATCAACCATATATAATTACGGTCATGTAGAATCATTTGATCCATATATATTTCAATGCTAGAAAATACATAATAATGCTTACTTTGTCAAAATAATGCTTGGTCTTTTAATCCTTATTTTCCTTGTCAATTAGTCTTTTATATACTCCGATTTCTGAGACTATATAGTGATGGATCCATATTCAATTCACTGTCCTTAGTCTTAGTCAATAACATGAATGCAACTTTGTCCATATTTTGTTTTGCTTTTTACTATTTCTCTATTTTCTCTTACTTATTTAGTTTTTGGACTAATACATTAAAAAAAAAACTTACAGGCGGATAATTTGAGGCACCAAACGGTCCATAGGTTGAACCAATTGTTGACGACCCGTCAAGAAGCACGGTGTCTTCTAGCCGTTGCGGAGTACTTTCACCGTCTTCAAGCTCTAAGTTCTCTCTGGCTAGCCCGTCCTCGTCAAGACGGATGATACCAAAACAAACTGATGAAGAAACAAAAAAACAAGAGAATAGGTTGATTAGTTTAGCTAGTTTGACCTCTTCATATATTGTCTCTCTACTCAAATACAGTACAATTAGGGAAAATTGTTTGGCTTTTTTTTTATATGATTCTTAGTATATGTTTTAAAATTAAGATGCAGATGATAGACAATATTCCATACCTTTAATTCATCCTTGTGCAAGTGAAAAATTACACTTGATCTTCGTTTCCAAATACATTAGACGAATTGGTTTCTAGGAATATGAAGGAGAATTGAAAGGGGAACAAAAGAGAAGGCTAACAACAATTGCAATTGCATGCAAGAGAGGAGAGGGAGGACTTGTTACTTGTTTAGGTCAAAAGCATTGAGCCATTGACCAGTAACAAAGGTGACAAATGGTAAGCTTTGTTGGATAGCGTCAGGACTTGGGATCGGTACCGTTTTGCTTTGGGTTCTACGCCTCTTTCTTCTTTACTTTTCATTTCTTTGCTGTCACCAGTTTTCCTTTTTTTTCATATTTTAAATCTTGAACATTGTATACTATGGTCAACAAAGAAAAAATTCACATCGCAAAACACGAGATTGATTTAGTATTATGCCACGCGTCGCTTTCCAATATGATCTACGATTCCTTTTTGGTTAAAAAGTTTTTTTTGTTTTTAAATTGAAATTGCCAATAGGAAAAGATTACAAGCAGCCATATTAAAACTAAGCCCGTAAGCCCACTAGATTTTGGGTTTTAGACGAACCCAACAACACATCAAAAGACGATAATAGAATCAAACATTTAGGAGCAAATTTTAAAACAGAGTAACACAAGAAAAAAAGAAAAAAAAACAACAATAACAACACAAGTTACGAACTGGGAAGACCTGAAGCCACAGAGATGTTGTAAAATTCAAAGCATACTATCTGCTTTCGAAGGTAATTTCCTGAAGAAGTTACTTGGAGCAGAAGGCATCTTGCTTCTGAACTTGGGATGTCTCATCCAGAACATCCCACCCGCAAGAGCTATGATCTTGAAAGGCGTCACGTACAAGACCATCGCGGCAACAAGACAAAGAATCACAAACAAGCAAGTCGCACGCGGATCTCTCCAACTCAACAATGCTTGAAACCTTTCCCCTTGTGTTGCAATGTCTCCAACAACCATCTGGATCCGACCAGCAACACTTCTTAACCTATCATACCTCATCTTCACAACATCTTGTCCCTTTGAAGTCGGGAAAGTATCGAATTCCTCATCTAGCTCATCAGGGCTAGCCGCTTCAGCCCATGAGAGCTTTGTATCCATATGAGGAGGATGACGCGGCCTGAACCTGAAATTCCAGAGCCCTATCAAGAACATGTAGAGGAATGTGGTTGGGAGTATCAGCTCTGGATAACAAATCAGTATGAAGAAGAGAACATGGAACAATATCGTCGTCAATGGATTCTTCCAGTAGCAGACGTCTCCGAGCCATTTGCTCATAGCTATCAAGCCTGAAAACACAGAGACTATCCTGAAGAAGTTAGCTTTGCTTCTTCTCATGCTCCACATGTGTGAATCAACATCAAGCATGTACTCTACGATCTCTTTCCTTAAAGGAGGCTCTGCTCGGGCTAACCGCGCTGCGACAATGCTCATCGCTTGGTATCTAAGGCTGTCTAATTGGTTCACAGTGAATGGATGAAGATAATGCATCTTTGGAAGCAGAGGATGACCATAAAGATAGATCATGTGAGCCAAAGAGAGACAAGTGAATCTCACGGCTAATTGAACTTCTCCCATTTTCTTTAATCCTTTTGTTTGCAGAACAAGAAGAGGGTAAGAGTGAGTGTAGATTCTATCAGCCTCTAGAGTCGATAACCGGATCCTAACCTTCCCGATTCTCGCATCCACTTTGGCTCCATTGTTTGATTTCTCGCTGCCACCAAGGTGACAGTTATCGAAAACTCCCAGTGTGATGACTGTACATGGATCATACACTTCCCATGTGTATTGCTCATTCCATTTAGGGTTATAGCTCTCAATGATGGTTCTTGTTCTCACCCATTTCTGTCCGTACTTGGCTACGCAATACGGATCTGTTGTCGCTTTACCGTCTTTTGTTTTCATCGGTGAAAGCCCTTGAGCACTCAAGATTCCTACTTCAAGGATTCCAATAGGTTGCTTCCATAGTTGTCTTGCCGTAGGCTTCACGTCACTGATGTACAGAGTTGATTCATCCATTACATGGTAACCGCCTTCAAGGCAAACTCGTAGGTGGATTCGGCTGGAGAACTTGAGCTCGTGTCTCTTGTCTCCTTCCAATGCCCCAAACCCAAACTTTTCGAGGTTGTACCATTTGGAGTGAACAGCTCTGTGATCTAATCTTTTCTCAAACACGTTCAAAGGTGAGATGAGTCTCCCCATGACTTCATCTTTAGCTGGTGTAACCTTGTTTTCGACCGTCAAGAAAAACTGTTCTTCAAATGGCTCTGCAGCTACAAAAACAAGATCCTCGTTCCACATCGGATTCGTCGTCTTGTTAGGACATAACTTAGTTTTCAGAATCTGGTTCCCAACTTGAACTTTAACGAAAGCTTGAGGCGGTTGGCTCCTGTCACTAGGCTCAACATCTTGCGCCTCAATGACATTAACCCGCAAATACCACAGTTTGGGAGATACATAGACTTTAGACCTCACGCTTTGGACGCCTTCTCCTTGAACAGAAGAAGCATCTGAATGCCAAGCATCAGGAAATGCTTCATCTGCTTGTGTCCCAAGCCAAACCGCAACCATAACCTCTCCTCTTTTCTTACTCTCACCTCGCCGATCTTCTAATCTGTACCATTGAGGTGCAAGTGGACTATCAGGAGGAACTCTCGTAGGAACCTCACGCATATCAAACACAACCTTCCCTATGTAATCATCTCTTGTAACCATCTCCTTATCGCGCACAAAGACTTCGACTGTAGAGGATTGGACCTTGTCTTTTGAAAAGGCGAAAACTTGATTCCACTCTGGGTTGGTTCTTTTCTCGAAATGTTTAGTCTTTCCTTTGTAGTTTCCTATTTTGACTTCCACATAAGGATCGCAATTGCTGGTGACTGGGTTTGGAGGAAGATCCTTGGCTTTGACGACTCGAACATAGAGATAAAACATTTGCTCAACAAGGTCGTATGTACTTGCAACTCTTTCGCTACCGATCCATCCGCTTCCTCCACGTTGTCCTCCATGTGGCCATTTCTCTCCAAGTTCTGGTTTCATGTCTTTAAGCTTATAGTCTTCTTGGCTCTTAGCTCCATCTTTGGCTGCCATGGTTTTAGACTACTTGAACCAAACGATTCTTTTTCTTTCAATTCAGCACCTGAGATATAACAAAAGAAGCAAAAAATAGCAGGGATGAGCAAAATCCGAGAATTGCAGAGTTGCAGACAACCAAAAATTAGACAAAACCAGTTTCTTGTATGTAAAGAAACTAATGTATCTCCTTTGAACTGGTTTCAAACTTTAATACTTAGTATTAAGTAATTTAAATTTAATCACAAACAAGATAATTGATAAGATTTTTACCTGATTTAAACGATACTAGCTGATCGACGCTAATTACCTGATTTAATCTCTAACCTCTGTCTGTTTGTTCTGTTTCATGAACTCATTAAAGTGTTTGCAGGAAACTACAGCATAGCCTCGATCATCTTTATACATGAAACGTAAGTGAAGGATTAATACCAAAACAAACAAAATATAGAAAAATTTAGTAGAAGATAGCAAACAAAATCTATGAAAGAGATAATCTATATTGTAAGAACGAACAAAAACCAGAGCTATTTTTATATAGACCAGCAATATTTCAAGAAACAATAGTCATATAATTGATTTGTTGAAGCACAGATATATATATATATATATATGTATGTAAAGAAAGATGCATCTGGTAAGTAAGTAGCACCTTGAGAAAGATGTTGAATAAGTTGCCATAACTTATCTGTTTTGCTGTACCAAAGAAATGAAGAATTTTTTTATAAGAAACCAAGAAGCTAAGAGTACTGCGTAATCAAATTTTGGTTTGATACACTCAATAATAATTCAACGAGGGAGAAACAACTCTATTACACAGAGAGAGAGGAATCAAATGAAAAAAAAGAAAAGCAAAAAGGGAAAAAATTACTCTTATTCTCTCTGTTTTTCTCATTCTTCTTTTATAGGGAAGCTGATTCCTTTTCTTCTTCTTTTCTTAAATGGGGAAGCAGATTCGTCGTTGGTCTTTATAGTCTCTAGACCTGGGCAAAAAAAAATCGAACCCGAAATACCGAACCGAAACCGATCCGAAAAAGAGGAAAGGAACCCGAACCCGAACCCGAATCGACAAAATATCCGAACGGCTTTTAAATTTCTATACCCAAAAAATCGAACCCGAACCCGCACCGAACCGAAAACCGAACAGGTATCCGAAATACCATTATATACAAAAAAATATTAATTATTTTTAGATTTGATATAACCTAATTACCCAAAATTATAGTTATAAACTCAAAAATATCAATTATATTAAAATTAAAATAACAAAAATACCCAAAATTTTCTAACATCTCGAAATTCTTAGTTATATTTGTGAAAATTAACCAATTTTTATTTAAATTTAACTAATTTTTTAATTTTTTTTCAATATTTCAGATATCCGAAGCTGGATGGAACCAAACCGAACCCGAACCGAAAATTATAAATATCTAAACGGGTATTAAATCTTTAAACCCAAAAACTCAAAAATCCGAAAAACCTGAACCGAATCTGAACCGATTCCCGAACGCCCAGACCTATATGTACATTAAGAAATTTTGCTACAAAGGTAATAATAGTAGATTCTCTCACATTCTTTTTTTTGTTTGTTTTTAATATGCAATGGGTATAGAGTTTCACCGAAGTGTCCAACTAATCACAAGGGTGAACAAAACTTTTAGTAATATCCAAACCCAAGCTCAAGTGACACTATCACATGCTTTAACCAAGTAAACATAGATTTTTAAGAATTTTCAGATCTTCTAATGGTAATATATGTAGTGCCTAAATGATTATTAAAAATATCTTATAAAACATTTTACAAAACCAACTTTCCCCGTGAGCATATATATCTTTAGTGGTTTCTTTCTGTCTGATTGGAATAAGCATCTAAAAAATAGCTTTTCTGAGTCTTGAACTTTTATATAAAAAGCAAAAGGCAAGGCTAAGGAGTGATTATTATTTGATTGAGTAACATCATTACCTTATTATCCCGCCATTTTTTTTTAATTCTAGTGCCCGCACTATAACATATAAAACTACTTGGGTACAAAGAATGCCATATTTATTAACGAAAAAACATATATGTTTTACAAAGATGTTTTTGTTCATTTCATCGTCGCTAACTAAAGTGTTAACGTGCGGAACTTACACTGTATCCTTTTTTTTTTCGTAATCCACTCCATTTTTTTAGGATGAGCATATTTATGATCCGTTTCAGGCGTATCCTAGCAATCTACTAGATCACTAGCTTACACGTAGAATCACACCTTCGATATCTGACAACGAGGAAAACGAGATTGAGGTCACAATTAGAGTGTTTCTCTGTGTTACAACAACCTCGCAATTAGATAACACTCAACTCCCTTTTATAAGTAAAGCAAGAGTAAATCGACCCTAAACCAATTTCAATTAGATCGTCATTTTTCTTTCTAATTGTACCAAACCAGAACCGAATTGCGTTTGTTACATGTGACTAGGGTTCAACAATAGCAAATGAGCTACTCGGAAGAGGATGTTGTCAATTTTCGTGGGAAATCATGTATTAGACAAACAATAGATGAGTTTTACACAATTTCCAAGAAACTTTTTTGAGGATAAAAGGTTCTGTTTTTATCAACGAAGATGAATTTCAGTTGCCTAAAATTCAAAACCTCCCAAAAAAAAAAGAGGAAAAAAAGGTTTGGAAATTATAAGCTCTTATATTGGTTCTTTATCAAAAAAGTGTTTTTTTCTGTTAATTTCTTTATCAAAAAGGTTACAAGTTTGATATTAACTTAAACAAAATGGGAAACTTATCAAGTTGTAAAGGATCCAACTTTACTGGTATACACTTTGCCGTCTCAAAGATGCTTAGTAATGATGACTGTACTATTATGTGTTAATTTATGTAGAAAATTTTCGCCCACTGTCCAATTCATCATATACTTGATAGACTTGTCACATAGTATCCTTTTTCTTCGGTTTAGTTTGGTTCACATTATTGCGATTTATTAATGTACAATGAAACAAAAAGCGAATGGGATACGATCAAATAAGGTTTAGATTTTAGAAGGCAGCTGTCTTCTAGAATTGGCGTGAAAATAGACAAATTTTCCGTGATGTTCATTATAAACTTATTGGGCCTCATTCACATTCGTTAAGAGATTAATTAAGCCCAAACTTTGTCCGAACAAACATTAGTTGATCTTTCATTTTCAATCGACTACTATGAACTAGCAATCGCGACCACGTAATCACTTAAACCATATATCTCAATTTTTCAAAAATATATACTTGATGTGTTACATTACTCAAATCGAATTTTATCTTGAAAAATTGTATTAGTAATGACTTGGAGAAGACATTGCTCTTGCTTCAAACTGGCAAAAAGCTTCAAGGAGATATAACTTCCACCAGTTACCGCCTTAATTATGTAGAAGGTGTTATATTGCATTATTACCCAAACATATTCAACGCCGACATCTTGACCATATACGTATTCAGTGATCAAATCGAATCTCTCTCTCGAAGTTTATATCACTATGTATTATGTATGTATCATATCACACTTTCCATCAAAAACCAAACACCAACACTATGGATAAGACTGCTACATTGCTTTCCTCTCTCTTGTTCTTGTTCACATTCCTCACGACCTCTTTGTCTAAAGATCTCTGTAACCCAAATGACAAAAATACCCTTCTCAAGATCAAGAAATCTCTAAACAGCCCTTACCACCTCGCCTCCTGGGATCCCCAAACCGACTGTTGCTCTTGGTACTGCCTCGAGTGCGGCGATGCCACCGTTAACCACCGTGTCACCGCCCTAACAATATTCTCCGGCCAGATCTCCGGTCAGATCCCGCCTGAAGTCGGTGACTTGCCGTACCTAGAGACTCTTGTCTTCCGTAAACTCAGTAACCTCACCGGTACAATCCAACCCACCATCGCCAAACTCAAGAAACTCCGGATGCTTAGGCTCAGCTGGACGAATCTAACCGGTCCAATTCCTGATTTTATAAGTCAGCTCAAGAATCTCCAGTTCTTAGAACTTTCCTTCAATGATCTCTCTGGTTCCATACCAAGTTCTCTTTCTTTGTTACCTAATATCTTGGCCCTTCAACTCAGCAGAAACAAGCTTACAGGTAAGAAACCTCTCTCTGTCTATTTCAATCATCGACTTTTTCACTTGCCCTTTTTGCTCAATCTGATTAAGAAACTGTTTTATTCACAATTAGGTTCGATACCAGAGTCATTTGGATCGTTTCCAGGCAAAGTCCCTGACCTTTACCTATCACATAACCAGCTCTCCGGTTCAATACCCAAGTCACTAGGCAACCTCGATTTTAACCGGCTTGATTTCTCCCGGAACAAGCTTGAAGGTGATGCTTCGATGTTGTTTGGAGCCAACAAAACGACATGGTCCATTGATTTATCAAGAAACATGTTCCAGTTTGATCTCTCAAAGGTTGAGATCCCTAACACACTTGGTGTCTTGGACTTGAATCACAATGGGATCACAGGGAATATTCCGGTTCAGTGGACTGAAACTCCTCTTCAGTTCTTCAATGTTAGCTACAACAAACTGTGTGGACGCATCCCCAATGGTGGGAAACTTCAGACATTTGATTCTTATTCCTATTTTCATAATAAGTGTTTGTGTGGTGCACCTCTTGAGAGTTGCAAGTGAAACCAAGCTTGTCTCTAGGTTTTTGAAAAAATCCATTTGAGTCTTATAGAAAAATATGTATTATTATCTGGATTGCTTAATAAAACAAGAACCAAAACTTCTATTTAATGAATTCATAGCACATTTTTAAAGTGATTGAAACGTTTTGGTTCATGTAGGCAACGTTTTGTCTCTGTATCTTAAAATGCAAACGAAATTGTCAATTTTTGCTTTGGGCTTCACTAATCTGAAGGCCTAGTCACTCCCTCAACTCGAATATATCTTCCGGTTTAGCAATCCAGTCTATTGTACCACACTGGAAATTGAACCATTAGTTCATACAAAAACATTTGCCGCCAAAAAAATTAAAATAAAAGATTTTAACTTTTTTTGAAATTTATAACTGTGAAACAAACTTGTTTAACACGTGGTCTAGTCAGTAATACACACCAAAGGTGTGGCTCTAGGCAGAGATGATTCAGCTCCAAAAGACATCATCTTCTCATTCATCACTCAAACATTTGATTCTTATTCATATTTTCACAATAAGTGTTTGTGTGGTGCACCTCTTGATAGTTGCAAGTGAAACCAAGCTTGTTTCTAGGTTTCCCAAAAAATCTATTTGAGTCTATAGTATAAACAATATGTGTTACTACTGGATTGATTATTAACATAAAACATGAACCAAAACTTGCATTTGATGAATTCATAGGACGTTTTTAAAGTGATTGATTTGATGGATTACTGGACAAAAAGGAAAAAAGGGTTGAGAAAAAAAAACCTAACTCTTTAGTATTTTCCACCAAATTAAGTTGGTCTACCAAATTATTATAGATTGGAATTATTAGCTCAATTAATAAAGGTCCAGTGGAAAACCTAGGGCTCTGTTTATTTCCTCTTCTTCTTCGTTTCCTTGATTTCCAAGCTTTAGATTTCGAAGTGGAGATGGCTATGATTGATTAGTGTGCCCTTGAGTATATTGCTAACATGAAAGATAAATAGT
Source organism: Cardamine occulta (assembly GCA_028015245.1). Lineage (NCBI taxonomy): Eukaryota > Viridiplantae > Streptophyta > Magnoliopsida > Brassicales > Brassicaceae > Cardamine > Cardamine occulta. Next base: position 2,313,642 of record CM051385.1, read on the forward strand.
TGCTACCACCTTCAGTGATGATGAAGATGAACCAACCCACCACAACAAATGGAGCCTGCTGTTGGGTTTCAGTTTGGTTCGCTTTCAATGGGGATGATGCAACTTTAGGAACCAGGAGCCAGAGAGACAAATTTCTTTGTGAGAAGGTGGTGGGAGAAAAGAGCTAGTAAAAGGTTTGTGGATGCAGGGACTATGCTTTGTTCTGATATGATTATGCACTGTTTTGTCTCTGTAAGCATTTCGTTGTGAGGGTGTTTCCATTTAGTTTTTTTTGGTGATAATTTGATGCATTAATTTAATATTATGCAAAGAGTAAGGCTATATGATCCTTCAGAATAGTTGTGAAAAGAAGTTAAGAGATAGGAAATTAATACGATTAGGGAAGAGATGATACAAAATTTCCGTAGGATAGTTGTGAAAAGAAGTTAAGAGATAAAGATTTACAGGTTTTTCCATGGATTATGTGGTACATTTGGAAGGGTAGAAACCGAAAAATCTTTGAGAACATTAGCGAGAATTCCCAAAATACACTAGTCCTCGCCATACAAGAAGAAGAGGTGTGGAGGAGAGCAAATGCAAGAGAAGAATCGCTTGAAGAGAGGAATGGGGATGAGATGATAGAGCGGCTACCTCAAGATTTTCCTATCAGCTACACGGATGGCTCATGGCACGAACCGGAGACACGAAGTGGCCATGGTTGGATATTGATGCTTGGGGATAGGATAATGCACCTTAGACTAAAAGGCTCGAGACGCTGCATATAGCCATGACGGAAGTTATCTTTTCCACAGATTGCTCTGATCTTATCACGATGACATCAAACCCTAAGGATTGGCCAGCATTTGCATCAGAGTTGAAAGATTTCTTGTATTATAAAGATTTATTTTTGGCATTTTGCATCACCTTGCAAAATGTGCAAGAGCACGTGGATTCTATTTTTTCTATGTAAACATATCGGCTTCTGACTGGCTTTCCTTAGAAAAAGGTCACGTACTTAATGTACGAAATGTTTGACGACAAAAAATGAATGAGAGTGCACCAACATTAGTTTTTTTTTTTTGCCGGTATTTTTTTTTTGATACAAGCCTTGATTATTTGTAATTTCTGAAACAGTTTTTGGTGTTAGATTTTGAAAAATCTAATTTCAATCTTTTCAAGATTTTACAAAAGTAGATTCCCTAAAAGTTAGAAAAACTAATTTTTTATGATTTTTCTAATTTTTTTTTTTTAAAAAAACAAAAACTACAATAATGTTATTTCTCTTTTAAAATCTACACTAAAAATCAAAAACCAAAAAACTCAAAAGCTAAAAACCAAACACCAAAAACTGGCAAAAACCATTTAATGGCCATAATAATCATCAAGAGTTGGAAACGATTGACTATTCCTCCATCAGCGCCTCTTGAATTATCTGCATTAAATTAACTAAATGCAAACGAAATTGTCAATTTTCGTTTTGGGCTTTACAAATCTGAAGGCCCGGTCACTCCCTCAAATCAAATATATCTTCCGGTTTAGCAACCCATATATTAAAAATTAAAGTTGTTTTCAAAACTTTTATCTAACATGGAAATATGGAATTGGTTTGATAAAACATGATGTAATTAAGGTAAACATTTTATAAGCTTAAGTAGTTTTTTAAATAAAATATTGCGTAAGACACGTGGATGAGAGAGAGAAATGTGTATATTATTAGAAACAAGAAACAAACATGGGATAAATATTATTTTTAATTAAACAAAAAAGAATATTTTCAAATCACGTGTATATATACATACGCGCACCGAGCCTATATTTGTCCTTGTTTTGGACAGCACACAGATGAGAGTACAAAAGTTGCCACCCTCCTACTATACGCACAAAACGTCAAAAACCACTCTCCCTTTCAATCTTTCATAGCTATAACAATATATATAATATCAATCATAGTTTCCTTGAAAACTCAAACACAAACACCAAACAATACTATGGATAAGGCAACGACATTGCTCTTCTTCTTCTTCTCCATTCTTTTCCTCACGGCCTCTTTAGCTAAAGATCTCTGCTACAAAGACGACAAAAAAACCCTCCTCAAGATCAAGAAATCCCTAAACAGCCCTTACATCCTCTCCTCGTGGGACCCCAAAGACGACTGCTGTTCTTGGCACGGCATCGGTGCGGCGACGCTACCGTTAACCACCGTGTCACTTCCCTAGTCATACAAGGCGGCGAGGTCTCCGGTGAAATCCCTCCTGAAGTCGGTGACCTACCGTTTCTGAAGTCCCTTATCATCCACAAACTCCCTAACCTCACCGGTCACATCCAACCCACCATCGCTAAGCTCAAAAATCTCACTTTTCTCTGGCTCAGCTGGACGAATCTGACCGGTCCGGTTCCTGAATTCCTGAGTCAGGTCAAGAATCTCGAGTACATTAACCTTTCCTTCAATAACCTAACAGGCTCCATACCCAGTTCTCTCGCTTCATTACATAAGCTTGGGTTTCTTGAACTTAGTAGGAACAAGCTTACAGGTGAATATCTCTCTTTGTCTCTATTAGTCATCGATTAATCTCATTAATAAACTGTAATTTTTTCTAACCTCAACTTTAAACTTTCAATTAGGTTCGATACCAGAATCATTTGGGTCGTTTTCAGGAGAAGTCCTTTACCTTAAGCTCTCACACAACCAGCTCTCAGGTTCGATACCAAAATCACTAGGCAATCTCGACTTTCACGAGATTGATTTATCCCGGAACAAGCTTCAAGGTGATGCTTCGATATTGTTTGGAGCCAACAAAACGACATGGTCCATTGATTTATCAAGAAACATGTTCAAGTTCGATCTCTCAAAGGTTATACTCGCTAAGACAATTAAGAGATTGGACTTGAATCACAATGGCATCACAGGAAGTGTTCCGGTTCAGTGGACTAAATCTGATTTTCAGCTCTTCAACATTAGCTATAATAGACTGTGTGGACCCATCCCACAGGGAGGGGATCTTCAGAAATTTGATTCTTATTCCTATTTTCACAACAAGTGTTTGTGTGGTGCTCCTCTTCCCACTTGCAAGTGAAGATTCAAGCAACCAAGTTTTTTTTATTTTCTACTTTTCCAAATAATCAATTAATAAGTCTATAAGACAACTGTATTTTCATTCCGAACAATTAATAAAAACATGAACCATTGTCGTATTTGATGAATTCATAGCACATTTTCAAAATGTATTTGATCGATCGACTTAGCAACGTTGGAGCGGCGCACCACATAGGCAGAGGTTGTTGGAGAATTCATAGACCTCGAACCGCTGGAGCAGACCTCCCTGTGGGATGGACCCACAGAGACGGTTGAAACTTACGTTGAAATGGTCTAAACGGAGATTGGTCAGTTCCGGTGGAAGTTCTCCGTAAACACGGTTATAGCTAAGGTCCAATGACACCAAGCTCTTGGCAAATTTCACCTCGGTGAGATCGAAGTGGAAGTTATTCCTAGACAAGTCCAATGTTATGGTTGTTTTGTTATGTCCAAAGAACATCGAAGCATCTCCATTGAATTTGTTTCCTGACAAACTCAAAGTGTTGAAGTTGGATTTGGATAATGACTTTGGTATTTTTCCTGCATTGCAATCAAATTATTTTAATCGGTTTAAGCATATCATTATTTTATTTAGACAAACAAATTAATTAAGTGACAAGCTTTTTTACCTGAGAGGCGATTATTACCCAAGTAGAGATCTGGGACCTTTCCTAAAAAGGAACCGAAAGATTCCGGTATTGAACCGGTTAATTTATTACGATTGAGCTGTATAGCCTCAAGCTTCGGCATAAGGGAAATCGAACCGGGTATTGAACCATTAAACCGGTTAAAGGATAGATCTAAAAAGGTTAGGTTTTGAAGCTCGCTGATGTATTCCGGGATTGGACCAGAGAGTTCGGTTACCCTAAACCGGAGGTAATCTAGATTCTTGAGCTTGGTGATGGAGCGTGGAATGGTTCCTCTGAGACGATAGAGACTGCTCCAATCTAAGATAACGAGGTCACGGAGGTCGCCGATCTCCTCTGCTATCTGACCGACCGCATCTCCGGCGGCGATGGTGAGACCGGTGATGCGGCAGTGGGTGCACTCAACGCCGATCCAGTCAGTGCAGCAGTCGGTGCGTGGGTCCCAAGAATTGAGGATTTGAGGGTTGTTTAGAGATTTCTTGATCTTGAGGAGGGTAGTTTGATCATTTGAGCTGCAGCTTTCCGAGCGTGGGAAGAAGATTAAGAAGGGGAAGATGATAGAAAGCTTAAGAAGCTTCATCTTCATCATTGGTGTCTGCTCTACTATTGGATATTCAACTTGCCTTAAAGTTTATCTTTTTGTAATCATTTCGATTCTATCAAGTGGATGGTCAAAGTGATATGGTCCAGTTTGATGCTTCACAGGCTTTGTATGTTAAACAATATTATTGGTGACCAAGTTTTAAAAAGTGCGATAAAGTGTTTTTTAACACAAGTGGTAAGTATTTCTGATCTTATTCATTTTCTTCTTCTGAAACCATTAGCTAGTAATTGACCTCCTTTTGTTCAAGTAGAGAAAATGATTGTATAGCCTCTTTAGCAACAGGAACACATACCAAAGGTGTGGCTCTAGGCAGAGATGATCCAGTCCCTTCATTCATCTCCACACTTCCCTTCACTTTCAACTCAAAACACTGTATTATCGCAGCTAACACTATTGGAACGAATCTAAACACCATTTTTTCTCCTGGACAGCTTCTTCTCCCAGCTCCAAAAGACATCATCTTCTCACTCATCACCTTCCATTCAACCCCTTCAAACCTCTCAGGCCTAAACTCCAGTGGATCTTCCCATTGATTTGGATCTCTTCCAATCGCATAAACGTTAACTATCACTCTCGTTTTTGCTGGGATTCTAAATCCAGCCACCGCACATTCTTCATCCGATTCTCTCACGAATATTGGTCCTCCAGGGTGTAACCTCATGGTCTCCTTCACCACTGCCTGGATATAACTAAGATTGCACAAATCCGATTCTTCGACTAGTTTCTTGTTTCCCACCACTTGCTCTATCTCCTGTTGCACTTTCTTCATGATCTCTGGATGGTTTATCAGCTCTGCTAGAGCCCATTCCACTGTTATGGCAGATGTATCTGTTCCACCCCCATAAATATTCTGCATAACAATGAATTAGGAAGATGTAACGTCTCTAACTATTTTGAGTCCTGTGAAAATTTTAGAAGGCAATTACCATGATGAAGGCCTTAATGTTTTCTCTTGTAAACTTCATCTCTGCGTTTTTGTCTTCATATATGTCGAGCAAAATGTCTAGCATGTTCCTTGCTCCTGTATCTTTCTTTTTACTAGACTCATGCTCGTTCATTATTCTTTCTATGATCACATCATATTTGTCTCGAGCATTCTTGAGACTCTTCTTTAGTCCTTGCAAGTCAAGCCTTCTCAAGAACCAAAACGTTTCAGAAACGTTGAAAAATCCGGCTAATTCATTCAACTCCTCCACCATTTTGATAACTTCCTCTGTTTTGCCACCGCCGTCACTATCCGATTGCATTTCTCTGAACATCATTCTCGTTATGATGCTGCTTGTCAATTCCTTTAGCTGTTCACCGAGATTAACATTCTCTTTTGCTTCTGCTTTCTTCAGAACGCGCATCAGAAGCTTCCTCAACTCCTCGCTTCTCACAGAAACAAAGCTATCTAATGCTCTGCTGCTGAAGAGCTCAATCATACAAATTCTCTTCATGAACTTCCAGTGAAGCCCGTAAGGCGCTGAGAAGAAATCGGCTGAGCCATAAGTAAGGTAGTCAACGTTTTGCATTGTGGGACGGTTCAGAAAGTTGAGCTCATTGGATTTGAGAATCTCATTCGCCATCTCTGTCGACGAGACAATAAGATTAGGAATGGAGCCAATGAAGAGGTAAATCAAGGGTCCATAGCGGATTGAGAGCTTGTGAAGTGCTTGATGAGCTATGGGACCAAGAAGGTGAATGTGACCGATGATCGGTAAAGCTGTTGGGCTTGGTGGAAGTGGTAGTTTTTGGCGGAATCTGTTGGTAAAGGCTTTGATCAAGACTGTAATTCCAAGGCATAAAAGGATGATTACAAAGAAGTATTGTAAATCCACCATTCTTGTTTGTGTCTGTGTATGAGAGCGATATTAAGATGATTTTATAGGATAGGTACATAGCTATGCCTTCTTATGGTATCAAATGTTTAACACAACCTCAAGATTCTTTCTTTTCTCTTCTTGTATTTGTTCTGTTTTTGTCTCTTATGTGAGGGTATAATCATTGTTTTGATACTGTTTTTATGTTTGTTTATCTTTTGTGAGTATCTAAACAATAAACAAATAAGAATGTACTTTAAACGTTGTTAAGCTTTCATTATCTGTTGACAAATGAAAAATGTTTTCATTGTCTATTAATTATGATCCTTACATTACATGCTTACACGCCATTTTAGGTGATGTTAGATTTGTAATCAAGGTAGGTATACTGATTGTAAAATTTGAAGCTGATAAAAGTAATAGAAAAGGATATTTTAGTTATATTCGTGTGATTATACAAGATTGAAACATTTATTTTTCATCAAAAGTATTAAGCTAGTGAAAGCAGAACACGAGAAAAAAAAGAGAATAAAACAGAGCATAACAAAAGCAGAGTATAAAACAGAGCACAGTATATATGAATCCAAATTCGTAATGATGATTCTCATTCAGCTTGGTACCCAAAGTAGGTCAGAATTTAGTTCAGGAGAACACGTAAGTGAACTTCCACCAGCAGTTCCCGAAGCCGAAAAGCCGGTAGGTAATTTGATCTTGATTTTGTCTTTGTCTCCCTTCACATTCCAGTTAAAACACTGCACGAGTGATCCGATCGTGAGACTTAATACCAGAGAAGCATGAGAAGCTCCCAGACATCCACGTCTTCCGCTCCCGAACGCAAGATAATTCACATCTTGACCTTTTAATTCCAACATGTATTGCTGGTAATAATAACCCATCTTTCTCTCTGTATTTTGTTCCACCACAAGAAACCTTTCAGGCATAAACTTGTCAGGATCTTTGTATGTGATCGGATCACGCATTATTCCGTAAGCATTTATGAAGATCTTTGTCCCGGATTTTACATCGTACCCATTTATCTTCATGTCTCTGTTGCTTTCTCTGCGTAGTAATGGTCCCACTGGATGAAGTCTTAATGTCTCCTTGATAGTTGCTTGTAGATAAGGAAGCTTCTGCAAATCTGATTCTTTGATTAACCGGTTCTTGGTTCCTAAAACCGATTTGATCTCGTCTCTGATCTTCACGATGATAGCTTGATTATTGATTAGCTCTGTCATTGTCCATTGTAAAGCTGCAGAAGTCGTGTCTAGGCTCGCCATGAACAACTCCTGCAAACGAGGTACCAAATGAGAGACGAGAATTCAAACGAAGCTAAGCAAAAAAAAACTGATGAAAAAAGCTTACAAGGATGAAGAATTTGATCTGATTCATAGTCAGTTTGAGTTCGGCTTTTGGGTCATTATACGTGTCCAACAAGATATCGACAATATCTTTATCTCTTTCTCCTTCAATACTATTCGGATCATCTTTATTGCTCTTATCGTCTTTGTATTCTTTCAGTATCTTCTCAACCAACTCGTCGAACCGCCAAATAGAGGATCTTAGCCTCTTACCATTCCCAAACACATCCAGATCCCGCAGTGGTCCAAATAGCTCCATGAATCCAAACCTTGTGGCGCAAGCCATTATATCCCTCACGACCTTCCTGATCTCTATGGGAAGATCCGAGTTTTGGCGGCAACGTTTCCCCATAACCATCTTTGATAGGATCTTTGTGGTCAAAGCTGTGAACTCCAACCCAAGATCGCACGCCTCTCCATTTCTCGATCTCTCAACAAGCGTTCTCAGTAAAGCTAACGTTTCCTCCTCTCTTATATCGACAAATCGATCAAGCTGATAACCCGCGAATAGCTTAGTCATGCATAATTTCTTCATGAACCTCCAGTAAGGTCCATAAGGTGCATTGAAGAACTCTGCTCCTTTATAGACATTGAACTGTCTCGGACCAAACACGAACTTGGAAGCGAAATCAGGGTCGTGAGTCTTGAGGATTTGTTTAGCTATGTCGGAATCTGAGACAACGAGGACTCGTAGTGATCCGATGCGTATGGTCATGAGAGGGCCGTAAGTGAGAGCCAAGGCTTGTAGAGAACGAGGGAGGCTTGACCGGAGGAGATGCATGTGACCAAGAAAGGGAAGTCCTCGGGGTCCTGGAGGAACATTGCGGTGGCTATTGGAGCAGAAGAGTCGGTGAATAAGGAAGATGATAATGAATGTGAAGAAGAGATAGGAACATGATGTGTAACTAATATCTAAATTCATTGTAGCCGTAGCTGTACGTTTTGATGGTGTTTATTACTGATTGGGAATCAAACAAGTAGAAGAGAAGATGTTATATGAATAAAAGAAGCTTATATTGTTTGAAAATTCTATAAAAACTTGTCTTCTTGCCATGAAGGATCTAAGAGTATAGGATTCTTTGATGATAATGACTTTTGACTCAGAATTTTAAACTATACATTCTAACTAATTGAATAATATTTTATTTTTAAAAAGTTGAACTTTTTTGTTCAACAAGAATAGAATTCAAATTATGTATATCTGTCAGTTAATACAATTTTTTAAAACAAATTAATTAGAGATAAAATTTGACTAGAGATATAGGTTTGTCAAGTGAAAAATTTCTGAAAGGACTCATTAACCTACAATGGCGGGGAAGACGAAAAAAATGGCGCTCAGATAATTATGAGTAACTAAGACTAATATGTGAAGTATTTAACTAATAGCACTTGAATTAACAGTGCCAGTTATTCTTCTTTATCTCCCGACTCCAGTGGTTGTATCGATCTATTAGGGTTGAGATGGGTAGGAAAAAGAAATCTAGGGCTTCGGCCACCGAAGAAGATGATGAGACTGAGATTGATAATGATGGACGATCTTCTGAGACAAGTCTTTACGAGGTAATTTTGGAGTTCTCTTCCCCATCTCTCGCGTAATCAGGGATTTCAATTTTTGCCACTGTACCTGATCCAAGTTCCACGATACCTGCGTTAATCTTGCATTCTCTGGGTATACAATTTGGGAATCGGTTTAGATTACCATGATTCTGAGAAAATACTTGGAATGTTGTTTACTTTGATGATTTCATGTCTTAATCCTGACTAATGGTGTTTTGATGTCTGATTGGGACACTAATCATAGGTTTTCTTCTTCTTCTATGTGAATCCTATAATTTGATTAGCATTTTGGTTTCAGAATGATTTGATAAGCCGAGAGAGTGCTTCAAGCAAGTTCCTTTGGGGTTACCTTTTCTTCTTTAATCGTCCTGAAAACACAGAAATCAATGAAACAAACTAATATATCTCTTTACTCAAGGTTCTTGGAGTTGAAAGCACAGCTACTCCTCAGGAAATTAGGAAAGCATACCATAAATTGGCATTGCGGCTTCACCCAGATAAAAATCAGGATGATCAGGTAAAAATATTATTTTCTTGGTCTACCCTTGAGATTTGTTTTTTGGCGTCCATTTCTATGGAAATGCTAATCTTTTTTTTTTTTTTTGTTACAGGATGCTAAAGAAAAATTCCAGCAGCTGCAAAAAGTGATATCAATCCTTGGGGATGAAGAGAAAAGGGCAGTCTATGATCAAACTGGCTCAGTTGATGACGCTGTGAGTCTCTGTTTCTTGATTTTTCTTTCAGTTTCAGAAATTAACCTCTTACATTTTCCATTTTGGTAAATTTTCGATTGTTTTACTGGAATTTCCTTATGCACATAAAGCAGCCTCTTTTACTACTTCCTGTGTCTGTTCAGTTCGATTGAGATAAGAAAGTATTTAACTTCTGTAATAGTATTTTGAGATTTCGTTAAAGTTGTGCATTTTTTTCATGCTTGTGTAGGATCTATCTGGCGATGCATTTGAGAATTTGCGGGATTTCTTCCAAGCCATGTACAAGAAGGTAGCAGCAACTTTTACAATTGATACATTTCTAGGCTTTGTACGCACTGTTTTTGCTGCCTACACTAAGTTGTTTTTTATGCCGCTGCTGATTTAGGTCACTGAAGCAGATATTGAAGAGTTTGAGGCAAACTACAGGGGATCTGAGTCAGAGAAGAAAGACTTAATTGAGCTGTTCAACAAGTTTAAGGGTAAAATGAACAGGTAATTCATCATCCCTCGTTTTCAATACTGTTAAGGTTGTGAGTTGATCATAGATTTTTCCCTCCCCAGGCTATTCTGCTCAATGCTTTGCTCGGATCCCAAGCTTGATTCTCACCGTTTCAAAGACATTCTTGATGAGGCCATTGCAGCAGGTAGTTTATCTTGCTGTAACTAGAATATATGTCTTGCAAGATTATCTTTTCATATAAGGAATCCTTATATGAATGTTGATTCAGCAATGGAATTGATATTGTGCCTTCTCCAATTAGAGCTGAGTGTTTGATATTTCAGTCCCCATCTGTATTTGCATCCTAATTCACTGATTCCTGTTTGGTTCTAGTTTAATGAAGATCCTGATCTGAACTCTATGTAAACTTGGGAGAGTTGCTGATTATTAGTATGTAGTGTTAATACAACTGGTTTCCTTTTCAGGAGAAGTGAAATCAAACAAGGCATATGAGAAGTGGGCAAAGAAAATTTCAGAAGCAAAACCGCCCACCAGTCCATCAAGGAAGAGGCAGAAGTAAAGTCTCTACTTCCGTTTCAAATTAATTTCACCAATAAAACTGGACCTTGTTGTGACCACGTCGCTCCAATTTTGCGTATACTTGTAGGTCAGCAAAGGATTCAGAGACAGATCTTTGCTTGTTGATTGCAAAGCGAAGAGATGAGAGGAAAGGGAAGGTGGATTCAATGTTTTCATCACTCATCTCTAGGTATGGTGGTAATGCGGAAGCACAGCCCACGGAAGAAGAATTTGAAGCTGCGCAGCGAAGGATCGAAAACCGGAAGCCATCCAAGAAGTCAAGAGGAAAGTAAAGGTTATAAAGCAGAGTTGTCTTCTACTAGTGTTTTTGTGATGGAGAAGAACGTTTATTGTGTTTTAAAATTGCATTAATTTCCAAAATTAGTAAATACTTCGATTACTGCTTTATAAATATTGGAATTATTTGGCTGAAACCTATCATTTATTGGATATATATAAAAGCTTTTGTCGTGAAAAAGAGAAAGAAAAATAAACAGGGTAATGGTTAATAAGAATGGACGAGACTGAACCTAAACGGTAACATTGAGAAACTCTTTTGACTAACCCAAAAATATCTTCCAAGAACACTCTTCTTTCACGAACTTTCTTCTTCTCCAAGAAAGCAAATAGGGTTTATCTTTTTGAAGCGATGGGTTGCTGTTCATCAGATTGCTTCGTCTACTTCGTCCTCTCCGTTGCTTTAGCTTTCATGGCAATCTCCAGCACTCTACGTTCACCTCCAGATTCCGACACCACAGTACCCATTGCTTCTTCTTCTTCTTCTCCTCTCTCTATAAACGTCTCAAACGCTCTACGCAGATCCAATTTCAAAGCAATCGCCACTCTCCTCCACATCTCCCCGGAGATCTTCATCACTTCTTCTCCCAACACAACCATGTTTGCCATCGAAGATTCTTCCTTGTTTAACACATCGTCGCTTCCTCCTTTGTTTCTGAAGCAGCTTCTTCAATACCACACACTCCCTCTTAGGCTTCCCATGAATGAGCTTCTCAAGAAACCTCAAGGGACCTGTCTCCCAACGCTTCTCCACCACAAGAGTGTCGAAATCTCCACCGTCGATAAAGAATCAAGAACAGCAGAAGTGAACCATGTCCGGATTTCACATCCCGACATATTTCTTGGAGATGCATTGGTTATTCACGGAGTTCTTGGACCTTTCTCTCCTTTGCAACCTCACAGATATCATATTCTCCAGTCATCTTTATGTCAATCTGATACAAACAAAACCAGTGACAATGACGTTCCAGTTAAGATAGATTGGATTCGGATATTCAGCTGCTAAGTTCAAATGGGTTTGTGCCATTTGCAATTGGATTGCACTCTGTTCTCAACAGGATTGTTAAAGATGATCACAAGAACTTGACCGGTGTAACGATTCTAGCCACACCGAATCTGGTATCGTTGTCATCTGCTTCTCCGTTTCTGTATGAAGTCGTGAGACATCACATTCTTGTTCAACGGCTTACCAACAAAGATTTTGCTTCACTGCCTGATAAAGCCTCATTGAAGACACTGGATCCTTTTCAAGACCTCATAATCAGTAGAAGAAATGTTAATTCCTCTCAAGATTTCATGATATCTGGAGTTGAGATTGTAGATCCAGATATGTTCTCTTCCACCAGCTTTGTAATTCATGGGATATCACACACTCTAGAGATCCCACTTGTCTAGGCATTTTCTTATTTCCTTTATACATATCACATGTAATTCTTCCTGATCAGTTCGACTGGATTCAGATTGTTGAAATTTCAATTCGGTTCAAGTTTATTAGGAGAGGTTGCCAAATTGGAAACCGAAATTGTACATTTGTCATTCTTTTTTTTTGGATCTTTGGTTCATCAAATTTTAGTTAGTTCAATGAATTAATTTATATTTGGCTATATATATATTGGATTCTGTTTAGTGATCTTTGAATTAATTTATATATAATTATCAAATTTTTGGATCTTTGGTTCATCAAATTTTCAATATATATTCTGTTTATTTTGTTCGATTCAATTTGGTTACACTTAATTTAAGTTCGGTTAGTTTTTTAAACATAAAATATTATTACCATCCGGTTTACAGTAATTTTCAAATCATTATTTCGGTTTGGTTCGGATTTTTACAGTAACACTAAAATTCAATTATGGCGACACAACATATGTTTTTGGCAAATTGTTGGGAGGAAATTTAGTTTGTTAGTATTAATTAAGGAATAATTATATTGGTTGATAAATGTTTCATATAAGGTAAGCCATGCAACTTGCATTTTTTGGTATTGTAGTAGTTTTTTTACATAATTACCAATTTACCATTTCTTGTTTCATGGAATTAAAGAAGAAGAAAAACAGAGAGCTTTGGGATCCATAAGTATATAATTCGAATAAATTAATAAGGAAACGCGGCAAATACATATGGTAAAATGTCTCGAGGAAGATGACGACCTGTAGGTGTAACCGATCGATCATCTCTTTGAGTAAACAAATCACCGACCCATCTCTTTCTCTCTCGAGAGAGACTTAATTAATCCTCTTATAAACCCGAGTCAAACTCACAATTAACCTCCCTCCCATTTTCACTTCTCTACTCTTTCCTTGATTCTGATTCAGAGAGATCACCAACTTGGATCTCACATCAGCTTTGATCATTCACAGGTTTCCGATTTTCATTTACATTATTGTTAGCTTCACCGATCTCATTTCATTACAATCGGATCTCATTTCATTATAATCGGATCTCATTTCATTTTCCGACGTTGAAAATGAAAGAGAGAGCGAGTCGGGTTTTTTTTTTTTTTTAAGTGATAGTAAGAGACCAAGACGTGCTCATATGTTGTTATTGTCCCCATACCGCCAAAAACTATATACAAATTGATTGATTATTAATATATAATTATGATGAAATGTTGTGGAATCTCATGAATGAATGAAATGTTTGTTTGTCAATGAGGAAACATGTGTTGCTGTCACGAGTTATGTCGAGACTTAATAATAATGTCTATAAGGTGTTCGACAAAATAGAGTCGGTGATCCACCTAGTAGTGCTCACATGTTCTCTTGCTTGCTTCTTAACATTATCTAATCTGTCATTTTGTTTTTTGACTAAGACAATAAATTTCCTTGCTTTCTGCTGCAGAATGTGATTTTGGGAATCTTGAAAAGTTCAACTTCGTTGTTTGTCTCTGCAGAGATTTTTCTATATTGTGAGTTACAAGGCGATGAAAAGATTCGAGAGGCCAAGAAATTCTACTAGCTTGCAGCCAAGAAACACTGCCAATTCAGCAAAGAAAGATCAGAAACCGCGTACTAGTAAAGGGAATGGTTTGAAACCGCTGAATGCGGCTCAGCTGGTTTCCAGAGTTTTGGATGCGACCACAGCTTCTGAGCTTTCTTCACTCCCTGTAAATGATTTAACAACTGGATCCGAGTCTTCTGAAGTCTATGAATATGTGAATGTGCATTACATGGATGATGCTAACGAGAAATCAAGGAATGATGGAAATCTGGTGGATTATGATGAAGAAGGGAGCGGTGATGAATCAGACACTGAAACAAACAATGATTCTGTGTCTTCATCTCAAGGTGATTTGTTCTCCCCTGAAGATAAGAAATCAGATAGGCCATCAATGGTTTCCAAGAGCAAAAGCTCACAGGGTAGACCCTTTACATCAAAAGGACGAACCAATATTGATTCGGTTAGATCTCGATCCAATACCTTTCACGGCACTGTTAGAAAGACTGTAATATCCAGTAAAAGCCAGGCAAAAGCTTTTTCTGATTTATCCTCTTATAGAAGCTCTGAAAACCTGAAGGTTTTCTCTTCTGAAGCAGCCGATTTCACGCCTTTTGAAGAGGCAAAAGAAGATGATGAGTTTGAAGATGCTTTAAATAGCGTTAATAACGCTGAAAGTGACAATGAAACACTTGTGTACAAGGAAAACAAACAGAGTCAAGTGGAGAAAGTCTTAACTCAAAAGATTGGGACCCTGGAAACTCGAATCGAGAAACTTGAAGAAGAACTGAGAGAAGTGGCTGCTCTTGAGATGTCACTATACTCTGTATTTCCTGAACATGGGAGCTCATCAAACAAGCTACACAAACCTGCACGAGACCTTTCTAGACTCTACGCGCTTGCTAGAAAAAATCAGAGTGAAAACAAGTTAATCTCAGTAACCAAAAACATTGTGTCTGGTCTGTCCTTGGTGCTGAAATCCTGTGGAAGTGATGTACCGAGGTAATCAAAAGAGACAATTATTATTCTTGTATATATGTTTCCATTGGATCTAGTAAACCTTACTATGTTGTTTGTCTTTTCTTTTGCCTCAGGTTAACTTTCTGGTTGTCCAACACCGTCATGTTGCGAGAGATCATTTCACAAGAATTTGGTGGCACAAACCTAAATGGATCAAACTCGCTCGAAGAAGACGGGGCAGATGCTAGAACTCTGATAGCGGCATTAAGAAGAGTTGAATCATGTTTATTTACCCAAGCAGTTGGATCTATATGGTCACAGGTAAAAAAAAAAAAAAAAAAAAAAACGCCATGGATCGTCCTTTCTTAAAAGTATGCTGTAGATGTTAAATGGCTTTAGATTCCTACTCCGTCTGTTAGGTAATGATGGTTCATATGAGACCTCAAGGAGTAGACTCGACCATGGGTGAAATGATTGGGAGTTTTTCAGAACCAGCAACATGTGACCGGTTACAAGAGAGCTTTTCTGTCAACCTATGGAAAAAAGCTTTTGAGGAGGCTCTTCAACGGCTCTGTCCTGTTCAAGCAGCAAGCTGTAAATGTGGTTGTCTTCATGTGTTGACCAGAATGGTACACTCCCTTTTCCTTCCCTTCTAGTTTTCTCTTCTGGATTGAACTGAATGTTTTTTTCTAACTAGGTTATGGAGCAATGCATTGTAAGACTTGATGTGGCTATGTTCAATGCTATTCTCCGTGAGTCGGCTCATCAGATACCGACTGATCCTGTCTCTGATCCCATTGCTGACCCAAGAGTTCTGCCAATTCCAGCAGGGGTTTTGAGCTTTGAATCTGGCGTAAAACTGAAAAACACGGTATTTAAACCATTTGAAGTTTCACATGTCCATTTCTCCCCAGCTTACTATAGTTGCCAAGTTTTCATCAGAACAAAAATTATAGAATTTTCTAGCTTGAGAAACTCTAGCGGCATGATTCACAAGTCATGTATGCTAATATAAACATTTATACAGGTTGGCTACTGGTCCAGATTGCTTACAGACATCTTTGAGATCGATGTTGATCATTCTCCAGAAAAGGAGCAACAAATGCAAAGAGGAGATGGGGCATTTAAACCTTTCCACTTGCTCAATGAACTGAGCGATCTCCTTATGCTTCCAAAAGAAATGCTTGTAGACAGTTCCACCAGAGATGAGGTATGTATGCTTCATGATTTAGTAAGCTGTCATCTTTTATATTCGCTCGGTTTCTTCATCTAAGCTTCCAGTTTATATTTTTTATGTTTTGCAGGTCTGCCCATCAATTGGCCTGAGTTTGATAAAACGGATATTATGCAATTTCACCCCCGATGAATTCTGCCCGTATCCTGTTTCTGGAACTGTTCTTGAAGAAGTCAACGCTCAGGTTGATCTACTTTTCTCAGTCCTTCAGTAACTAGATACAAAGGAAAGTTCTTTTGCTAAAAGCCTAAACCTATATTGTTTCTCTGTTTCCAGAGCATACTTGAGAGTAGAAGCTCATCTGGAGATGGAACTAGAAGCTTTCCTCGACAAGTCAGTCCGATTTCATATTGTCTTCCTTCTCGTAGCCACTTGACAGACATTGTTGCAGAGTTCAGTGATAAACTTAAGCTTTCTATGACACAAAAGAAAGGATACGGTAGCTACAAAGAGGCAGAAATATCAACATCTCCTTCATACTACAACATCATCAAAGGGGTTGAAGAAAAGGGTAACCTCCATTTCTCTCAGACTAGCGAAAGATACAGACTCCTTGGCGAATCCTAAACCTGGCTTGTTTGACAAAAAGACTCCTCCTGCCTTTATTCAAAAAGCGCATGTGGAAACTCCAAGCTCATCAGATATAGACTCAAAATTCTTATTATTCTTGAACATCAAACGATCAGTGTACATTATTAATACATAACTCTAATGTTCCACAAACAAAACATACCATCTTGCACTTGGACCATTTCAATAAAAGCTTCATTTTTGAGTTAAAATCAGAGCTAAGAAATGGTTTCTCTTGGTTTATTGTTTACGCGGAAACTGGAAGCTTCTCAGCAGAAGCTGAGACAGAAGACCTGATACCCTCAAGCAATTTAATAATTTGAACCAATGAAGGCCGTTTCTCTGCAGCAACAGCGGTGCAATCGAGAGCAATGTCTAAGGTCTTTAGCATGTCTGACTGGCAAGAATTGGACAAGATTTTTTGGTCAAGAACTTGGACAGCTCCAGTTGTTAAGTTTATCTTCCTCCTGACCTGCTTCACTATGTCAAGGGACTCCTCAGATGAGCCTTCTTCTGCTTTCTCTGCGCTTTGGCCCGTTACAATTTCTAGTAGTACGACACCAAAACTGTAAACATCCATTTCTTCTGTCGCTTTCTTGCTGTAATTGTTTTCTGGATCCAATTGAAAAAATTCATCAAAAGTTTCAGAACATCATAACAGAACAGAATATTTTGGTCATCATAGACATTTTACCTGGTGCAGTATAGCAGGAGTTGGAGTTTGCATGTACCAGAGACTGAAAAGAAGTTTCCCCAACAATATAGTCAAGAGCAAAATCAGTGAGCTTGGGTTCAAATCTTTGTCCAAGAGAATGTTTGTTGACTTTAGATTCCTATGGAGTAAGTGTGGCACATAATCTTTGCTAATGTATGCCAGTGCCTGAGCAACACCTAGTGCTATCTTCAACCTAATGCTCCACTGCAGTTGATCGCCAGACTTCGATAGCATATCATGTAAGCTACCATTTTGTGTGAACTCGTAGATCAAGAAGATCAATTCGTCGGTGAAACAAAACCCAAGAATTCGAGTAATGTTCTTATGCCGTATCTTTGCTATGGTTCTCACTTGAGCTTTCAGCGCTTTCGACGACATATTCCTAGAATTCACAAGCTTCTTCACAGCTATTAACTCCCCACTCGATAAACTAAGAACATATACTTCACTTCCAGAAGGACAACTTTCATTCACCACTTTCATCAACTCATGCTCGGTTAACCTGAGGGGATAATAAAACTCCGAGTTCCAAGAACTCTTGAACTGAGCTTTCTTTCGGGAATATCGATACGACACCACCAGGAAAGAGATAATAGCAAGTGCTAAACATATCAAAGCTAACATCAACGCTTTACCACTTGTTTTATGGACGCTAGACCGATTAGAGGAGCAAGAACTGGGTAAACCGGGTCCACAAAGCCCGGGATTTCCTTGAAGAAAGGAAGCTGGTAACCCGGAGACCAGAGAGTGAGGTACCTCACCTGATAATTGATTGAAGGACACGTTGAAGAGAGCAAGCTTCAGGTTCTGCAAGTCTTGAGGGATCAAACCAGTAAGACTATTATCAGATAGATCAAGATAAGTCAAAACATGTAAATCAGCAAGTGATGGCGGGATTTCTCCTGTAAATGCATTGCCTGCCAGCGACAAAGAGACAAGCTTCTTGCAGTTCTTCAGTTCTGGGATCTTCCCTAAGAGCCTATTGTGAGAGATGTTTACAATACTAAGCACAGGTGAGTCGCAAAAATTCGGCGGTAACTCTCCAGCAAACCCGTTTTCTGAAGCAGAAAACTTATATAAGCTCGTAATCAGTCCAAGACCATGTGGGATTTCACCAGAAAAGGAATTGTTGTCTATCTCAACTTGCTCTAATGCAGAAGCCAAAGACACAGAATCAGGTACTTGACCAGTGAATCGATTATTATCCACTCTAATAATCTTAATCTTGGGTAGTTTCCATAACACAACTGGAAACTCACCAGAGAATCCATTATTCTGCACTTGAAACCTCTCCAGACTAAGGCATTCACCAATGGAGTTAGGCAATGACCCTTCAAAGAAATTGGAATGTAGTGAAAGGTTGATAAGCCTTTTGCCACTGCAAATTCCACTAGGGAACGAGCCAGAAAACTTATTCTGTGAGACATCAAGAGAGACTAAGTTCTTGAGAGAAGGCCCTATGGATTGAGTGATTTCACCACTCAAGTTGTTCAGACACAGATCCAAGGTTTTCAAACTTGTCAAACCAACAAACGAAGTAGGAATCTCTCCATGGAATCCAGACCTATGCAACAGAAGCTGTTCAAGCTTGTCAAGTTTCCCAATGAAAGAAGGAATCTCACTAACCAAATAGCTGTTTTCAGACAAATCAAGAACAACAAGCTCACTTAGTTTCCCAATTGCAGGAGGGACAGTACCAGTGAGCAGATTACTTCCCAAGTTGAGAACTTGCAGATTGAACAGTAACCCTAAGTCTTCTGGAATCTTACCCTCAACATGGTTGCTGCTGAAATCGAGAACTTTCAAGGAACTAAACTCAGAAATCTGATCAGGGATTGTGCCCCAGATGAGATTAGAGCTGAGATTCAGAGTCTCTAATGTAAGACAGCGAGACAGATGAAGTGGGATCGGCTGATTGAAGAAGTTATGGGAGAGGTCAAGGTGAGTGAGGTAAGGGAGATTACAAATGGAATCAGAGATATCACCAGAAAGATTCAAACTTTGAAGGTTAATGGAAGAGACGTAAAGGGAAGGAGCTCTGGTACATGCGATGCCAGTCCAGTTACAATGGTGAGAAGAAGAAGTGTTTGACCAACCTGAAAGAGAGCCCTTGGGATCATCAATAGAGGCCTTGAATCTGAGAAGATTACCAAGTTCCTCGTTTTCTGTGAAAGAGAAAGTGGTGAAGAAGAAGAAGAAGAAGAAGCAGAGGAATGTGAAGGCCAGTGAGATTGAAAACTGCAGCTTGAATCTGGTAGCCATTAAGTAGGACTGTAGGAGTGAAGAGATAGAGAAGAAGAGGATCTCTAGTGACAAGTGAGAGTGAGAGTGAGAGTGAGAGTGAGAGTGAGAGTGAGAGTTATTGAATGTAATAATGTGAGAGTAAAATATTAACCGTGGGGACACTAATATTTTGGAAAATTACAAATTATCTAGTAATATTTGTTTGTGAAATTTTGTTGTGCTGATGTAAATATATTTAACTATATACAATTAAAAATAATAATAAATCATACTTTTAAATTTTATTTTCATATATTTTTACTAAACAGTAGGAATATAAATCTTGGAAACATATATTTTATTTAGGTAAAAACCAACTTTACAATACTATTATAACATAAGAAAAAGCTACTAAATTAGAGTTTATAGTCTTATTAATGTTGTTGTAGTGTGGTATAATTCAAGTTTGAATTTGAAAGATCGTTTTGAGTTGTAAACGGTAAAAAAAATCTCAAATACTGAGATCATAAGTCATATCTATCTCTCATAATTTTTTCTAAGGTTTCGAGAACAAATCGCATTAAACATGGTTGAATCCTTCGAACTAACTTCAAATTTTTAATAACTCAAATGCATTATTTTTCATTCAAATTGTCTCAAAAAACACAAAGAAGAAGTGATCAAAAAAATGAAATCTCGAGACTCGGAATTCTACTAGTTTGATCACTAAATCTGGTGACCAACTTTTTCTATTTTTAGGTCAAACTGCACTAGCTTCCAACACTTGAAAATCTCATTTTTAGAGTTTGAAAACTTCTAAGTCAACCAGTGTATTCACACACTTTACCTAATCCCACCACTTGAAGAATATGAGATTAAGCTCAATAGTCATGATGAAAGTTCTGGTTCGATTGGTCGTTATAGAATGAGGTTTATGACTATTTTAATTAGTTTTAAGTATTTTTTTTAGTCTTTCATTTTTACAAATACCATTTCCTTGTTAAAATTGGAAAATTTTAGGTACTAACTAAATCGGGCAAATTCTCAGTCGCTGTCCGATTTGTCTAATCGACCGGTCAAATGGTCAAAGGAAGAAATAGATGACGCATAATCTACTTGAAATATAAAATTTGAGGATAATGGTAGTTTTTGCAATTATAAAAGAATAGGGTTGGTGATGGGAGAATAGAAAGAGTAGAGGGTTTAGTTTGGAAATTTCCCGTTAAATTTCATCGAGGTTCTTTGGGAAGTGGTAGATTTGTAGACAAAACGACGTCTTGGAGATTGGAATTTCGGATCGTGTCGTCTCTGCTTCTTTGGTTTCAATCCGATTCCGATACTAATTTTTACTCCTCCACCACCACTACCAAGCCTTCATTTTTCCAGGTCAGTTTCTTCACCAAGCTTAAGTTTCTTTCTAGGGTTTTTCTTCTTCTTCATTTCTTCATAGTTATCTCCTTCACAGTCATTAGAAGCTAGCTACTTGCTAACTCTGAATTTTGCCTTTGAAGTTAAACCTAGTTGGCTTTCACAAGCTTAAAGTGTCCTACTTTCTTTTTTTAATTCTGTTCTTAATTCTGAGCTACCAAAATAATCTAATTCCAATATTTGGATTTGAATGTTAACATAACATACTATATTTCTGTTAAATTCTGTTTCTTTGGTGCTAGATTTTGAATCCTTAGCTTTTTCACTTTACTCGATGTGAATGAATACTGAGTAGAAATTGAGTGAACTCGGATGTGAATACTGAGTAGATCCGAGCTACTATAGTGTCTATTGAAACGGTTTTGATGACCCCTTAACTTGATCAATGTGTGTGACTGAGCCTTATTTTCAAACCCAGGCATTTTGGACTGTGCCACCTTTTTAACTCTCACTGATTTTGACTTTGATCCATGTGCTAAGCTTAAGGTCTGAATGAGTATCTTAGTACATCAAGGTTTTCTAAACTCTGCAAGCTAGATTTCATCACTCTACTCAATGAATTGCTTTAAAGGTAGTATTTTTTTTAGGACTGTGATGGTATATAAGTATTTTCAATTTGCTGCAAAGAGGGTCTTCTTCATGTGTATTTTTAGTCTTACGGTTCTTTAAAGTGACATCCACATTCGACTCGCTTGCTTCTCTACATATTTTTTTGCATTTTTGGTACTCATTGATTAAGCTGTTAGGCACAAACCAATGGTTCTTATATTCTTTTGAGTTTGTGACTTTTGGTAGTCAGCAAATTTCCATTGGAAGATACTTCTGTGTTGAATAAGTTAAAGGACTCACTAGCATTCTTTCTCCTGGCTTGTTTAAGGGAAATCATAAGTAGCCACTATAGTAGAAAACCTTTCTCTTGACTTTATAGGCCATAATAAAAAAACTATGTTAGCAGAAGGGATGGTATGTAATACTGCTTTTTGTGTTCATTCAGCACAGCCAATAGTCTTGATGATCAGCAGTTGTTCCTGATTCATTTCCTATTTGGTTCATCTTGTAAGGTTTCTTTATCTTTCTCTTTTTCCCTATACCCTCTATCAGCTAACTTTGTTCTTTCTGTCGTTCTCTTAATATCCTCCCAAATCTTGGCAGTCTTAGAATCTGTACACGCAAGAGAAATCTCAAGAATTTTCTACTACAAGTGAGGTCACAAGTGGATATTGCCTTTGTTATCAGGTGTTAGTACAGAAAGTTGGTGAGAAAATAATATGGCTGATACCAGTCCAAGAACTGATGACTCAACAGATGGAGACACAGATCATCGAGATCTTGGGGTTAGCTCGTATTCTGGCTATATTCTCTCACTTATGCTCTTCAAACGAGTGTGATTTCGATGGATTATTAAATTTTCTGATATTAATTCCATGCAGTCCGAAGGAGCATTAGTGAATACTGCTGCTTCTGATTCTAGTGACCGATCGAAGGACAAGTTAGATCAAAAGGTGATATGTCCAACTCTGTAGATGATCTAATTATTTTTATTGAGTCAATGCCTAATCTTTTTTTGTTTCCTTTTATTTTGATCCATAGACTCTTCGTAGGCTTGCTCAAAACCGCGAGGCAGCAAGGAAAAGCAGACTGAGGAAGAAGGTAATGCCTTCCATTGGTTCTTTGTTTTTTTATTTTTCTTTTCTAAATTGGTGCATTCATAGAACTTAGCTATGTGTTACTACCTTAATTCCTTTAATTTCCTCCCTCCATAGGCATATGTTCAGCAGCTGGAGAACAGCCGCTTGAAACTTACTCAGCTTGAGCAGGAGCTGCAAAGAGCACGACAGCAGGTTCAAATTTGTTTTCTTATTTCTTTTGATTATTCTTTTGTGATTCTGTATGCATATACATAAATGAAAATTTCCGACTTTTAGGGCGTCTTCATTTCAAGCTCAGGAGACCAAGCCCATTCTACTGGTGGAAATGGTTGGTTGCTTATTCTCCATTAGTTTTCATAGTGGTTTTTTTTTAGCTTGTAATTTGTGTATAAGGTAATTTCATATATCCACTTGCTATTGACTAGGTGTAGATTGATCAATTAGTTACATCATATGTCGTCTCATGGCCATACGCTGGGTTATCTGAGTCAATGGCAGACTGAAGTGGTTCTGGTAGCAAATTAGCCCTGGTGTAGATTTAGATTTACAAAATGAGGAATCTCATGGGCTTGTTCTTGATCATTTATAACTTCCATTCTTTTAGGCGCTTTGGCGTTTGATGCTGAACATTCACGGTGGCTGGAAGA
Source organism: Cardamine occulta (assembly GCA_028015245.1). Classification (NCBI taxonomy): domain Eukaryota; kingdom Viridiplantae; phylum Streptophyta; class Magnoliopsida; order Brassicales; family Brassicaceae; genus Cardamine; species Cardamine occulta. The sequence goes on from CM051385.1 coordinate 2,337,053, forward strand.
AAAGAACAAGCAAATGAACGAGCTGAGGTCTGCTTTGAATGCGCATGCAGGTGATGCTGAGCTTCGAATAATAGTCGATGGTGTGATGGCTCACTATGAGGAGCTTTTCAAGATAAAGAGCAATGCTGCTAAGAATGATGTCTTTCACTTGCTATCCGGCATGTGGAAAACGCCAGCTGAGAGATGTTTCTTGTGGCTCGGTGGCTTCCGTTCATCCGAACTTCTCAAGGTCAGGTCAAATTCCATCAAATTTTACATAGGGACAAGTTTTAACAGAGAAATAAAAATGGTTTTATTAATCCTGTATGTAAGCAGCTTCTGGCAAATCAATTGGAGCCAATGACAGAGAGACAGATGATGGGCATAAATAGCTTGCAACAGACATCACAGCAGGCTGAAGATGCTTTGTCTCAGGGGATGGAAAGCTTACAACAGTCGCTAGCTGATACTTTATCGAGTGGGACTCTTGGTTCAAGTTCAACAGGGAATGTCGCGAGTTACATGGGTCAGATGGCCATGGCAATGGGAAAGTTAGGTACCCTCGACGGATTTATCCGCCAGGTACAACACTTGTGAGATGTTTTAAGATGATATCCTAAAAATTGTATACATAGGGTGATAATGATCTCTTGGTGGTGGCAGGCTGATAATTTGAGATTACAAACACTGCAACAGATGATAAGAGTATTAACAACACGACAGTCAGCGCGTGCTCTACTTGCAATTCATGATTACTTCCTCACTGAGCTCTTAGCTCCTTATGGCTTGCTCGGCCGAGAGAGTGAAATTGTATTTTAGGCACTCAGCTGTACAAAATCCATATGGACACAAACCAGGAGAGACTATGAATGAACGTGTCAGATGCTTCTTACCAATCGGTCAACGAATAAGCAATTTCTGGAAAACAAAGACTCTTGTTTGTAGGTTTCTAAATCGTTGTGGCCATTCTTGTTGTTTAGTCGTAGCCTTCAGGTTTTTTATTTTTTTTAGCATTTCGAACGTTTAATGTTTAGATCTCTTTGATTATACTCGAAAGGCTATTGAATTTTATTTTTTTGTGTGTGGTAAATTACATTACTTAATGTGTCGTAATCATTTAACAATAATATGTACAGGTGTTTTGATGAGTTGACAACAGAATATTATTTGATGAGTTGGACTAAACATTCCCCAATTTAATCAGAAAAAGAGTGATCGATAATTTTAAGTAATATGGCATTACTATACAAATAATGGATTACAAAAAAAAAAAAAGTGGCATGTCATTGTCAAAACCAAGAATATTTTGATGCAAAAAGAGTGTTGCATTTTCACACAGGATCTGGGGACTTTTTAAGGCTCAGCAGCTACAGGTCCACCACCATCACTTCAGTTCGTCTTCCCTTGCTGCTTCTTTTCGCAGACTAGGAAACAAACAAAGATCGTATAACTAAAAGACCTCCAAGAAGATACAAAAGTAGCAACCTTTGTTTGTTGATGTCTAGTGACTTTTAGACAAGCCAACATCTTTGGAGATTGGAATTTCTCGGATCCTTGTTTCAATCCCTTTCTGAGCAACCCTTGTTTGGGGTTTAGGTCAAGAATCCATTCTTAAGGTCAGCTTCTCCTTCAACAGTCTTGGGGGCTTTAATTCTTCAGCTTTCTTATTCTGCCTCTGCTTTGTCATGGAAGATTTTGACCTTTGAGCTGCTTTATGTACGAGCACCTCAAAGGTCCTTTAGAAGTGAAATTGCTTGGGATTTGATGTTAACTGGGTCAAATTTTGTGTCTTTACGTTCTGTTTCCGGTGCTTGTAGGCTAAATTCTGAATCTTTTTGTTGTAATTCAGTCTAATGTTCAGAACATTTACGGATTCACCTCACTTTTAATCATGTAGGCTTGCTTATTGTTTACTTTGATTCTCTGGGTTTGAGTACTCAAAGTTCTTTAAGTCATAGGTTGCTTCACAATGATAAGTTTAAGCTCAGTGGTTTTTGATCTTTATATAAATGTGACTCAACCTGTCTATGTGAGACTTGGGAGAGTAAGGCAACATATCATTGTTTCCACTTTCTTGATACTACTCAATGAGTTGGTTTTTGGGGTAGGATATTTCGGTAGTCTATTTAGGATAGAGAGAATGATATGCTGCACTCAGAGTTTGCGATATTGAGTCCTTCATTTCCTTGTTCACTGGTTTTTTATTACTTGCCGCAAATCATTTCTATGTTCTATCAAACAAGTGTTACATTTGATGAATTTCAAACAGTGATATGGAATTCTTGTACAAACTATCTTTTATACAAAACAAAATATGGTCCCGTAGTTTTCTTTATCCACTTCACTTCTATGTTTTAGTGTAAAGGTTTGGTCCGATGTTTTAGTAACAGAGATTTGGATGAAAAAGAAAGAATGGGAGATACTAGTCAAAGAACATCAGTCTCAACAGATGGCGACACAGATCAAAATAATCTAATGGTAAGCTTGTAAAATTGTTAGGTGTTGCTTCTTTATGTTCGTTAAATGGCGAGTTGTAAAATGAAACAGTATTTCTGCAGTTTGATGGAGGGCATTTGGGTATCGGTGCTTCTGACTCTAGCGACCGTTCAAAGAATAAAATGGATCAAAAGGTGATATAGACATCTCTATAAAGGAAGAGATTGTTTTTGTAATTGAGCCTTTCAGTTATGTCTTTCTTGTTAATTGTAATCAACAGACACTTCGTAGGCTCGCTCAAAACCGTGAGGCTGCTAGGAAAAGCAGATTGAGGAAGAAAGTATGCTTGGATCTAAGTTCATTGTTTCAATTCTTTTATATTTTCTACAAGCATATCTATTTGCTAAGATGTCCTTTGGTTACTGCACTTTTAGGCATATGTTCAGCAGCTAGAGAACAGCCGATTGAAGCTAACACAACTTGAGCAGGAGCTGCAAAGAGCAAGGCAACAGGTTTCAATTGTGTTTGGCTCTGTTCGTGTGGATATTTACTATTCTGCATACATAAACAGTTTCCCTTAATCTTAGGGTGTCTTTATCTCAAGTTCTGGAGACCAATCCCATTCTACCGCTGGAAATGGTGAGTTTGCTTAATATCCATCCAAAGAGTTAGTTTTGGTGAATGCTTTTTATGGATTTGATGAAATAGTGGTATATAATGGCATCTTAATATCACGAGTTACAGCGATGATATGTTTGAAAATTTAGCTTTCTTGATTATGAAGTATTAAGAACTAGTTTGGTTGATGGTGTTGACTTATCTCATGTGAGATAACTTATTTATTCTTCTCTTTTTACAGGGGCAATGGCGTTTGATGTAGAATACAGACGATGGCAGGAAGATAAAAACAGACAGATGAAGGAACTGAGTTCTGCTTTAGATTCTCATGCGAGTGATACTGAGCTTCGGATAATTGTAGATGGAGTAATAGCTCACTATGAGGATCTTTACAGGATAAAGAGCAATGCAGCTAAGAACGATGTCTTCCATTTGTTATCAGGGGATGTGGAAAACACCAGCTGAGAGATGTTTCTTGTGGCTCGGCGGTTTCCGTTCATCAGAACTTCTGAAGGTAATTAATGCAATACAAGCCAAGAAACTGTCTCTCCCTGGTGATGATATGTTTCACCTGCAAATTTTGAAACTTTTACTTCCCTACAGCTTATAGCTAATCAGCTGGAGCCGTTGACAGAACAGCAATCGCTCGACTTAAATAACTTGCAACAGTCTTCTCAGCAAGCTGAAGATGCTTTGTCTCAAGGGATAGACAGCTTACAGCAATCACTCGCTGATACTTTATCGAGCGGGACTCTTGGTTCAAGCTCATCAGGGAATGTTTCTAGCTACATGGGTCAGATGGCCATGGCGATGGGGACGTTAGGTACCCTTGAAGGATTTATACGCCAGGTACGTTACTATTAGTGTTGTTTACATATAATGAAAAAGTAGTTGCAGTTATTTGATAACGCCATCTTTGTGGCAGGCTGATAACTTGAGGCTACAAACATATCAACAGATGGTAAGAATATTAACAACCCGACAGTCGGCTCGAGCTCTCCTTGCAGTACACGAATATTCATTGCGGTTACGCGCTCTTAGCTCTCTATGGCTTGCCAGACCAAGAGAGTGAAACCAACTATACCACTGTTTACTATGATTCTCCTTCAAAGAAGGCCCGCAAAATTTGAGCTTTCTAAAGATTCTTAGCATATGATTTGATTCCTTTAGATATGTAGCTGTCGTGTACAATGATTATGCTTATACTATAGTTTTGTAATATCTGAGAATAATGCATCATGAATTAACTAGCACATAATACCCTCAAAAGATAATCAGTCACTGTTGCAATGTTTCTTAAGTTGATGCCATACTTATAAATCCTGGAGGAACTCCATTAAGCTAGTCTTATAATTTTATTTATAATTCTTTAAAGGAGAATTAAGAATTAAGACCACAGCATCCACTGGTCCCAGTTTGACATTTCAAACCAATTTATGGTCTGGGAGTGATGAACATTTGTATAAAAAGCAAAGATAAGTTAAAAGAACTTGGGTAATATTTTCTCAACAGCCTGTACTTGTGAGAATCAATTATAAAAATGATTTTGTTACTGAAGAAAGCCGAAATGAAAGAAAAGATGCAAAGATGATGAGAACTGTGCATCGATTAGGCGTGGGATTTTGGGATTTTGTACTGTTTTTTCAGAAACTGAGATGCCTCTGAATCATTTCTGTGGCACAGTACTCGCACCAATGTTTGGGTGTCCGCTCCAAGTTTGCCTCTTCCTCCTTGCTGCATCTCTAGACTGCTTCTAGACCTTAAGTCATCGATAAGCTCTCGTGTCTGTTGCATTCTTATATGTCAGTCAAAATACCGATTGACATAAAAGTCCAAACAGAAATTCTTGAAACCGAAACTAAACTTTAGTCGGTACTAACCTCAGATCCGATCAACTTTACAACAAGACGAACTCGGGCTACTTGATTTTCAACCACCCCTCTCGAAGTCCATCCCCGCCAGAAATAAAGAATTCCTGAAACACCCATAATCATATCACCTCAAAGACATGGGCATTTCGGGCTATAAAGATAAGATGTCCACTAAGAAAGAGTTACCTTTAAGACCTCTACATCTTCTTCTAATAGCTTTGACTCGCTTGGATGAAATACACGTGATTGGCCTCCATCTAATAGTACACGTAGCAATCCATCCTGGTAGATTATGAAGATTATCTATCAAAAGGCAAACACTTTGAGAGCTTTTCTGTAATGTAAAAGAAACCAACTGAAATTTTAAGTACAGACAAGTGATGCTTGAAGCAGGCTTGTTACTACCCGATCCCTCAATGACTCCATTATGACACTACATAGCTGTCCAAGTTCCTGGTCAAAGTAATTGGAAATTTAAGTTAGCAATGTCTAGAAAAATGTATCTGCTCAAATGACTTCTAGGCACCGTATAAAAAAATGTCTTGTTTACGGGGACATTTCTTACTGTGTCAAGGGGTTCGATTAATGCTTCCAATCTTGATTGAGAAACACTGGGCGTGTATAAATTTTCAATAAATGGCTCCCTTAAATCACAGAAGATGATCTTAGTTCCGGCAGTGTGAAATAATCATGATTAATTTAACCCTTTGATAAGGATTACTTGTATAAGATGTAAACATACAGCATCTCACCAGTAAACTCGCAAATACGATCCAGAGCTGCATTAATATCTTTTCTACTCCCTCAAAAAGATTCCTTCTGGTTAAAACTCTTGGATTTCTCAACCAAAGATTTTCCTTTAATGTTAGCCAAAATGGAAATGTATCATTCATACGGCTAAAGATACATTCAAGAAAGAATAAAAAAATTTGTAAGGGAAAATGAGCTTCAGAATAAAATAAGCATATAGATAGTCCATACTGATGACAATCTTTTCACGAGGTCTTTTAGCTATCCATCGCTCCCATATGCTATCTTCTAGCTTGCTTAGTTGACTAACTGCATACTGTGAAGAGCATATGAAAACAATATAAATAGCAGCAAAACTTATAAATTGGTGTGTTAGCCGAGAAAAAGTGTCTTGAAGTTACATGTAAAGTATTGAGCTGAACACAAAGCTTAGCGGTTGCAGGAACATCAATATTAATCGACCTTCTCTCATCATGCAGTTTTGACTCGAATAGTTCCTTCTTAACAAAAACCTTGATCGCTGCTTCCTTCTTGTAACGAGTAAGAACAGGCACAGGTGGAACCAAATCATCCTTGCTAGCTGGAACAGTAAAAACCCGATACCAAAATATTCCAGTAGACCGAAAATCAATATCCAGGTTACGGAAGATAAAACTTGATAACTGCATCTCAAAGCTCAGAAGTAAATTTAACCAGTCATATGGTGCATACCTAGCTTCTCCATGACATAGTTAGCATATACTTGAAATGCATTGTCGATGCCACGGAATAAAGCGCTTAGTTCAATGGATCTCATTGGAAATTTTAGTGCAAAAAATTTTTCCACAGTCTCTTTCAAAGATTATCCAAAACACTGATTAGACACGCTCTTAGATGTAAAAAAGCATATTGCAAACTGAGATCAACATATGCTTCTACAAAAAACAGAGATATCACATCTCGTTCAATATAATTTTGACACATATACGAACAGACACAACTTCATTCAAGCCTAATAATCTTTCTCATGCAGAATATTTGGGAACTAGAGTGAAATCTAAATGCAACAAGCATAGCATCACAACAAATTCGAAAAAAAAACATATAGCTGAAGTAACAGATGAGACTCAGTAAAACACGTGCTTTAAACCACAAACTATATATATGCTACTACAAAAAAGATACAAAGAGAGAGGACTAGAGGACCCCTACCTCTTCTACGATCCTGAAAACTTCAACAATTGAGCTCCCATGTCGCTGTTGAGGTGATACTGGGTCCCAGTGCTATAAAGAAGAAAGCTAAGATGCGTTATGGTTCCAAAAAACTAGAATAAGAACACAGAGAAAAGCCATTCTTCGACAGATCAGCAATGGAAACACCAATCTCACCTCTTGTTTAAAAGCTCGCTCCACCCAATTTAAAATTCTTCCCAGCTGTGAATTGATCCATCTCAAAACCAATGTCCCAGAGAGAGATTCGAGCTAGAAGATATAAAATTGAGAAATATCAGAGCCAACATGAGTGATCACTCAATTTGACCCTTTTTATAGAGTGGCTTAAGCCATTCTTCCTAGAATTCAAAGTAAAACATATGTGAGTCTGACCTCGTATGAAACTAACTTTCTGAAGTACGGTCCATTTGTATCCTCTCCGCAAACAGAAGTCATTAACTCCAGTAAATATTGCTCAAGGCTATCAGCCGGAGGAAAAACAGAGACAACATCCTCAGTCAAGTGTTCAACACCATCAAGAAAAGGTTTCTGAAATAAAATACAACGTCGAGATCTATTATGACTTAGATGTAGTAACCAAAAAGTGATAAGATGGGACACCAGGATCAAGCTTACCAACTTGTTCCCATAAAGCTTGTGAACAAGGGATGCAGAACACGCAATTGCCTGTGGATGCCTCTGAGATAAAATTGGCATAAATATGGTAGAGTCCTTTTTCATCAGTTTCTTAGTCTCCTCAGCAAGCAATGCCAAAGGGTGCTCATTATTTCTGTCTGATCTATCAATTGTAAGTGACATCTGTAAATTGCAAGAATCAGCCTCATTATACCCACCATAATATTATGCGTCAAATTGTGCACATTGGAAACGGAATTTTCTCAATTCTGAGAATGGGCATAAACAAGAACTGATATGCCATCTTTGGTCGAGCATCAAGAAATTTAATATAATACTTACCCTAGTGAACGTATTTTTGATGGAAGATGAAATATAGGACTCAATTTTCTCTCGATCTAAAGAGTTAGAATGCATCCCCTGTAGAAAAAATATCCATCATTTTCAGTTACAAGTATAGAAGTCATGTTAGGGAAACGATGTCACTATCGCTCCACTACAAAGAAGGTTGCATACTCCATCAGATTCCTCCAACAAAAAGCCTCCAAGTAATCATTGCAACTGTAACTGTATCCTCCATGACAAGTGAACCCTGCAAAAGTTGTAGATAAAAAGAACAACATGACTAACTTCAATGGAAAAAATAGATAGAAGAAACTGTCTTGCAGTAGAAATATATTAGAAGTAAATAGATATAGACCTGAGTTGGATATGCACTTATTTAAAGGGCCTTATTTAAATTCATGCAAGATATATTAAATTTAATGCAAAATATACATGTGTGTGTGTGCCGTGTCTGACATGCATATGAAATAACTACATATGAAATGACGGGTCAAGTTTCTGGAAATAACTGAGACTAATGTGTCCATCTGATATGCAAAATGCAATAACACATCAGCAAGCGTACTGTTCACCAGTTAAAAAAAAAAAGGCTGATCCTATGTACAAATTACTGTAATCGAACTGAAAGTAACTTATGTGAATGCATTTGTTTCTAGATAAAAACCTCGGAAAAATGTAGATGGTAGTCGCCCAGCTGTTTATCGGTCCAACTCCGTATAGGTGACAAGAAGGACTCCAGGAATGATATCTCTTCATTTTCAACCTTACACTGCAAGGTTTTCAAGTGTATGCGCTCTTGTGGCCCACGTTGTTCTTTTAGGGGGATTTTTTTCAGCTGCTGAATCGCATGTCGCAGAAGTCCTCTCTCACTGGTAATTACATACTGCGACCACACACATACTCATAAAGACCGAAAAATTTCCAAGTTGAAGCAACAGTATCAATATAATACGGGCTATTTCTTCTCCATCATTACCTGTCGAAACAATACCCAGGTATAGCAAGTGTAATGAATGGTTTCTGTAATTCCAAGAACACGCCATGTCGACTTCAAAAGCTCAAGAATTTCTTCAACTTCCTAAAATAAAATGGCCAGGGTTATTTCAAAACATTTTGTAGAAAAAGCAACATTAAACTGAAAAGCAACTTGTCCATAATTTTTTCCCAGTAATGTATATGGGAATATCAATATGAGGAAACTAAACAGCTTAAAGAGTGACAGCTGAAAAGAAGAACAGAAACCTTTTAAATCAAAATGATTTTCAAAAGGCCAATAATTGATGCTGAAACATGAATTAAATAATATCTTGACAGAATTCACAGACCTCTGTGAGCTTCCCATCATTCAATATGTCAAAGACACAGAGAAGCAATTTTTCATATAGCCTGACATTCAAATGATAGCCATCAGCCCAATGGCACACGTCACCAGTCAAATCACCACGAGCCGGTCTCTCAGCAAGTGAAATTGCAACTTCTCTAAGAGATTTTAAACATACTGCTCTTTGCACTTCTCCCGCTGAGGATGGAAGCGACTATAAATAGAGAAAAAGCAAAAGATGCCAAAGAAATTATGAGACCGCTGATGTAAGCCAATAGAATTTTCAGTACAGGGGATAAAAGCCAAAGAACTTGTAATAGGGAAAATCGCCGGAAAAAAAGATTACTTGTTTCCACAAATAATAACCCTCTTAACCTTTGGATACTTTAATGCCACACCCTGAAAGCGAAACCTATTAAATACCCAATTTTTCTATGGATATCTGCAAGGTCGCCATGAAGTTAGGAATTGGCAGATGCTCGTGAGTAATGAGTCTACTTCTACTGGTTAATACGGTGTAGTGACATCCCCAACTGAAAGAACTGGGGATATTTTGGCCAAACTTATCAAAATTTGGGTATCTTATAGGTTTATTAAATAGTGTGGCATTAAAATGTCTACATGCTATGTTGGACATTATTTATAGAAAAATACAGTTGAGGGATTTTTCTGTAGCGTTGCACAATATTTTTTAGTTCTGATTACATCAAGATGTTAACGCAGGCAGCTAGTTACAGTTTCAAAAGCTTGTCTCCACATGAAATTGATTTGGGTTGTGAAAACAGTGACATATATAATGTGCATGTTCACCTTAACTTTCATAATAAAGACAAAGATTCCCGAAGAGAGTCTTCAAGGGAAACCTTTCCGATATATGATGTCTACACCATGTAATACATCACATGATGACAAAGTAAGAAAAATACCTCTGCTTCTTCAATCCTTAGCAGAAGACTCTTCAGGTCAGTTGCCTTGCGACCTGATTCGCCAAATCCAACGACGGGATTATTAATGAGGCCCTCTGCTAGCATGTTTAACTGCGATACCAAAAAGTTAACAGATGATAGAACCAAAGTACTAAACAAAAGAAGCGCTCAATTACAACAGACGTGAAAAGGTGGTCTTTACCTGCCTTTTCTGCCAACGCAAGTACGCTTTCTTTTCAGAGAACTCGCACGACACGCTAACATAACAATTCTAAAGGTACCAGGAGGCTGTCCATTCTTTTCCCAGCTTTTCCGGCTAGGGCATTAAGTAACCCCTGTCTTGTCCTGATGTCCATGGCCTCAGAAATCTGTATAAGCCCAAATTGATTGCCAGATACACAACAAACATGTAAAGTAGGTGCAACTGTGATTGTTCATATGGTAATGCAGGCAATAGCGCAGAATATATAATACAATACATTGACATATGGAAGGAGTAATCTGAGGAACAAAGCGAATAGTGTCCAACCACATACTAAAAACAATGAAGCAGAGATTGGCATACAAAAATTAGGACATCTTGACATGATACGTACATAAGAACAACTGGCCAGGAAAGTATAGAGTGATAAATATGTAAAATCCATGCTCTAACAAACCATATATGCTTCAACAAATGAGATAAGAAAGAAACAGTGAGAGAAAGAGAGAGTGACCTCCATTTGGCCCCGCATCATTTCCAGAAGAGCAACCAATCCTGATGAACTCTGAGACTGAGAAACACTCTCATTTTTGCGACCGAGCTTCTTAATCAGCCTAGACCTGCTTTTCTCCTTCTTTTTCTCTTTTGAAGGTACTATGAGACCTCTATACGATTACAGAAGTCGAAGACATATAAAAGAGGAAATCGATATCAGTAAGACTCTGACTGAAATGACAAGAAAAACTCATCCCAAAAAGGAAATTAAAAGTAAGCAAGTCAATAATCTGTATACCCTGAGGCTCCAGCGCAAGCCAACAGGATTTCAAATGCAGTTTCACGAAGATCATCATCTGTAGTACCTGAAACAGAAATAAATTGCAACTTTCTTACTATATCAGCGGGTTATCGATTTAAATGTGTGTGCTACTTATTGTTCAGTTGAAGTTAATTCTGGCTACTGGAAGGTAAAAAGTAATGGTAAATTTTCAAGCACTCTGTTTGTTTCGAACTAAAATGCCTTGTCCATAAATGATAAATCACCAAGCCTAGAAAGTCACGTACGCTTTGCATAATTTTATGAGGTTTCTCCAATCAAATAACAATAAAACGACAGTATTTTCATCAGGTTTACTTCTTAAAGATATGCATTTTCCAATGTTTTACCAGTGGCAAAGGAGGGCAGCTTTGGCACAAAATCAGTCGGATCAACTGCAGTCCGCCTTGTGATCCTGAAATTACCAACTTCCTCAGGGGCACCATCGTCCTCAAACTCTTCGAGGTCCTCAACAGTCAGCTCTTGAGCTTTTGGTGAATCAATAGATTCCGATCGCATTAATGGAGGTGCACTTGGTGACTCACACCACTCGGATTTGTAACCATGGGAGAGGAAATTAATACAGGAACCGTGGGGGCCCTTTTAGGAGGTGAGCCAGAAGATTCAGGATTTGTAGCCAAAAGAATTCATCAGCAGTACCAACGCTATTCTGAAATATGCATAAGACCCAAGCTTTTAGAAAATGAGAAGGAGAAGGTAAGTTTAGCATCTCAGTGACAGGTATAGATAAAGAAATTAAGGCACGCTATAGTAAAGATAGACAAGTGAGAATCACACCATATAAGGCAATCCGATGTGATCGTGATAGTCCCGAATCGCTTCAGCAAGTTCAAGCATTCCACCTACATGAAAACAATAGACAATATTACTGTAGAAACAGAAGGATCGCGAGAAGAAAGAAGTAGCAAGCTATAATTACCTTTCTTAGCACAGTTAATAACATAATCAACACTAACTTGATCCAAATCCACATCGTCAAGAGTGACAGCACCAGGAGGCATTATAACTTTCTTGATTAAGCTACCGGCCAACATAAAATCCAAGAGTTTCCGCCTATCCCGGCGATATCTCTGCAGAATCTCAACAGCATTTTCTCTATACAGAAGAATAGATAACATCACATCGATCAAAAATGCACGAGGACAAGAAAACGAAGACTATGCAGTAGAGCTACTAGCTACATCAAAAGAAGAAAGAAACATACTCTTCCATCTCGATCCAGTTGCAATAGTCAATGGATTCTCAGATTTTTCAATCAACCTGTAAAACCGGGATCCGTATATCAACAAATCAAATGGAAAGAGATGAACCAAGTAGGAGAACTAGAGACTACATTAAATGCAAAATCCAGTTCAGCTGAACTTACCAGTCATTTCTTCAGATTGATTTTGAAACAATTAAGAGACGAATGATAATGATCTCGAGATGTATAGAGGAATGAACAGTTTGGAGAACTTGGAGCTGAAATTTCGAGGAGAATAGCGAACGCGCTGGGGGTTTTCAGATTTAGTATTGAGAAGAAAAAGAGAAATAAATAAATAAAATAACTATAGAACATATGTTGCTGATTTGTCTCAGCTCTTACTTATCTCCCCATTTTTTCTTTCTTTGAGTTCTTTTCTGAATCTAGAACACCCAATTAGTCAAATTTAAAGTCTCGTTCTACATTGATAGTTAAAATTATATATAATTTTTTAGTTTACCCTACTGATTTTTTTTTTCTTATGTTTGGATTGAATATTTTTAACTGATTTAGAAATCAAAAGAAAATTGTGTGCTATTCAATTATTGATTGTAAAATCTTTAGTTGAAATTTGATAATATTCAATCATTGATTCTGAAATTACAAGTTGAGAGATCATATATGTTTCCCATTAATGATTATGAAATACTCTTATCACTTTCAGAAATAGCTCTTAAGTTTTTTTTTTTTCAGAAAAAAATATATCATTTTATATTTTAATGTGATTTTGCAAATTAACTTTCTATTTGACCCCTTATCCAAATGTAGTATACTAGTATCATCACTAGTTAATTAGTGGTATACGTACTGAAAAGGGATTGAAAATGTCTTCTTTTTTTTTTGTTAAAGTATTGGATTGAAAATGTTTACTTGTTCAAGCGGTTGTTGATAGGTGAAAGGTCCTTAGAAGGGCTTGGTAAGCATGAGCACTCTCTCCACGTTCCATAGAAACTCAAGCTGTGTGAAATAAGAGCATCCATCTACACAGTCAATGCATCTTCCACGATATGTTATCGAATTATAGACCGAACTGGATTGTTTTCAGGCCCACTGGGCTGCCTTTACGCTTAAGAAGGAAATTGAACTTCCATGCCAGAGTCCAGAAGCAGCAAGCAAAATGGAGTGGCCACTTGCCTTTGAGCTCTTAGACAAACTGGATTTTCAAATGCCTAAATCTATTTCGAGTCTATAAATTCATAAAGTTTATTTTTTGGAAAAAAATACTAACATTAATGAGAGACAAAGGCAAGAGAGTGAGGAACATTATCCACTGATAGCTGTTCATCCCTATAAACCACCGGTCCCACTCCACCGCAAAACAGTCTGTCACGTCTCACGTGTCTTCACCTCCCTATACCTACAGGCCACGTGTATCGACCGAATCGAGTGAACATGTAACGTGTAACCGAAACTCTGCGTTTAACCACTGCCTGATTCGGGACTAGGAGGGTATATCCGTAAACAATCCTCCTTTTTTTTTTTTTGTCGTCTATCCGTAAACAGACAACAAGTTGGCCAGTAGTAAGAAGATTTTAATTATTTTTTTCGAGTGCCGACCTCACAGAAAAAGATATGATCAAAACGTGGACCAATGAAAGAGTTGCTTTAGATGGAGGAGAAATCTTAGCCACAAATCTCGTCTGCGAATCGTGAGCCACGAAATAAGTTCAAACCCTCCACTTCCTGCAACTTGCTCTTCTTGTCTTCTCTCCTTCACTCACAAGTCTGCACAAGATCAAGATAGACACAAACTCAATAATAATATATTGAGTTTTTTTGAGAAAAGGAGGATTTTTTTTTTTGTATTTGGATCTGATCTAAAGGTGAGTTTTCCCTATTTCTTTAATCCCAAAACATATATTTTTTTCTCCTCGTTGTCTCTGAAAGTATTGACCTTTAGCAGGTGAAAGTGTCATGGATCGTTATTCGAGAAGGAGTTTAGAGGATCTAGTTGTGCCAAACTATCAGGAGACATCAGATTCATATCCATCTCCTGATATGTGGGGTACTGGATGGAGCATGAACTCTTCAGAAGCTGTAGAGAAATGCTTTGATTACGATGTTATTAATAATGGCTTCAGTGGAGGATTATACAGTCAGATGGAGATGGAGATGGAGATGGGGACGAGTGAAGAAGTAGAAGAAGAATCAAAGAGGTTAAAGTCTGGTGCTTGTTTCGACCGCTCACTTCATGATTTCGATGGAATCCAACAAATGGATGACATATTCTTGTATAGCTCTCTACACACTCTTGTCAGAGAAAATTATTTATATAATAACACATAAGAAGAAGATTCAATTAGTCTCCGATGTTTATATTTTTTGTGTCTCTCTGTTTTGGTTTCCGGTTTTGACTGAAGAAGTTCCATTTTGGAGGATGTTCCAGGGAATGGGAATCTTGGTTCTTTCAGGAATCGGATTATAACAACAGCCCCGGTTCCTCCTCTGCGTATCTCGACACTACCAATGGCAGGGAAGTCCCTATGTTCCATTACAACTGGGGAAACTTGTCAAGACATGCCACTTACGGTAAGAATTGACTCTTTGATATAGTACTAGCATTTTTGTCAAAATAGCCTAAAAAGACTACTAAGTGATTGTAGTCTAGTGGTCATCCTTTCAGCTAGACTACTAATCTTGTGGAATTTAGCAGGGATTGGTCTGGATTTCGATCTTTAGATCTCCCGGTTACATGTATGACTATTATGTTTGGAAGGGTTTAACTTGGGATAATAGTAGAGATGCTAAACCTTGGAACATTATTTTGGTTAAAGGAGGAGGAGACACCTATGAATCTGTGTGAGGAGAACATGGAGGAGGCATCTGCCGAAGAAGTTGTCTTGCGGGATCTTCAAAGAGCTTCAGAAAAGGTGAGAGAGTGATGATCTGATCCTGCCTACAATCTTGGTCTGATATTATAGATCATTCTTGTAACAGATTTGCAATCTTTAATTGTAGTTGACTGATGATACCCGCAAGTGTTTTCGCGATACCTTTTTACCGGCTTGCAAAGAACTCTCAACCCAAGCCGGACCCAGGCAACAACACAAACTCAAAGGAGGATAGGCCCAGGTAGAGAGCTTTCTTCATTAATCACAGACTTTGCTTAAAAATGAACTCACCTTCACGAGTGAAATAGAACTCATCACCATCTTTGGTTTTCAGTAGAACAGAAAGCACAAGGAGTGAACTGGAAACAAACTCAATGGACAGAGCGTCGCCAACCTCACATTCAACAAGATGGAATCCAACATGAGAAATTTGTCTCCACCAAAGAGACTTTCTTCTATTCAAGGATAAGAGAAAGTTTCAAAACAAACATCATCATCATCATCTTTGGAAACACCTTATGTGTATATATAAATATATATAAAAGTGTGTGTATGTGGTTTGGCGTAGCTTCAGTTTTGATCTGTTTCAATAGACTCTGACTCTGCTTCTGGATTTCAATTTCTTATGCTATTTTCTGTTGTTAAAATTGGCAAAAAAGATTCGTTTCCATGTTTAATTATTTATGATGATAGGGAGACACAGAAACATATGTAAGTGGGAAACAACCTTGGAAACAGCAGTGCATAGAATGAGTCTTACCATCAAACATAAAACATCAAATGGTTACACCAAAACAATTTTAGATTAATCGATATCCCCCGACCATAAACTACCATCGACGACCTGAAATATTGTTATAGTATACAAGAAAGTCGCTGACTCACGTTTGCATATTAAATAAAGATTTTAACTCAACGTGCGTTCCATTTAGTTTCCAATATTGTATAAAGATTTGGTCTTTACTCTGACATACAAAACATTTCAATTCGTTTGTAATCCTTCAAAATGGCAACACCACCGTTAACGCCGAGGATGCTAACTCCGACGACATTGTCACCTCTGGGAGTCCACGGTCAAAGAAATCAACGGCGGCTGTACGGCCGGAGATCACACTGGAGCAAACCGTCAGGAAAGAACAAAACAACCGGATCCAAATCGACGAAGCTCTTCCGCCGCGTCCGGTCTGTGTTCCGATCACTTCCGATCATGTCTCCAATGTAAATTCCCCGTGGGAGGAACACGGCTCCACGAGAACCACGTTCACGGAGGGACACGTGTCACGGGAACGTTGTTTGGTTACCGCAAAACGCGGGTGAATTTAGCGGTTCAGGAGAATCCGCGTTCTCTACCGATTCTGTTGCTGGAGTTAGCGATCCCAACGGGGAAACTTCTCCAAGATCTTGGGAGTCGGTTTGGTACGAATCGCGTTGGAATGTGAGAAGAAAACCGAGTGAGAAAACCAAGATTATAGATGAACCGATTTGGGCGTTGTACTGTAACGGGAAAAAATCAGGTTACGGTGTGAAGAGACAGCCAACGGAAGAGGATCTTGTGGTGATGCAGATGCTTCACGCCGTGTCTATGGGAGCAGGTGTGTTACCGGTGAGTAGCAGCACGACGGAGCAAAGCGGCGGAGGAGGAGGAGGGCAAACAAGAAGGAGATTTGACATACATGAGAGCACATTTCGAGAG
>CM051385.1:2354029-2411048 GCA_028015245.1 Cardamine occulta
AATCAGGGATTTCAATTTTGCCACTGTACCTGATCCAAGTTCCACGATACCTGCGTTAATCTTGCATTCTCTGGGTATACAATTTGGGAATCGGTTTAGATTACCATGATTCTGAAAAAATACTTGGAATGTTGTTTACTTTGATGATTTCATGTCTTAATCCTGACTAATGGTGTTTTGATGTCTGATTGGGACACTAATCATAGGTTTTCTTCTTCTTCTATGTGAATCCTATAATTTGATTAGCATTTTGGTTTCCAGAATGATTTGATAAGCCGAGAGAGTGCTTCAAGCAAGTTCCTTTGGGGTTACCTTTTCTTCTTTAATCGTCCTGAAAACACAGAAATCAATGAAACAAACTAATATATCTCTTTACTCAAGGTTCTTGGGTTGAAAGCACAGCTACTCCTCAGGAAATTAGGAAAGCATACCATAAATTGGCATTGCGGCTTCACCCAGATAAAAATCAGGATGATCAGGTAAAATATTATTTTCTTGGTCTACCCTTGAGATTTGTTTTTTGGCGTCCATTTCTATGGAAATGCTAATCTTTTTTTTTTTGTTACAGGATGCTAAAGAAAAATTCCAGCAGCTGCAAAAAGTGATATCAATCCTTGGGGATGAAGAAAAGGGCAGTCTATGATCAAACTGGCTCAGTTGATGACGCTGTGAGTCTCTGTTTCTTGATTTTTCTTTCAGTTTCAGAAATTAACCTCTTACATTTTCCATTTTGCTAAATTTTCGATTGTTTTACTGGAATTTCCTTATGCACATAAAGCAGCCTCTTTTACTACTTCCTGTGTCTGTTTCAGTTCGATTGAGATAAGAAAGTATTTAACTTCTGTAATAGTATTTTGAGATTTCGTTAAAGTTGTGCATTTTTTTCATGCTTGTGTAGGATCTATCTGGCGATGCATTTGAGAATTTGCGGGATTTCTTCCAAGCCATGTACAAGAAGGTAGCAGCAACTTTTACAATTGATACATTTCTAGGCTTTGTCGCACTGTTTTTTGCTGCCTACACTAAGTTGTTTTTTATGCGCTGCTGATTTAGGTCACTGAAGCAGATATTGAAGAGTTTGAGGCAAACTACAGGGGATCTGAGTCAGAGAAGAAAGAGCTTAATTGAGCTGTTCAACAAGTTTAAGGGTAAAATGAACAGGTAATTCATCATCCCTCGTTTTCAATACTGTTAAGGTTGTGAGTTGATCATAGATTTTTCCCTCCCAGGCTATTCTGCTCAATGCTTTGCTCGGATCCCAAGCTTGATTCTCACCGTTTCAAAGACATTCTTGATGAGGCCATTGCAGCAGGTAGTTTATCTTGCTGTAACTAGAATATATGTCTTGCAAGATTATCTTTTCATATAAGGAATCCTTATATGAATGTTGATTCAGCAATGGAATTGATATTGTGCCTTCTCCAATTAGAGCTGAGTGTTTGATATTTCAGTCCCCCATCTGTATTTGCATCCTAATTCACTGATTCCTGTTGGGTTCTAGTTTAATGAAGATCCTGATCTGAACTCTATGTAAACTTGGGAGAGTTGATGATAATTAGTATGTAGTGTTGATACAACTGGTTTCCTATTCAGGAGAAGTGAAATCAAACACGGCATCTGAGAAGTGGGCAAAGAAACTTTCCGAAGCAAAACCGCCCACCAGTCCATCAAGGAAGAGGCAGAAGTAAAGTCTCTACTTCCGTTTCAAATTAATTTCACCAATAAAAACTGGACCTTGTTTGTGACCACGTCGCTCCAATTTCTGCGTATACTTGTAGGTCAAGCAAAGGATTCAGAGACAGATCTTTGCTTGTTGATTGCCAAAGCTGAAGAGATGAGAGGAAAGGGAAGGTGGATTCAATGTTTTCATCACTCATCTCTAGGTATGGTGGTAAACTTGGAAGCACAGCCACGGAAGAAGAATTTGAAGCTGCTTAGAAAAGGATCGAAAACCGGAAGCCATCCAAGAAGTCAAGAGGAAAGTAAAGGTTATAAAGCAGAGTTGTCTTCTACTAGTGTTTTTGTGATGGAGAAGAACGTTTATGTGTTTTAAAATTGCATTAATTTCCAAAATTAGTAAATACTTCGATTACTGCTTTATAAATATTGGAATTATTTGGCTGAAACCTATCATTTATTGGATATATATAAAGCTTTTGTCGTGAAAAGAGAGAAAGAAAAAATAAACAGGGTAATGGTTAATAAGAATGGACGAGACTGAACCTAAACGGTAACATTGAGAAACTCTTTTGACTAACCCAAAAATATCTTCCAAGAACACTCTTCTTTCACGAACTTTCTTCTTCTCCAAAGAAAGCAAATAGGGTTTATCTTTTTGAAGCGATGGGTTGCTGTTCATCAGATTGCTTCGTCTACTTCGTCCTCTCCGTTGCTTTAGCTTTCATGGCAATCTCCAGCACTCTACGTTCACCTCCAGATTCCGACACCACAGTACCCATTGCTTCTTCTTCTTCTTCTCCTCTCTCTATAAACGTCTCAAACGCTCTACGCAGATCCAATTTCAAAGCAATCGCCACTCTCCTCCACATCTCCCCGGAGATCTTCATCACTTCTTCTCCCAACACAACCATGTTTGCCATCGAAGATTCTTCCTTGTTTAACACATCGTCGCTTCCTCCTTTGTTTCTGAAGCAGCTTCTTCAATACCACACACTCCCTCTTAGGCTTCCCATGAATGAGCTTCTCAAGAAACCTCCAAGGGACCTGTCTCCCCAACCCTTCTCCACCACAAGAGTGTCGAAATCTCCACCGTCGATAAAGAATCAAGAACCGCCGAAGTGAACCATGTCCGGAATTCACATCCCGACATATTTCTTGGAGATGCATTGGTTATTCACGGAGTTCTTGGACCTTTCTCTCCTTTGCAACCTCACAGATATCATATTCTCCAGTCATCTTTATGTCAATCTGATACAAACAAAACCAGTGACAATGACGTTCCAGTTAAGATAGATTGGATTCGGATATTCAGCTGCTAAGTTCAAATGGGTTTGTGCCATTTGCAATTGGATTGCACTCTGTTCTCCAACAGGATTGTTAAAGATGATCACAAGAACTTGACCGGTGTAACGATTCTAGCCACACCGAATCTGGTATCGTTGTCATCTGGCTTCTCCGTTTCTGTATGAAGTCGTGAGACATCACATTCTTGTTCAACGGCTTACCAACAAAGATTTTGCTTCACTGCCTGATAAAGCCTCATTGAAGACACTGGATCCTTTTCAAGACCTCATAATCAGTAGAAGAAATGTTAATTCCTCTCAAGATTTCATGATATCTGGAGTTGAGATTGTAGATCCAGATATGTTCTCTTCCACCAGCTTTGTAATTCATGGGATATCACACACTCTAGAGATCCCACTTGTCAAGGCATTTTCTTATTTCCTTTATACATATCACATGTAATTCTTCCTGATCAGTTCGACTGGATTCAGATTGTTGAAATTTCAATTCGGTTCAAGTTTATTAGGAGAGGTTGCCAAATTGGAAACCGAAATTGTACATTGTCATTCTTTTTTTTTGGATCTTTGGTTCATCAAATTTTAGTTAGTTCAATGAATTAATTTATATTTGGCTATATATATATTGGATTCTGTTTAGTGCGCTTTGAATTAATTTATATATAATTATCAAATTTTTGGATCTTTGGTTCATCAAATTTTCAATATATATTCTGTTTATTTTGTTCGATTCAATTTGGTTACACTTAATTTAAGTTCGGTTAGTTTTTAAACATAAAATATTATTACCATCCGGTTTACAGTAATTTTCAAATCATTATTTCGGTTTGGTTCGGATTTTTACAGTAACACTAAAATTCAATTATGGCGACACAACATATGTTTTTGGCAAATTGTTGGGAGGAAATTTAGTTTGTTAGTATTAATTAAGGAATAATTATATTGGTTGATAAATGTTTCATATAAGGTAAGCCATGCAACTTGCATTTTTGGTATTGTAGTAGTTTTTTACATAATTACCAATTTACCATTTCTTGTTTCATGGAATTAAAGAAGAAGAAAAACAGAGAGCTTTGGGATCCATAAGTATATAATTCGAATAAATTAATAAGGAAACGCGGCAAATACATATGGTAAAATGTCTCGAGGAAGATGACGACCTGTAGGTGTAACCGATCGATCATCTCTTTGAGTAAACAAATCACCGACCCATCTCTTTCTCTCTCGAGAGAGACTTAATTAATCCTCTTATAAACCCGAGTCAAACTCACAATTAACCTCCCTCCCATTTTCACTTCTCTACTCTTTCCTTGATTCTGATTCAGAGAGATCACCAACTTGGATCTCACATCAGCTTTGATCATTCACAGGTTTCCGATTTTCATTTACATTATTGTTAGCTTCACCGATCTCATTTCATTACAATCGGATCTCATTTCATTATAATCGGATCTCATTTCATTTTCCGACGTTGAAAATGAAAGAGAGAGCGAGTCGGGTTTTTTTTTTTTTTAAGTGAGAGTAAGAGACCAAGACGTGCTCATATGTTGTTATTGTTCCCATACCGCCAAAAAACTATATACAAATTGATTGATTATTAATATATAATTATGATGAAATGTTGTGGAATCTCATGAATGAATGAAATGTTTGTTTGTCAATGAGGAAACATGTGTTGCTGTCACGAGTTATGTCGAGACTTAATAATAATGTCTATAAGGTGTTCGACAAAATAGAGTCGGTGATCCACCTAGTAGTGCTCACATGTTCTCTTGCTTGCTTCTTAACATTATCTAATCTGTCATTTTGTTTTTTGACTAAGACAATAAATTTCCTTGCTTTCTGCTGCAGAATGTGATTTTGGGAATCTTGAAAAGTTCAACTTCGTTGTTTGTCTCTGCAGAGATTTTTCTATATTGTGAGTTACAAGGCGATGAAAAGATTCGAGAGGCCAAGAAATTCTACTAGCTTGCAGCCAAGAAACACTGCCAATTCAGCAAAGAAAGATCAGAAACCGCGTACTAGTAAAGGGAATGGTTTGAAACCGCTGAATGCGGCTCAGCTGGTTTCCAGAGTTTTGGATGCGACCACAGCTTCTGAGCTTTGTTCACTCCTGTAAATGATTTAACAACTGGATCCGAGTCTTCTGAAGTCTATGAATATGTGAATGTGCATTACATGGATGATGCTAACGAGAAATCAAGGAATGATGGAAATCTGGTGGATTATGATGAAGAAGGGAGCGGTGATGAATCAGACACTGAAACAAACAATGATTCTGTGTCTTCATCTCAAGGTGATTTGTTCTCCCCTGAAGATAAGAAATCAGATAGGCCATCAATGGTTTCCAAGAGCAAAAGCTCACAGGGTAGACCCTTTACATCAAAAGGACGAACCAATATTGATTCGGTTAGATCTCGATCCAATACCTTTCACGGCACTGTTAGAAAGACTGTAATATCCAGTAAAAGCCAGGCAAAAGCTTTTTCTGATTTATCCTCTTATAGAAGCTCTGAAAACCTGAAGGTTTTCTCTTCTGAAGCAGCCGATTTCACGCCTTTTGAAGAGGCAAAAGAAGATGATGAGTTTGAAGATGCTTTAAATAGCGTTAATAACGCTGAAAGTGACAATGAAACACTTGTGTACAAGGAAAACAAACAGAGTCAAGTGGAGAAAGTCTTAACTCAAAAGATTGGGACCCTGGAAACTCGAATCGAGAAACTTGAAGAAGAACTGAGAGAAGTGGCTGCTCTTGAGATGTCACTATACTCTGTATTTCCTGAACATGGGAGCTCATCAAACAAGCTACACAAACCTGCACGAGACCTTTCTAGACTCTACGCGCTTGCTAGAAAAAATCAGAGTGAAAACAAGTTAATCTCAGTAACCAAAAACATTGTGTCTGGTCTGTCCTTGGTGCTGAAATCCTGTGGAAGTGATGTACCGAGGTAATCAAAAGAGACAATTATTATTCTTGTATATATGTTTCCATTGGATCTAGTAAACCTTACTATGTTGTTTGTCTTTTCTTTTGCCTCAGGTTAACTTTCTGGTTGTCCAACACCGTCATGTTGCGAGAGATCATTTCACAAGAATTTGGTGGCACAAACCTAAATGGATCAAACTACGTCGAAGAAGACGGGCAGATGCTAGAACTCTGATAGCGGCATTAAGAAGAGTTGAATCATGTTTATTTACCCAAGCAGTTGGATCTATATGGTCACAGGTAAAAAAAAAAAAAAAACGCCATGGATCGTCCTTTCTTAAAAGTATGCTGTAGATGTTAAATGGCTTTAGATTCCTACTCCGTCTGTTAGGTAATGATGGTTCATATGAGACCTCAAGGAGTAGACTCGACCATGGGTGAAATGATTGGGAGTTTTTTCAGAACCAGCAACATGTGACCGGTTACAAGAGAGCTTTTCTGTCAACCTATGGAAAAAAGCTTTTGGGGAGGCTCGTCAACGGCTCTGTCCTGTTCAAGCAGCAAGCTGTAAATGTGGTTGTCTTCATGGGTTGACCAGAATGGTACACTCCCCCTTTCCTTCCCTTCTAGTTTTCTCTTCTGGATTGAACTGAATGTTTTTTTTTTACTGGGTTATGGAGCAATGCATTGTAAGACTTGATGTGGCTATGTTCAATGCTATTCTCCGTGAGTCGGCTCATCAGATACCCGACTGATCCTGTCTCTGATCCCATTGCTGACCCAAGAGTTCTGCCAATTCCAGCAGGGGTTTTGAGCTTTGAATCTGGCGTAAAACTGAAAAACACGGTATTTAAACCATTTGAAGTTTCACATGTCCATTTCTCCCCAGCTTACTATAGTTGCCAAGTTTTCATCAGAACAAAAATTATAGAATTTTCTAGCTTGAGAAACTCTAGCGGCATGATTCACAAGTCATGTATGCTAATATAAACATTTATACAGGTTGGCTACTGGTCCAGATTGCTTACAGACATCTTTGAGATCGATGTTGATCATTCTCCAGAAAAGGAGCAACAAATGCAAAGAGGAGATGGGGCATTTAAACCTTTCCACTTGCTCAATGAACTGAGCGATCCCCTTATGCTTCAAAAAGAAATGCTTGTAGACAGTTCCACCAGAGATGAGGTATGTATGCTTCATGATTTAGTAAGCTGTCATCTTTTATATTCGCTCGGTTTCTTCATCTAAGCTTCCAGTTTATATTTTTTATGTTTTGCAGGTCTGCCCATCAATTGGCCTGAGTTTGATAAAACGGATATTATGCAATTTCACCCCCGATGAATTCTGCCCGTATCCTGTTTCTGGAACTGTTCTTGAAGAAGTCAACGCTCAGGTTGATCTACTTTTCTCAGTCCTTCAGTAACTAGATACAAAGGAAAGTTCTTTTGCTAAAAGCCTAAACCTATATTGTTTCTCTGTTTCCAGAGCATACTTGAGAGTAGAAGCTCATCTGGAGATGGAACTAGAAGCTTTCCTCGACAAGTCAGTCCGATTTCATATTGTCTTCCTTCTCGTAGCCACTTGACAGACATTGTTGCAGAGTTCAGTGATAAACTTAAGCTTTCTATGACACAAAAGAAAGGATACGGTAGCTACAAAGAGGCAGAAATATCAACATCTCCTTCATACTACAACATCATCAAAGGGTTGAAGAAAAGGGTAACCTCCATTTCTCTCAGACTAGCGAAAGATACAGACTCCTTGGCGAATCCTAAACCTGGCTTGTTTGACAAAAAGACTCCTCCTGCCTTTATTCAAAAAGCGCATGTGGAAACTCCAAGCTCATCAGATATAGACTCAAAATTCTTATTATTCTTGAACATCAAACGATCAGTGTACATTATTAATACATAACTCTAATGTTCCACAAACAAAACATACCATCTTGCACTTGGACCATTTCAATAAAAGCTTCATTTTTGAGTTAAAATCAGAGCTAAGAAATGGTTTCTCTTGGTTTATTGTTTACGCGGAAACTGGAAGCTTCTCAGCAGAAGCTGAGACAGAAGACCTGATACCCTCAAGCAATTTAATAATTTGAACCAATGAAGGCCGTTTCTCTGCAGCAACAGCGGTGCAATCGAGAGCAATGTCTAAGGTCTTTAGCATGTCTGACTGGCAAGAATTGGACAAGATTTTTGGTCAAGAACTTGGACAGCTCCAGTTGTTAAGTTTATCTTCCTCCTGACCTGCTTCACTATGTCAAGGGACTCCTCAGATGAGCCTTCTTCTGCTTTCTCTGCGCTTTGGCCCGTTACAATTTCTAGTAGTACGACACCAAAACTGTAAACATCCATTTCTTCTGTCGCTTTCTTGCTGTAATTGTTTTCTGGATCCAATTGAAAAAATTCATCAAAAGTTTCAGAACATCATAACAGAACAGAATATTTTGGTCATCATAGACATTTTACCTGGTGCAGTATAGCAGGAGTTGGAGTTTGCATGTACCAGAGACTGAAAAGAAGTTTCCCCAACAATATAGTCAAGAGCAAAATCAGTGAGCTTGGGTTCGAAATCTTTGTCCAAGAGAATGTTTGTTGACTTTAGATTCCTATGGAGTAAGTGTGGCACATAATCTTTGCTAATGTATGCCAGTGCCTGAGCAACACCTAGTGCTATCTTCAACCTAATGCTCCACTGCAGTTGATCGCCAGACTTCGATAGCATATCATGTAAGCTACCATTTTGTGTGAACTCGTAGATCAAGAAGATCAATTCGTCGGTGAAACAAAACCCAAGAATTCGAGTAATGTTCTTATGCCGTATCTTTGCTATGGTTCTCACTTGAGCTTTCAGCGCTTTCGACGACATATTCCTAGAATTCACAAGCTTCTTCACAGCTATTAACTCCCCACTCGATAAACTAAGAACATATACTTCACTTCCAGAAGGACAACTTTCATTCACCACTTTCATCAACTCATGCTCGGTTAACCTGAGGGGATAATAAAACTCCGAGTTCCAAGAACTCTTGAACTGAGCTTTCTTTCGGGAATATCGATACGACACCACCAGGAAAGAGATAATAGCAAGTGCTAAACATATCAAAGCTAACATCAACGCTTTACCACTTGTTTTATGGACGCTAGACCGATTAGAGGAGCAAGAACTGGGTAAACCGGGTCCACAAAGCCCGGGATTTCCTTGAAGAAAGGAAGCTGGTAACCCGGAGACCAGAGAGTGAGGTACCTCACCTGATAATTGATTGAAGGACACGTTGAA
The DNA here is from genome assembly GCA_028015245.1 of Cardamine occulta. Lineage (NCBI taxonomy): Eukaryota > Viridiplantae > Streptophyta > Magnoliopsida > Brassicales > Brassicaceae > Cardamine > Cardamine occulta. The sequence goes on from CM051385.1 coordinate 2,363,219, forward strand.
GAGAGCAAGCTTCAGGTTCTGCAAGTCTTGAGGGATCAAACCAGTAAGACTATTATCAGATAGATCAAGATAAGTCAAAACATGTAAATCAGCAAGTGATGGCGGGATTTCTCCTGTAAATGCATTGCCTGCCAGCGACAAAGAGACAAGCTTCTTGCAGTTCTTCAGTTCTGGGATCTTCCCTAAGAGCCTATTGTGAGAGATGTTTACAATACTAAGCACAGGTGAGTCGCAAAAATTCGGCGGTAACTCTCCAGCAAACCCGTTTTCTGAAGCAGAAAACTTATATAAGCTCGTAATCAGTCCAAGACCATGTGGGATTTCACCAGAAAAGGAATTGTTGTCTATCTCAACTTGCTCTAATGCAGAAGCCAAAGACACAGAATCAGGTACTTGACCAGTGAATCGATTATTATCCACTCTAATAATCTTAATCTTGGGTAGTTTCCATAACACAACTGGAAACTCACCAGAGAATCCATTATTCTGCACTTGAAACCTCTCCAGACTAAGGCATTCACCAATGGAGTTAGGCAATGACCCTTCAAAAGAAATTGGAATGTAGTGAAAGGTTGATAAGCCTTTTGCCACTGCAAATTCCACTAGGGAACGAGCCAGAAAACTTATTCTGTGAGACATCAAGAGAGACTAAGTTCTTGAGAGAAGGCCCTATGGATTGAGTGATTTCACCACTCAAGTTGTTCAGACACAGATCCAAGGTTTTCAAACTTGTCAAACCAACAAACGAAGTAGGAATCTCTCCATGGAATCCAGACCTATGCAACAGAAGCTGTTCAAGCTTGTCAAGTTTCCCAATAAAAGAAGGAATCTCACTAACCAAATAGCTGTTTTCAGACAAATCAAGAACAACAAGCTCACTTAGTTTCCCAATTGCAGGAGGGACAGTACCAGTGAGCAGATTACTTCCGAAGTTGAGAACTTGCAGATTGAACAGTAACCCTAAGTCTTCTGGAATCTTACCCTCAACATGGTTGCTGCTGAAATCGAGAACTTTCAAGGAACTAAACTCAGAAATCTGATCAGGGATTGTGCCCCAGATGAGATTAGAGCTGAGATTCAGAGTCTCTAATGTAAGACAGCGAGACAGATGAAGTGGGATCGGCTGATTGAAGAAGTTATGGGAGAGGTCAAGGTGAGTGAGGTAAGGGAGATTACAAATGGAATCAGAGATATCACCAGAAAGATTCAAACTTTGAAGGTTAATGGAAGAGACGTAAAGGGAAGGAGCTCTGGTACATGCGATGCCAGTCCAGTTACAATGGTGAGAAGAAGAAGTGTTTGACCAACCTGAAAGAGAGCCCTTGGGATCATCAATAGAGGCCTTGAATCTGAGAAGATTACCAAGTTCCTCGTTTTCTGTGAAAGAGAAAGTGGTGAAGAAGAAGAAGAAGAAGAAGCAGAGGAATGTGAAGGCCAGTGAGATTGAAAACTGCAGCTTGAATCTGGTAGCCATTAAGTAGGACTGTAGGAGTGAAGAGATAGAGAAGAAGAGGATCTCTAGTGACAAGTGAGAGTGAGAGTGAGAGTGAGAGTGAGAGTGAGAGTGAGAGTGAGAGTTATTGAAAGTAATAATGTGAGAGTAAAATATTAACCGTGGGGACACTAATATTTTGGAAAATTACAAATTATCTAGTAATATTTGTTTGTGAAATTTTGTTGTGCTGATGTAAATATATTTAACTATATACAATTAAAAATAATAATAAATCATACTTTTAAATTTTATTTTCATATATTTTTACTAAACAGTAGGAATATAAATCTTGGAAACATATATTTTATTTAGGTAAAAACCAACTTTACAATACTATTATAACATAAGAAAAAGCTACTAAATTAGAGTTTATAGTCTTATTAATGTTGTTGTAGTGTGGTATAATTCAAGTTTGAATTTGAAAGATCGTTTTGAGTTGTAAACGGTAAAAAAAATCTCAAATACTGAGATCATAAGTCATATCTATCTCTCATAATTTTTTCTAAGGTTTCGAGAACAAATCGCATTAAACATGGTTGAATCCTTCGAACTAACTTCAAATTTTTAATAACTCAAATGCATTATTTTTCATTCAAATTGTCTCAAAAAACACAAAGAAGAAGTGATCAAAAAAATGAAATCTCGAGACTCGGAATTCTACTAGTTTGATCACTAAATCTGGTGACCAACTTTTTCTATTTTTAGGTCAAACTGCACTAGCTTCCAACACTTGAAAATCTCATTTTTAGAGTTTGAAAACTTCTAAGTCAACCAGTGTATTCACACACTTTACCTAATCCCACCACTTGAAGAATATGAGATTAAGCTCAATAGTCATGATGAAAGTTCTGGTTCGATTGGTCGTTATAGAATGAGGTTTATGACTATTTTAATTAGTTTTAAGTATTTTTTTTTAGTCTTTCATTTTTACAAATACCATTTCCTTTTTAAAATTGGAAAATTTTAGGTACTAACTAAATCGGGCAAATTCTCAGTCGCTGTCCGATTTGTCTAATCGACCGGTCAAATGGTCAAAGGAAGAAATAGATGACGCATAATCTACTTGAAATATAAAATTTGAGGATAATGGTAGTTTTTGCAATTATAAAAGAATAGGGTTGGTGATGGGAGAATAGAAAGAGTAGAGGGTTTAGTTTGGAAATTTCCCGTTAAATTTCATCGAGGTTCTTTGGGAAGTGGTAGATTTGTAGACAAAACGACGTCTTGGAGATTGGAATTTCGGATCGTGTCGTCTCTGCTTCTTTGGTTTCAATCCGATTCCGATACTAATTTTTACTCCTCCACCACCACTACCAAGCCTTCATTTTTCCAGGTCAGTTTCTTCACCAAGCTTAAGTTTCTTTCTAGGGTTTTTCTTCTTCTTCATTTCTTCATAGTTATCTCCTTCACAGTCATTAGAAGCTAGCTACTTGCTAACTCTGAATTTTGCCTTTGAAGTTAAACCTAGTTGGCTTTCACAAGCTTAAAGTGTCCTACTTTCTTTTTTTAATTCTGTTCTTAATTCTGAGCTACCAAAATAATCTAATTCCAATATTTGGATTTGAATGTTAACATAACATACTATATTTCTGTTAAATTCTGTTTCTTTGGTGCTAGATTTTGAATCCTTAGCTTTTTCACTTTACTCGATGTGAATGAATACTGAGTAGAAATTGAGTGAACTCGGATGTGAATACTGAGTAGATCCGAGCTACTATAGTGTCTATTGAAACGGTTTTGATGACCCCTTAACTTGATCAATGTGTGTGACTGAGCCTTATTTTCAAACCCAGGCATTTTGGACTGTGCCACCTTTTTAACTCTCACTGATTTTGACTTTGATCCATGTGCTAAGCTTAAGGTCTGAATGAGTATCTTAGTACATCAAGGTTTTCTAAACTCTGCAAGCTAGATTTCATCACTCTACTCAATGACTTGCTTTAAACGTAGTATTTTTTTTAGGACTGTGATGGTATATAAGTATTTTCAATTTGCTGCAAAGAGGGTCTTCTTCATGTGTATTTTTAGTCTTCACGGTTCTTTAAAGTGACATCCACATTCGACTAGCTTGCTTCTCTACATATTTTTTTGCATTTTTGGTACTCATTGATTACGCTGTTAGGCACAAACCAATGGTTCTTATATTCTTTTGAGTTTGTGACTTTTGGTAGTCAGCAAATTTCCATTGGAAGATACTTCTGTGTTGAATAAGTTAAAGGACTCACTAGCATTCTTTCTCCTGGCTTGTTTAAGGGAAATCATAAGTAGCCACTATAGTAGAAAACCTTTCTCTTGACTTTATAGGCCATAATAAAAAAACTATGTTAGCAGAAGGGATGGTATGTAATACTGCTTTTTGTGTTCATTCAGCACAGCCAATAGTCTTGATGATCAGCAGTTGTTCCTGATTCATTTCCTATTTGGTTCATCTTGTAAGGTTTCTTTATCTTTCTCTTTTTCCCTATACCCTCTATCAGCTAACTTTGTTCTTTCTGTCGTTCTCTTAATATCCTCCCAAATCTTGGCAGTCTTAGAATCTGTACACGCAAGAGAAATCTCAAGAATTTTCTACTACAAGTGAGGTCACAAGTGGATATTGCCTTTGTTATCAGGTGTTAGTACAGAAAGTTGGTGAGAAAATAATATGGCTGATACCAGTCCAAGAACTGATGACTCAACAGATGGAGACACAGATCATCGAGATCTTGGGGTTAGCTCGTATTCTGGCTATATTCTCTCACTTATGCTCTTCAAACGAGTGTGATTTCGATGGATTATTAAATTTTCTGATATTAATTCCATGCAGTCCGAAGGAGCATTAGTGAATACTGCTGCTTCTGATTCTAGTGACCGATCGAAGGACAAGTTAGATGAAAAGGGGATATGTCCAACTCTGTAGATGATCTAATTATTTTTATTGAGTCAATGCCTAATCTTTTTTTTGTGTCTCTTTATTTTGAGCCATCGCCTCCTCGTAGGCTTGCTCAAAACCGCGAGGCAGCAAGCAAAAGCAGACTGCGGAAGCAGGTAATGCCTTCCATTGGTTCTTTGTTTTTTTATTTTTCTTTTCTAAATTGGTGCATTCATAGAACTTAGCTATGTGTTACTACCTTAATTCCTTTAATTTCCTCCCTCCATAGGCATATGTTCAGCAGCTGGAGAACAGCCGCTTGAAACTTACTCAGCTTGAGCAGGAGCTGCAAAGAGCACGACAGCAGGTTCAAATTTGTTTTCTTATTTCTTTTGATTATTCTTTTGTGATTCTGTATGCATATACATAAATGAAAATTTCCGACTTTTAGGGCGTCTTCATTTCAAGCTCAGGAGACCAAGCCCATTCTACTGGTGGAAATGGTTGGTTGCTTATTCTCCATTAGTTTTCATAGTGGTTTTTTTTTAGCTTGTAATTTGTGTATAAGGTAATTTCATATATCCACTTGCTATTGACTAGGTGTAGATTGATCAATTAGTTACATCATATGTCGTCTCATGGCCATACGCTGGGTTATCTGAGTCAATGGCAGACTGAAGTGGTTCTGGTAGCAAATTAGCCCTGGTGTAGATTTAGATTTACAAAATGAGGAATCTCATGGGCTTGTTCTTGATCATTTATAACTTCCATTCTTTTTAGGCGCTTTGGCGTTTGATGCTGAGCATTCACGGTGGCTGGAAGAAAAGAACAAGCAAATGAACGAGCTGAGGTCTGCTTTGAATGCGCATGCAGGTGATGCTGAGCTTCGAATAATAGTCGATGGTGTGATGGCTCACTATGAGGAGCTTTTCAAGATAAAGAGCAATGCTGCTAAGAATGATGTCTTTCACTTGCTATCCGGCATGTGGAAAACGCCAGCTGAGAGATGTTTCTTGTGGCTCGGTGGCTTCCGTTCATCCGAACTTCTCAAGGTCAGGTCAAATTCCATCAAATTTTACATAGGGACAAGTTTTAACAGAGAAATAAAAATGGTTTTATTAATCCTGTATGTAAGCAGCTTCTGGCAAATCAATTGGAGCCAATGACAGAGAGACAGATGATGGGCATAAATAGCTTGCAACAGACATCACAGCAGGCTGAAGATGCTTTGTCTCAGGGGATGGAAAGCTTACAACAGTCGCTAGCTGATACTTTATCGAGTGGGACTCTTGGTTCAAGTTCAACAGGGAATGTCGCGAGTTACATGGGTCAGATGGCCATGGCAATGGGAAAGTTAGGTACCCTCGACGGATTTATCCGCCAGGTACAACACTTGTGAGATGTTTTAAGATGATATCCTAAAAATTGTATACATAGGGTGATAATGATCTCTTGGTGGTGGCAGGCTGATAATTTGAGATTACAAACACTGCAACAGATGATAAGAGTATTAACAACACGACAGTCAGCGCGTGCTCTACTTGCAATTCATGATTACTTCTCGCGGCTACGAGCTCTTAGCTCCTTATGGCTTGCTCGGCCGAGAGAGTGAAATTGTATTTTAGTCACTCAGCTGTACAAAATCCATATGGACACAAACCAGGAGAGACTATGAATTAACTTGTCAGATTCTTCTTACCAATCCATCAACGAATAAGCAATTTCTGGAAAACAAAGACTCTTGTTTGTAGGTTTCTAAATGGTTGTGGTAATTCTTGTTGTTTAGTTGTAGCCTTCAGGTTTTTTATTTTTTTTAGCATTTCGAAAGTTTAATGTTTAGATCTCTTTGATTATACTAGAAAGGCTATTGAATTTTATTTTTTTGTGTGTGTGGTAAATTACATTACTTAATGTGTCGTAATCATTTAACAATAATATGTACAGGTGTTTTGATGAGTTGACAACAGAATATTATTTGATGAGTTGGACTAAACATTCCCCAATTTAATCAGAAAAAGAGTGATCGATAATTTTAAGTAATATGGCATTACTATACAAATAATGGATTACAAAAAAAAAAAAAGTGGCATGTCATTGTCAAAACCAAGAATATTTTGATGCAAAAAGAGTGTTGCATTTTCACACAGGATCTGGGGACTTTTTAAGGCTCAGCAGCTACAGGTCCACCACCATCACTTCAGTTCGTCTTCCCTTGCTGCTTCTTTTCGCAGACTAGGAAACAAACAAAGATCGTATAACTAAAAGACCTCCAAGAAGATACAAAAGTAGCAACCTTTGTTTGTTGATGTCTAGTGACTTTTAGACAAGCCAACATCTTTGGAGATTGGAATTTCTCGGATCCTTGTTTCAATCCCTTTCTGAGCAACCCTTGTTTGGGGTTTAGGTCAAGAATCCATTCTTAAGGTCAGCTTCTCCTTCAACAGTCTTGGGGGCTTTAATTCTTCAGCTTTCTTATTCTGCCTCTGCTTTGTCATGGAAGATTTTGACCTTTGAGCTGCTTTATGTACGAGCACCTCAAAGGTCCTTTAGAAGTGAAATTGCTTGGGATTTGATGTTAACTGGGTCAAATTTTGTGTCTTTACGTTCTGTTTCCGGTGCTTGTAGGCTAAATTCTGAATCTTTTTGTTGTAATTCAGTCTAATGTTCAGAACATTTACGGATTCACCTCACTTTTAATCATGTAGGCTTGCTTATTGTTTACTTTGATTCTCTGGGTTTGAGTACTCAAAGTTCTTTAAGTCATAGGTTGCTTCACAATGATAAGTTTAAGCTCAGTGGTTTTTGATCTTTATATAAATGTGACTCAACCTGTCTATGTGAGACTTGGGAGAGTAAGGCAACATATCATTGTTTCCACTTTCTTGATACTACTCAATGAGTTGGTTTTTGGGGTAGGATATTTCGGTAGTCTATTTAGGATAGAGAGAATGATATGCTGCACTCAGAGTTTGCGATATTGAGTCCTTCATTTCCTTGTTCACTGGTTTTTATTACTTGCCGCAAATCATTTCTATGTTCTATCAAACAAGTGTTACATTTGATGAATTTCAAACAGTGATATGGAATTCTTGTACAAACTATCTTTTATACAAAACAAAATATGGTCCCGTAGTTTTCTTTATCCACTTCACTTCTATGTTTTAGTGTAAAGGTTTGGTCCGATGTTTTAGTAACAGAGATTTGGATGAAAAAAGAAAGAATGGGAGATACTAGTCAAAGAACATCAGTCTCAACAGATGGCGACACAGATCAAAAATAATCTATGGGTAAGCTTGTAAAATTGTTAGGTGTTGCTGCTTTATGTTCGGTAAATGGCGAGTTGTAAAATGAAACAGTATTTCTGCAGTTTGATGGAGGGCATTTGGGTATCGGTGCTTCTGACTCTCGCGACCGTTCAAAGGATAAAATGGATCAAAAGGTGATATAGACATCTCTATAAAGGAAGAGATTGTTTTTGTAATTGAGCCTTTCAGTTATGTCTTTCTTGTTAATTGTAATCAACAGACACTTCGTAGGCTCGCTCAAAACCGTGAGGCTGCTAGGAAAAGCAGATTGAGGAAGAAAGTATGCTTGGATCTAAGTTCATTGTTTCAATTCTTTTATATTTTCTACAAGCATATCTATTTGCTAAGATGTCCTTTGGTTACTGCACTTTTTAGGCATATGTTCAGCAGCTAGAGAACAGCCGATTGAAGCTAACACAACTTGAGCAGGAGCTGCAAAGAGCAAGGCAACAGGTTTCAATTGTGTTTGGCTCTGTTCGTGTGGATATTTACTATTCTGCATACATAAACAGTTTCCCTTAATCTTAGGGTGTCTTTATCTCAAGTTCTGGAGACCAATCCCATTCTACCGCTGGAAATGGTGAGTTTGCTTAATATCCATCCAAAGAGTTAGTTTTGGTGAATGCTTTTTATGGATTTGATGAAATAGTGGTATATAATGGCATCTTAATATCACGAGTTACAGCGATGATATGTTTGAAAATTTAGCTTTCTTGATTATGAAGTATTAAGAACTAGTTTGGTTGATGGTGTTGACTTATCTCATGTGAGATAACTTATTTATTCTTCTCTTTTTACAGGGGCAATGGCGTTTGATGTAGAATACAGACGATGGCAGGAAGATAAAAACAGACAGATGAAGGAACTGAGTTCTGCTTTAGATTCTCATGCGAGTGATACTGAGCTTCGGATAATTGTAGATGGAGTAATAGCTCACTATGAGGATCTTTACAGGATAAAGAGCAATGCAGCTAAGAACGATGTCTTCCATTTGTTATCAGGGATGTGGAAAACACCAGCTGAGAGATGTTTCTTGTGGCTCGGCGGTTTCCGTTCATCAGAACTTCTGAAGGTAATTAATGCAATACAAGCCAAGAAACTGTCTCTCCCTGGTGATGATATGTTTCACCTGCAAATTTTGAAACTTTTACTTCCCTACAGCTTATAGCTAATCAGCTGGAGCCGTTGACAGAACAGCAATCGCTCGACTTAAATAACTTGCAACAGTCTTCTCAGCAAGCTGAAGATGCTTTGTCTCAAGGGATAGACAGCTTACAGCAATCACTTCGCTGATACTTTATCGTGCGGGACTCTTGTGTCAAGCTCATCAGGGAATGTGGCTAGCTACATGTGTCAGATGTCCATGGCGATGGGGACGTTGGGGACGCGTGAAGGATTTGTCCGCCAGGTACGTTACTATTAGTGTTGTTTACATATAATGAAAAAGTAGTTGCAGTTATTTGATAACGCCATCTTTGTGGCAGGCTGATAACTTGAGGCTACAAACATATCAACAGATGGTAAGAATATTAACAACCCGACAGTCGGCTCGAGCTCTCCTTGCAGTACACGAATATTCATTGCGGTTACGCGCTCTTAGCTCTCTATGGCTTGCCAGACCAAGAGAGTGAAACCAACTATACCACTGTTTACTATGATTCTCCTTCAAAGAAGGCCCGCAAAATTTGAGCTTTCTAAAGATTCTTAGCATATGATTTGATGACTTTAGATATGTAGCTGTCGTGTACAAGGATTATGATTATACTATAGTGTTGTAATATCTGAGTGTAATGCATCATGAAATCACTAGCACATAATAAACTCAAAAGAGAATCAGTCACTGTTGCAATGTTTCTTAAGTTGATGCCATACTTATAAATCCTGGAGGAACTCCATTAAGCTAGTCTTATAATTTTATTTATAATTCTTTAAAGGAGAATTAAGAATTAAGACCACAGCATCCACTGGTCCCAGTTTGACATTTCAAACCAATTTATGGTCTGGGAGTGATGAACATTTGTATAAAAAGCAAAGATAAGTCAAAAGAACTTGGTTAATATTTTCTCAACAGCCTGTACTTGTGAGAATCAATTATAAAAATGATTTTGTTACTGAAGAAAGCCGAAATGAAAGAAAAGATGCAAAGATGATAAGAACTGTGCATCGATTAGGCGTGGGATTTTGGGATTTTGTACTGTTTTTTCAGAAACTGAGATGCCTCTGAATCATTTCTGTGGCACAGTACTCGCACCAATGTTTGGGTGTCCGCTCCAAGTTTGCCTCTTCCTCCTTGCTGCATCTCTAGACTGCTTCTAGACCTTAAGTCATCGATAAGCTCTCGTGTCTGTTGCATTCTTATATGTCAGTCAAAATACCGATTGACATAAAAGTCCAAACAGAAATTCTTGAAACCGAAACTAAACTTTAGTCGGTACTAACCTCGTATCCGATCAACTTTACAACAAGACGAACTCGGGCTACTTGATTTTCAACCACCCCTCTCGGAAGTCCATCCCCGCCAGAAATAAAGAATTCCTGAAACACCCATAATCATATCACCTCAAAGACATGGGCATTTCGGGCTATAAAGATAAGATGTCCACTAAGAAAGAGTTACCTTTAAGACCTCTACATCTTCTTCTAATAGCTTTGACTCGCTTGGATGAAATACACGTGATTGGCCTCCATCTAATAGTACACGTAGCAATCCATCCTGGTAGATTATGAAGATTATCTATCAAAAGGCAAACACTTTGAGAGCTTTTCTGTAATGTAAAAGAAACCAACTGAAATTTTAAGTACAGACAAGTGATGCTTGAAGCAGGCTTGTTACTACCCGATCCCTCAATGACTCCATTATGACACTACATAGCTGTCCAAGTTCCTGGTCAAAGTAATTGGAAATTTAAGTTAGCAATGTCTAGAAAAATGTATCTGCTCAAATGACTTCTAGGCACCGTACTAAAAAATGTCTTGTTTACGGGGACATTTCTTACTGTGTCAAGGGGTTCGATTAATGCTTCCAATCTTGATTGAGAAACACTTGGCTTGTATAAATTTTCAATAAATGGCTCCCTTAAATCACAGAAGATGATCTTAGTTCCTGCAGTGTGAAATAATCATGATTAATTTAACCCTTTGATAATGATTACTTGTATAAGATGTAAACATACAGCATCTCACCAGTAAACTCGCAAATACGATCCAGAGCTGCATTAATATCTTTTCTACTCCCCTCAAAAGATTCCTTCTGGTTAAAACTCTTGGATTTCTCAACCAAAGATTTTCCTTTAATGTTAGCCAAAATGGAAATGTATCATTCATACGGCTAAAGATACATTCAAGAAAGAATAAAAAAATTTGTAAGGGAAAATGAGCTTCAGAATAAAATAAGCATATAGATAGTCCATACTGATGACAATCTTTTCACGAGGTCTTTTAGCTATCCATCGCTCCCATATGCTATCTTCTAGCTTGCTTAGTTGACTAACTGCATACTGTGAAGAGCATATGAAAACAATATAAATAGCAGCAAAACTTATAAATTGGTGTGTTAGCCGAGAAAAAGTGTCTTGAAGTTACATGTAAAGTATTGAGCTGAACACAAAGCTTAGCGGTTGCAGGAACATCAATATTAATCGACCTTCTCTCATCATGCAGTTTTGACTCGAATAGTTCCTTCTTAACAAAAACCTTGATCGCTGCTTCCTTCTTGTAACGAGTAAGAACAGGCACAGGTGGAACCAAATCATCCTTGCTAGCTGGAACAGTAAAAACCCGATACCAAAATATTCCAGTAGACCGAAAATCAATATCCAGGTTACGGAAGATAAAACTTGATAACTGCATCTCAAAGCTCAGAAGTAAATTTAACCAGTCATATGGTGCATACCTAGCTTCTCCATGACATAGTTAGCATATACTTGAAATGCATTGTCGATGCCACGGAATAAAGCGCTTAGTTCAATGGATCTCATTGGAACTTTCAGTGCAAAAAATTGATCCACAGTCTGTTTCAAAGATTATCCAAAACACTGATTAGACACGCTCTTAGATGTAAAAAGCATATTGCAAACTGAGATCAACATATGCTTCTACAAAAAACAGAGATATCACATCTCGTTCAATATAATTTTGACACATATACGAACAGACACAACTTCATTCAAGCCTAATAATCTTTCTCATGCAGAATATTTGGGAACTAGAGTGAAATCTAAATGCAACAAGCATAGCATCACAACAAATTCGAAAAAAAAACATATAGCTGAAGTAACAGATGAGACTCAGTAAAACACGTGCTTTAAACCACAAACTATATATATGCTACTACAAAAAAGATACAAAGAGAGAGGACTAGAGGACCCCTACCTCTTCTACGATCCTGAAAACTTCAACAATTGAGCTCCCATGTCGCTGTTGAGGTGATACTGGGTCCCAGTGCTATAAAGAAGAAAGCTAAGATGCGTTATGGTTCCAAAAAACTAGAATAAGAACACAGAGAAAAGCCATTCTTCGACAGATCAGCAATGGAAACACCAATCTCACCTCTTGTTTAAAAGCTCGCTCCACCCAATTTAAAATTCTTCCCAGCTGTGAATTGATCCATCTCAAAACCAATGTCCCAGAGAGAGATTCGAGCTAGAAGATATAAAATTGAGAAATATCAGAGCCAACATGAGTGATCACTCAATTTGACCCTTTTTATAGAGTGGCTTAAGCCATTCTTCCTAGAATTCAAAGTAAAACATATGTGAGTCTGACCTCGTATGAAACTAACTTTCTGAAGTACGGTCCATTTGTATCCTCTCCGCAAACAGAAGTCATTAACTCCAGTAAATATTGCTCAAGGCTATCAGCCGGAGGAAAAACAGAGACAACATCCTCAGTCAAGTGTTCAACACCATCAAGAAAAGGTTTCTGAAATAAAATACAACGTCGAGATCTATTATGACTTAGATGTAGTAACCAAAAAGTGATAAGATGGGACACCAGGATCAAGCTTACCAACTTGTTCCCATAAAGCTTGTGAACAAGGGATGCAGAACACGCAATTGCCTGTGGATGCCTCTGAGATAAAATTGGCATAAATATGGTAGAGTCCTTTTTCATCAGTTTCTTAGTCTCCTCAGCAAGCAATGCCAAAGGGTGCTCATTATTTCTGTCTGATCTATCAATTGTAAGTGACATCTGTAAATTGCAAGAATCAGCCTCATTATACCCACCATAATATTATGCGTCAAATTGTGCACATTGGAAACGGAATTTTCTCAATTCTGAGAATGGGCATAAACAAGAACTGATATGCCATCTTTGGTCGAGCATCAAGAAATTTAATATAATACTTACCCTAGTGAACGTATTTTTGATGGAAGATGAAATATAGGACTCAATTTTCTCTCGATCTAAAGAGTTAGAATGCATCCCCTGTAGAAAAAATATCCATCATTTTCAGTTACAAGTATAGAAGTCATGTTAGGGAAACGATGTCACTATAGCTCCACTAAAAAGAAGGTTGCATACTCCATCAGATTCCTCCAACAAAAGCCTCCAAGTAATCATTGCAACTGTAACTGTATCCTCCATGACAAGTGAACCCTGCAAAAGTTGTAGATAAAAAGAACAACATGACTAACTTCAATGGAAAAAATAGATAGAAGAAACTGTCTTGCAGTAGAAATATATTAGAAGTAAATAGATATAGACCTGAGTTGGATATGCACTTATTTAAAGGGCCTTATTTAAATTCATGCAAGATATATTAAATTTAATGCAAAATATACATGTGTGTGTGTGCCGTGTCTGACATGCATATGAAATAACTACATATGAAATGACGGGTCAAGTTTCTGGAAATAACTGAGACTAATGTGTCCATCTGATATGCAAAATGCAATAACACATCAGCAAGCGTACTGTTCACCAGTTAAAAAAAAAAAGGCTGATCCTATGTACAAATTACTGTAATCGAACTGAAAGTAACTTATGTGAATGCATTTGTTTCTAGATAAAAACCTCGGAAAAATGTAGATGGTAGTCGCCCAGCTGTTTATCGGTCCAACTCCGTATAGGTGACAAGAAGGACTCCAGGAATGATATCTCTTCATTTTCAACCTTACACTGCAAGGTTTTCAAGTGTATGCGCTCTTGTGGCCCACGTTGTTCTTTTAGGGGGATTTTTTTCAGCTGCTGAATCGCATGTCGCAGAAGTCCTCTCTCACTGGTAATTACATACTGCGACCACACACATACTCATAAAGACCGAAAAATTTCCAAGTTGAAGCAACAGTATCAATATAATACGGGCTATTTCTTCTCCATCATTACCTGTCGAAACAATACCCAGGTATAGCAAGTGTAATGAATGGTTTCTGTAATTCCAAGAACACGCCATGTCGACTTCAAAAGCTCAAGAATTTCTTCAACTTCCTAAAATAAAATGGCCAGGGTTATTTCAAAACATTTTGTAGAAAAAGCAACATTAAACTGAAAAGCAACTTGTCCATAATTTTTTCCCAGTAATGTATATGGGAATATCAATATGAGGAAACTAAACAGCTTAAAGAGTGACAGCTGAAAAGAAGAACAGAAACCTTTTAAATCAAAATGATTTTCAAAAGGCCAATAATTGATGCTGAAACATGAATTAAATAATATCTTGACAGAATTCACAGACCTCTGTGAGCTTCCCATCATTCAATATGTCAAAGACACAGAGAAGCAATTTTTCATATAGCCTGACATTCAAATGATAGCCATCAGCCCAATGGCACACTTCACCAGTCAAATCACCACGAGCCGGTCTCTCAGCAAGTGAAATTGCAACTTCTCTAAGAGATTTTAAACATTCTGCTCTTTGCACTTCTCCAGCTGAGGATGGAAGAGACTATAAATAGAGAAAAAAGCAAAAGAAGTCAAAGAAATTATGATACCGCTGATGTAAGCCAATTCAATTTTCAGTATATGGGATAAAAGCCAAAGAACTTGTAATAGGGAAAATCGCCGGAAAAAAAGATTACTTGTTTCCACAAATAATAACCCTCTTAACCTTTGGATACTTTAATGCCACACCCTGAAAGCGAAACCTATTAAATACCCAATTTTTCTATGGATATCTGCAAGGTCGCCATGAAGTTAGGAATTGGCAGATGCTCGTGAGTAATGAGTCTACTTCTACTGGTTAATACGGTGTAGTGACATCCCCAACTGAAAGAACTGGGGATATTTTGGCCAAACTTATCAAAATTTGGGTATCTTATAGGTTTATTAAATAGTGTGGCATTAAAATGTCTACATGCTATGTTGGACATTATTTATAGAAAAATACAGTTGAGGGATTTTTCTGTAGCGTTGCACAATATTTTTTTAGTTCTGATTACATCAAGATGTTAACGCAGGCAGCTAGTTACAGTTTCAAAAGCTTGTCTCCACATGAAATTGATTTGGGTTGTGAAAACAGTGACATATATAATGTGCATGTTCACCTTAACTTTCATAATAAAGACAAAGATTCCCGAAGAGAGTCTTCAAGGGAAACCTTTCCGATATATGATGTCTACACCATGTAATACATCACATGATGACAAAGTAAGAAAAATACCTCTGCTTCTTCAATCCTTAGCAGAAGACTCTTCAGGTCAGTTGCCTTGCGACCTGATTCGCCAAATCCAACGACGGGATTATTAATGAGGCCCTCTGCTAGCATGTTTAACTGCGATACCAAAAAGTTAACAGATGATAGAACCAAAGTACTAAACAAAAGAAGCGCTCAATTACAACAGACGTGAAAAGGTGGTCTTTACCTGCCTTTTCTGCCAACGCAAGTACGCTTTCTTTTCAGAGAACTCGGTACGAGACACGCAACATAACAATTCTAAAGGTACCAGGAGGCTGTCCATTCTTTTCCCAGCTTTTCCGGCTAGGGCATTAAGTAACCCCTGTCTTGTCCTGATGTCCATGGCCTCAGAAATCTGTATAAGCCCAAATTGATTGCCAGATACACAACAAACATGTAAAGTAGGTGCAACTGTGATTGTTCATATGGTAATGCAGGCAATAGCGCAGAATATATAATACAATACATTGACATATGGAAGGAGTAATCTGAGGAACAAAGCGAATAGTGTCCAACCACATACTAAAAACAATGAAGCAGAGATTGGCATACAAAAATTAGGACATCTTGACATGATACGTACATAAGAACAACTGGCCAGGAAAGTATAGAGTGATAAATATGTAAAATCCATGCTCTAACAAACCATATATGCTTCAACAAATGAGATAAGAAAGAAACAGTGAGAGAAAGAGAGAGTGACCTCCATTTGGACCCGCATCATTTCCTGAAGAGCGACCAATCCTGATGAACTCTGCGAACGAGAAGCGCACACCCTTTTGCGACCGAGCTTCTTAATCAGCCTAGACCTGCTTTTCTCCTTCGTTGTCGCTTTTGAAGGTACCATGAGACCTCTATCACGATTACAGAAGTCGAAGACATATAAAAGAGGAAATCGATATCAGTAAGACTCTGACTGAAATGACAAGAAAAACTCATCCCAAAAAGGAAATTAAAAGTAAGCAAGTCAATAATCTGTATACCCTGAGGCTCCAGCGCAAGCCAACAGGATTTCAAATGCAGTTTCACGAAGATCATCATCTGTAGTACCTGAAACAGAAATAAATTGCAACTTTCTTACTATATCAGCGGGTTATCGATTTAAATGTGTGTGCTACTTATTGTTCAGTTGAAGTTAATTCTGGCTACTGGAAGGTAAAAAGTAATGGTAAATTTTCAAGCACTCTGTTTGTTTCGAACTAAAATGCCTTGTCCATAAATGATAAATCACCAAGCCTAGAAAGTCACGTACGCTTTGCATAATTTTATGAGGTTTCTCCAATCAAATAACAATAAAACGACAGTATTTTCATCAGGTTTACTTCTTAAAGATATGCATTTTCCAATGTTTTACCAGTGGCAAAGGAGGGCAGCTTTGGCACAAAATCAGTCGCATCAACTGCAGTCCGCCTTGAGATCCTGAAATTACCAACTTCCTCAGGGTCATCATCGTCCTCAAAATCTTCAATGTCATCAACAGTCAGCTCTTGAGCTTTTGGTGAATCAATAGATTCCGATCGCATTAATGGAGGTGCACTTGGTGACTCGCACCACTCCGGATTTGTAACCATGGGAGAGGAAATTAATACAGGAACCGGTGGCGGGGCCCTTTTAGGAGGTGAGCCAGAAGATTCAGGATTTGTAGCCAAAAAGAATTCATCAGCAGTACCAACGCTATTCTGAAATATGCATAAGACCCAAGCTTTTAGAAAATGAGAAGGAGAAGGTAAGTTTAGCATCTCAGTGACAGGTATAGATAAAGAAATTAAGGCACGCTATATAAAGATAGACAAGTGAGAATCACACCATATAAGGCAATCCGATGTGATCGTGATAGTCCCGAATCGCTTCAGCAAGTTCAAGCATTCCACCTACATGAAAAGAATAGACAATATTATTGTAGAAACAGAAGGATCGCGAGAAGAAAGAAGTAGCAAGCTATAATTACCTTTCTTAGCACAGTTAATAACATAATCAACACTAACTTGATCCAAATCCACATCGTCAAGAGTGACAGCACCAGGAGGCATTATAACTTTCTTGATTAAGCTACCGGCCAACATAAAATCCAAGAGTTTCCGCCTATCCCGGCGATATCTCTGCAGAATCTCAACAGCATTTTCTCTATACAGAAGAATAGATAACATCACATCGATCAAAAATGCACGAGGACAAGAAAACGAAGACTATGCAGTAGAGCTACTAGCTACATCAAAAGAAGAAAGAAACATACTCTTCCATCTCGATCCAGTTGCAATAGTCAATGGATTCTCAGATTTTTCAATCAACCTGTAAAACCGGGATCCGTATATCAACAAATCAAATGGAAAGAGATGAACCAAGTAGGAGAACTAGAGACTACATTAAATGCAAAATCCAGTTCAGCTGAACTTACCAGTCATTTCTTCAGATTGATTTTGAAACAATTAAGAGACGAATGATAATGATCTCGAGATGTATAGAGGAATGAACAGTTTGGAGAACTTGGAGCTGAAATTTCGAGGAGAATAGCGAACGCGCTGGGGGTTTTCAGATTTAGTATTGAGAAGAAAAAAGAGAAATAAATAAATAAAATAACTATAGAACATATGTTGCTGATTTGTCTCAGCTCTTACTTATCTCCCCATTTTTTCTTTCTTTGAGTTCTTTTCTGAATCTAGAACACCCAATTAGTCAAATTTAAAGTCTCGTTCTACATTGATAGTTAAAATTATATATAATTTTTTAGTTTACCCTACTGATTTTTTAGTTTTCTTATGTTTGGATTGAATATTTTTAACTGATTTAGAAATCAAAAGAAAATTGTGTGCTATTCAATTATTGATTGTAAAATCTTTAGTTGAAATTTGATAATATTCAATCATTGATTCTGAAATTACAAGTTGAGAGATCATATATGTTTCCCATTAATGATTATGAAATACTCTTATCACTTTCAGAAATAGTGTCAGCTCTTAAGTTTTTTTTTTTTTCAGAAAAAAATATATCATTTTATATTTTAATGTGATTTTGCAAATTAACTTTCTATTTGACCCCTTATCCAAATGTAGTATACTAGTATCATCACTAGTTAATTAGTGGTATACGTACTGAAAAGGGATTGAAAATGTCTTCTTCTTTTTTTTGTTAAAGTATTGGATTGAAAATGTTTACTTGTTCAAGCGGTTGTTGATAGGTGAAAGGTCCTTAGAAGGGCTTGGTAAGCATGAGCACTCTCTCCACGTTCCATAGAAACTCAAGCTGTGTGAAATAAGAGCATCCATCTACACAGTCAATGCATCTTCCACGATATGTTATCGAATTATAGACCGAACTGGATTGTTTTCAGGCCCACTGGGCTGCCTTACGCTTAAGAAGGAAATTGAACTTCCATGCCAGAGTCCAGAAGCAGCAAGCAAAATGGAGTGGCCACTTGCCTTTGAGCTCTTAGACAAACTGGATTTTCAAATGCCTAAATCTATTTCGAGTCTATAAATTCATAAAGTTTATTTTTGGAAAAAAATACTAACATTAATGAGAGACAAAGGCAAGAGAGTGAGGAACATTATCCACTGATAGCTGTTCATCCCTATAAACCACCGGTCCCACTCCACCGCAAAACAGTCTGTCACGTCTCACGTGTCTTCACCTCCCTATACCTACAGGCCACGTGTATCGACCGAATCGAGTGAACATGTAACGTGTCACCGAAACTCTGCGTTTAACCACTGCCTGATTCGGGACTAGGGAGGGGTATATCCGTAAACAATTCTCTTTTTTTTTTTTTTGTCGTCTATCCGTAAACAGACAACAAGTTGGCCAGTAGTAAGAAGATTTTAATTATTTTTTTCGAGTGCCGACCTCACAGAAAAAGATATGATCAAAACGTGGACCAATGAAAGAGTTGCTTTAGATGGAGGAGAAATCTTAGCCACAAATCTCGTCTGCGAATCGTGAGCCACGAAATAAGTTCAAACCCTCCACTTCCTGCAACTTGCTCTTCTTGTCTTCTCTCCTTCACTCACAAGTCTGCACAAGATCAAGATAGACACAAACTCAATAATAATATATTGAGTTTTTTTGAGAAAAGGAGGATTTTTTTTTTTGTATTTGGATCTGATCTAAAGGTGAGTTTTCCCTATTTCTTTAATCCCAAAACATATATTTTTTTCTCCTCGTTGTCTCTGAAAGTATTGACCTTTAGCAGGTGAAAGTGTCATGGATCGTTATTCGAGAAGGAGTTTAGAGGATCTAGTTGTGCCAAACTATCAGGAGACATCAGATTCATATCCATCTCCTGATATGTGGGGTACTGGATGGAGCATGAACTCTTCAGAAGCTGTAGAGAAATGCTTTGATTACGATGTTATTAATAATGGCTTCAGTGGAGGATTATACAGTCAGATGGAGATGGAGATGGAGATGGGGACGAGTGAAGAAGTAGAAGAAGAATCAAAGAGGTTAAAGTCTGGTGCTTGTTTCGACCGCTCACTTCATGATTTCGATGGAATCCAACAAATGGATGACATATTCTTGTATAGCTCTCTACACACTCTTGTCAGAGAAAATTATTTATATAATAACACATAAGAAGAAGATTCAATTAGTCTCCGATGTTTATATTTTTTGTGTCTCTCTGTTTTGGTTTCCGGTTTTGACTGAAGAAGTTCCATTTTGGAGGATGTTCCAGGGAATGGGAATCTTGGTTCTTTCAAGGAATCGGATTATAACAACAGCCCCGGTTCCTCCTCTGCGTATCTCGACACTACCAATGGCAGGGAAGTCCCTATGTTCCATTACAACTGGGAAACTTGTCAAGACATGCCACTTACGGTAAGAATTGACTCTTTTGATATAGTACTAGCATTTTTGTCAAAATAGCCTAAAAAGACTACTAAGTGATTGTAGTCTAGTGGTCATCCTTTCAGCTAGACTACTAATCTTGTGGAATTTAGCAGGGATTGGTCTGGATTTCGATCTTTAGATCTCCCGGTTACATGTATGACTATTATGTTTGGAAGGGTTTAACTTGGGATAATAGTAGAGATGCTAAACCTTGGAACATTATTTTGGTTAAAGGAGGAGGAGACACCTATGAATCTGTGTGAGGAGAACATGGAGGAGGCATCTGCCGAAGAAGTTGTCTTGCAGGATCTTCAAAGAGCTTCAGAAAAGGTGAGAGAGTGATGATCTGATCCTGCCTACAATCTTGGTCTGATATTATAGATCATTCTTGTAACAGATTTGCAATCTTTAATTGTAGTTGACTGATGATACCCGCAAGTGTTTTCGCGATACCTTTTACCGGCTTGCAAAGAACTCTCAACACAAGCCGGACTCAAGCAACAACACAAACTCAAAGGAGGATAGAACCAGGTAGAGAGCTTTCTTCATTAATCACAGACTTTGCTTAAAAAATGAACTCACCTTCACGAGTGAAATAGAACTCATCACCATCTTTGGTTTTCAGTAGAAACAGAAAGCACAAGAGTGAACTGGAAACAAACTCAATGGACAGAGCCGTCGCCAACCTCACATTCAACAAGATGGAATCCAACATGAGAAATTTGCCTCCACCAAAGAGACTTTCTTCTATTCAAGGATAAGAGAAAGTTTCAAAACAAACATCATCATCATCATCTTTGGAAACACCTTATGTGTATATATAAATATATATAAAAGTGTGTGTATGTGGTTTGGCGTAGCTTCAGTTTTGATCTGTTTCAATAGACTCTGACTCTGCTTCTGGATTTCAATTTCTTATGCTATTTTCTGTTGTTAAAATTGGTAAAAAAAGATTCGTTTCCATGTTTAATTATTTATGATGATAGGGAGACACAGAAACATATGTAAGTGGGAAACAACCTTGGAAACAGCAGTGCATAGAATGAGTCTTACCATCAAACATAAACATCAAATGGTTACACCAAAAACAATTTTAGATTAATCGATATCCCCCGACCATAAACTACCATCGACGACCTGAAATATTGTTATATATACAAGAAAGTCGCTGACTCACGTTTGCATATTAAATAAAGATTTTAACTCAACGTGCGTTCCATTTAGTTTCCAATATTGTATAAAGATTTGGTCTTTACTCTGACATACAAAACATTTCAATTCGTTTGTAATCCTTCAAAATGGCAACACCACCGTTAACGCCGAGGATGCTAACTCCGACGACATTGTCACCTCTTGGGAGTCCACGGTCAAAGAAATCAACGGCGGCTGTACGGCCGGAGATCACACTGGAGCAACCGTCAGGAAAGAACAAAACAACCGGATCCAAATCGACGAAGCTCTTCCGCCGCGTCCGGTCTGTGTTCCGATCACTTCCGATCATGTCTCCAATGTGTAAATTCCCCGTGGGAGGAACACGGCTCCACGAGAACCACGTTCACGGAGGGACACGTGTCACGGGAACGTTGTTTGGTTACCGCAAAACGCGGGTGAATTTAGCGGTTCAGGAGAATCCGCGTTCTCTACCGATTCTGTTGCTGGAGTTAGCGATCCCAACGGGGAAACTTCTCCAAGATCTTGGAGTCGGTTTGGTACGAATCGCGTTGGAATGTGAGAAGAAACCGAGTGAGAAAACCAAGATTATAGATGAACCGATTTGGGCGTTGTACTGTAACGGGAAAAAATCAGGTTACGGTGTGAAGAGACAGCCAACGGAAGAGGATCTTGTGGTGATGCAGATGCTTCACGCCGTGTCTATGGGAGCAGGTGTGTTACCGGTGAGTAGCAGCACGACGGAGCAAAGCGGCGGAGGAGGAGGAGGGCAACAAGAAGGAGATTTGACATACATGAGAGCACATTTCGAGAGAGTGATTGGGTCAAGAGACTCGGAGACGTATTACATGATGAATCCTGATGGCAACAGTGGACCTGAGCTCAGTATCTTTTTCGTTCGAGTTTAATAAAACGACATCACTTTAGGGGAATACTATTAAACCACATAATGTCATTTTTCTCTTATGTTTTTTATTTGTTGACTTTGATTTCGGTTTTTTTTTTTCTTTGGTAAATTACTCACAACTGATTTATTGGTGGTGATGATGTAAACATGAATATATACTTCATCTTCTGTGGCTGTGAGGGAAATCTTGGAGGATTCAAATCTGTGTAGATGATGATATAAGTTTGGGTAGGTTATGTGTGTCCAATCTGTTTTTTTATTCACTTTCGGAATTGAATGAAAACCGCATAATGTTCCACTCATTTATATACGGTTTGGTTTTGGTTCATTTTAAAATAATATCTACTTAAGAAATTGAGTTATTTTTTAATCGGTTTTATTGTGTGTGTATGTTTTTGGTATCGGTTACATTTTGTTTAGGTTAAATTAGTATCCTAGATCCCTGTAATCCTTTGAAATTGTTTTTTAAAAGAAAGTGTATTTTGTGTTGTGAATTCTTTAACTGTACTTGAATGCTTGCGAGTTATTCTGATGCTCAATACTTTTAATTAATCTTCTTGAATTTTAGTTTAATCGTCATTATTTGTTTGCTAGCCTTTTGTTTGCATAGTTTATATCTCGTGTCTAGTAATTGTACAACAAACAATGCTGATCCATCATAACCAAAGTTCTATCCTCTGAGATTATCCATGTGACTGTAGTTTTTGTGGTTTGACCTCGTATTTACCACCACGACGGATAATTGTATACTTGTGTATTAGTTGAAAAAAGAACGAAGATTGGAAAAGAAAGAAAAATTATGCTATATAGTTTCCTTATAATATTTTTTGTCGTTATATGCTACAAAGTGTTTAACCTTAAAAGGGAAAAACAATAAGTAGAAAACACATGTAGATAGATCCATTGTCTCACTAATATAAAGATTTATAAAATACATAGACACATGTGAAATATATATGTGTACAATTTCATATTTTAAATTACATTCAGTTACACCCTTGAACAATAATACCCTAGTACAGATAAAACAGATAATGGCAAACACAATGATATTTTATTAAATTAAAAATCGACAAACTAAGTTGTTGTTACAACTTCGTTGTATTCTTCTTCTACCTGTAACAACAAAACAACTGACTTTAACTTTTTGGCACTCAAAACAAAAGTAGAAAGGTGAGCACGTGGCCTTGTAAGTAATTTAGACGTACCTGAAACTGAAGGTGAGACCAGATCCACCTAACTTGTCATCCACTAAGGCAGAGAATCTTTCCACTTGTGAAGGCGACAGATAGTTAACCCAGTCACTCACTTCTCCTTTCCTAAATAAGAACCGATTCTCAAAGTTCTTTATTGATTTGCTCGACTTGTTCACCTCCAACTTCTTCAGATTCTCGAAGCTACACAGGTCCGCGATTGCCTTCACAACTCCTTTTCGTTCCTCTTCATCTGTGAAAGGACGTCCCAAGAAACTTGCAAGCTTCCTCAAGTTGGATTCGATGTCTTCTTTGAGATCCTCATACCGTAAGAAGAAGACTTTCTCTGGTCTCTTCAAGCTTTCTCTCCAGTATCCCAACATGTGTTCCCAAAACGGGCCAAACCCGATCACTCCCCTACAATACAGATCAAAACCTTCGTCTAATGAGACTGGACTCACCGACTCCGATTTGATGTTGTTAATGTAATGCCACGAGGAGATGAATGTGTCGAACGGGTTCCGGCATAAGTAGACAACCTTCACACCAGGTTCCTCGATCGAATCCTTGAGGGAACCGAAAGGGACATGGGTTGCGAAGGTTCTGGGACTTGCTAGTTCGGAGAGGTCGGGAACATCTCCGTTGGCGTAAAGCTTGTACTCGAAGAAAGGTACGAGGTCATGAGGGTTGGATGTGAGAAGAGGGTGATCGGTTCTTGAGGAAACCGGATCAAACTGGTCTCGGTTAAGGAGGGTAAAAGTTAAAGCTTTTAACCAAGTTGTACCGGATTTAGGTATGGTGGCGAGAACGACGTCGTTTGGGAGAGACTTGAAATGTTTCTGAAAGGACATTATAGCTTGAATCTCCTTGGTTTGGCACCAAAAGCCTTGGAATAGGTAAAGGTAACGAGTTCTCCATCCTCTCTCCTTAGGAAGTGAATCCAACATCTCTCGGAACTCGTAGCTTAGTCCTTCTTCTTCTTCTCCTTCTCCACCGCGTTTTGGGTCACGGCTTTTGCCTTCCTTGAGGAGCTCGAGCTTGTGACACATGGAGAAATTTGGGATCGCCATTGGCATGGTCTTCATACTTGAGGTCGCCATTGTTTTTGTCATATATATATATATATATATATATATAGAGCGAAGATGTTTCTTTTAGTAGAATCTTTGGGTTTTGTTAATGATTTCGTGAGGAAGTTGGCTGTTTATATAATAACGCAAAATGCATGAGATGATGATGTCTTGGGATGAAAAGAGTAAAGAGAGCAGCCTCAGTTGTAATCGCCCACGTGGGAAATAAACGGCGTATGTGAATATTAGTTGGCCCACTCCATATACTTTCTTTTTGGGCCGACTCCACAGTTTCTCTCTCGATTTACTATTTTTTTTTTTTTTTTTTTTTTTTTTTAAACAATGATAACGCTGTGTCATTGTCTGTACTCTCCTTGAAGTTAGTGTAAGGTTTGGTTTGGTTTACTGCTTTCTCGTGTTTTTTTTGGGTTAAAATTCTCGTTTGTTATTTGTCCAAGAATTGTCGGCAGAAACAATCTTCAAAAGGTGATGTTGAAGATGTTTTATTATTAAAATCCCTTTTTTAGACATGCATTATATATACGAGTTTGAATACGGTTTGTAATATTGTAACAATACTATCATGAACCAGTAGAATATATGTCATAGTTCATTAAAATGGCCTAACGATGATCAAAGTAATCATTTCTGTAAAGTGGATTAAGATAATCATTTTTCTTTTAACAAATTTTCGTTTTTATATTAACAACTTCAATTTGGATAATGATACAACAACCAAATTGATGTAAACCTTCATCAAATGTCGATTAAATAACCATATTTGGACAAGGATAAAATAAAGCCATAAAAACGGGCGGACCAAATACAGTAAAACCTCTATAAATTAATACTCGATAAATTAATAAACATTATAAATTAATAAAATTTACTGGTTTCAAGTCAGACCGGTGTAAAAATGAACAAAATTCGATAAGATAATAAGATAATAATTTTTTAAAATTTTATATATAAATATATGGTCTCTTTAATAATATAAATTAATAATCATGTAAATTTACATATATATATATATCTATATTTATAAAGATAATATAGTTTTATATTTATGAATTGCTGTTAGAACTCATAAATAACTTTTCTTATATAAGAAAATATTATGTTGTATTTTAAACTATTTTATTGTTATAGCGTAAATAAATTTGTTATAAAATAAAGTAAACTTTTGTATAAGTTTTTAAATTCTAAATATATATAATTTTTATTTTAATAGTCGTATAAGCTGTTTAAATACAACAGTTGATTTTACTAATCACAAATTTAATTTATGTTAATATTTATATAAGTAAATTTATCTATAATCTTTGTTATTTATTATCAAAATAATTTTTTTTTTTTTTAATTTTAAACTTTCAAATCCAAAAATATTAAAATCTATAACATTCAATCCATTAATTTTATTTAGATCAAACTTTTTTAATTTATTTATTTTTAGTTTTTAACAAAAATCTCTATAAATTAATATTTATTAATTTATAGATAAATTAATATCACTATAAATTAATAAAATATTATATTTCTAACATTATTAATTTATAGAGGTTTTACTGTACAGCTACACTACAAAATAAATATCTACATTTTTTTGTCGACAAAGGAAATAATTTATCAAGATTTGTCTATAACGATGAATGTAAAATATGCTTTATAACCATTTGAGGACTTGATTTAGTTTTGTATTTTTCCTTTCAACTTAAGATTTGTATGTTTGTGGGTTATCGACTTATTAAAATTCTTTTACCAAAAAAAATTTCTTCTTTCTGTAAGAGTTTCTCATTTTTAATTATTTTGGTTAAAATAACTTTAAGAGGGTATTTTTTGGTTTAAAGGTAGACTCATGAGTTTAACCTGAAAAAAAAATGGGTCATTAATTTTTTTCCTCAGCTGCTCTATTTAAACCGAACATTAGAAATAAATTGATTGTTGGCACAAGAAGGAAGTTCATTAGAAATTTAGAAAGAGGTTTGACTCAATCCTTTTGGAACACATCTGATCACATATTAATCTAATCACATACTGATTTCTCATGATGTGAGTTTCTCCTCTCTTGAAGCACACTCTCATAGTCCCATATGACTGAAATATCAACTCCATACCCACGTGGTGCCACGTTCACTTCTACACATCACGCATCGACTTCCACATATTATTTTCTAGGCTACGTAGTAGCTAACGTAGATGAGTATCCACACCTTGTGTAGGACAATATTTATATATAATATTTGTTTGTATAAGAAAATTTATTGAATATAATTACAATATAGTATTGGTAAAAAAATTATTTATTAATAATTAAGTTTGTTAAATTATTTGTTAAATCGAAGTCATGGCATATTGAAATTCTTGAATTTTCTTTCGTTCTAAAATTTAGCCATGTATGAGTTCATATAGATATGTTAGTGATACAAGTACTTATTGTGATACAATTTGTTTGTTAAATACTTTTTTTCTGAAATTATTGTTAAATACAAGTACTTATTGTGATACAATATAGATACTTTTTTGTTTGTTAAATACTTAAAGGCATACATTTTATTCTAATTTTGTTAAAAGAGGGTATAAGCTCTTAATTTATATGGCCACATGCTTGGCTAAATTTGTTTTGTTATCATAAAGGTGTATTTTTGAATTTATTCAAGAAACATGATGTGATGGTTTTTAGACTATAACAGTTGTTTTCTTTTCAATATATCTGTTACTCTATAAAATCAGATGTTTGGAATATATGTATCGACATGCCGATAAATGTTTGTTCATTCAAGGTGGATTAATCTTATCTTGTCCTTTATCAAAACAAAAACAAAAAAAAAGTAAAGAGGTAATGATCAACTATAGATAGTAGATAGTTGAGTTAGACATATCGACATGCCGTCAAAGGCGAAACCTCAGAATTGGATGCGTTGATCCATTAGGCAAGTGGAGCCTACGTTACTTTCTTTATATGATAAGTCGACAAATATAGGACAAGAATTTGAGTGAGTTGCGGCCTACTTTAATGGCGATGGCTACATCTCTTTGATTACGACTCTAAACCAAATCCTTGGCATAATTTCTCCCTCTATGTCATCACTAGACATAGATGCGTGCGTGATTTTTTTCCCTCGTTTTTTTCAAGTAAAGATAGATGGGTCCAAAGCCAGATTTATTCTTTTATATTTTACCAAAAAGAGTCCTGGGCTAGGCCCATTATCTCTTCGAGGGAGGACCAGAACATGTTTCGGCCCATTAAACTTTTTGTCTTAATTGTTCGTTGTTGTTAGGGCATTCTCAGGTTTAAGCTTATTAGGAAACAGGGTGTGTTCTGTTTTCATATAATAAACGATGGTTTTTTCACCGTGAAAGCAAGGCTAGAGGAATAGTTAAAAAAAAAAAAGAATAAGGATTTGAAATTTGATTAGATCACCAACTCATATAGAAGAGTGTATATATGTAAATCCGAATATTAACAAAATGCATAATCTTGGTGTAGGTTTCTCATTTTCATCTTTACACGATATAATCCTAGGCTTAATCCCCTAAGAGGTACTAGTTGTTGTTGTAACAGATGTTGCCTCAGGCTGAGACTCACTGGCAATAATTTCCGGCAGTGAGGTTTCTTGCTGAGCGATCGGTTGAGTTTCTGGCAGTGAGGTTTCTTGCTCGGCCACTGGAGGAGCTTCTGTGAGGGCGGGATCAGAAGCTTGAACAATTTCTGAAGGCTTGAACTTGTTGATGTAGTAGCTAAGAGACGGTCCACTGTAATCCACTGGTTTTGGTCGAGCCGGGCCATCTTTTCCGACTTGGAGAAGTATAGAGGAAGCCGCAGCGATTGAGATAAGAGCAATGCCTGCTATGACTGCTGCTGTGTTCTCAGCCCCATCAGACGAAGATCCTGCAGTACCTGAGCTTATCGCGCTCTCTGCAACATATACTGCAGGCTGCAAAGGTAACAAGAGAAGCTATTCTTCAGCAAGTAATATAATTGAGTTAATCAAAAAATAAGGAAAAGCTAACAGGAGTAGATCAAGGAACTCATCTCTAGTCTAGAAGATGCGGGATTTAAATGACATATTTTGTTGCAAGCTAATGCATATTCCGTGGATCGATGGCAGAATAATGAAACAAACACAAAGACAATCCACAAAGAAAAAAAGGTATCAAAGGAGACTAAATATAACACCAAACTGAAGAGATCAAGAAGCGTAATTTTGTTTATCATCCTTGATTCAATGATTGCAGTGATGATAAAACTCTAAGAAAGAGCCAAATTTTTGTTGGGTTGAAGAGTTCTCCTAACTCTCCCAAAGCCAAAAGGCTCAAACAAAAACAACTAATCAAAGACCCCTAATCTCTACTTCCTAGCACCTATTTATACTTGATGTTACATTCTAATGCCTATCAAAAAAATACATCAACCATGTCCTCGGCAAAGCTTGAAGCTTTTTTATCTTCAATTGAAAACCAATATCCCTCGAAACTACATGCTTCCCTACATATACTAAAGCTTAGGAAAGATGGAGAAATAAAGAAAGAGATATGAGTTGATAGATGGAGAAAGTAGAGGAAAGAGCAACCTCAATAGAGTAAACATTAGTCTGACCAGCAGTATCTTTCTCAACATAGCCAGTCCAACCACGTGACTTCCGAGGAGGAAATGTTCCCACCACTTTCGTCTTCTCTCCAGCCAACCATTCCATACTCACTGTTCCAACCTGTGTGTTCACCCAAGTTCAACATCACAAAATTTCACACTTGTATATCATTCCTAGTTTCTAATCACTTCAATTCATAAGTAGACAAAATTTTGGAGATTTTAATAATTTATAAGAAAGTGTGAGTCTTTACATTGTTAAAAACCTCGGAGCATCTATCTAAACCAAGTGAAAAGACTTGCAAATACAGAATCTTTGATGGGATTAAGTTACCTCCTTCTCTGGAGCACATTCTTCGGCATTACAATCAGGATCATTAGAAGAAGCTCTCACCACGGAAACGAGAAACTTCCGTCCGCCGGACTTCGAATTGAGGAATCTGCAAAGAGGCTTGGGCGATGCCAAAACGTAGCCGTTTGGGGAAAGCAATACGTTAGACATGGTTGATCAGATTCGAGGAGATTCTGGGGATTGTTCTATCTTTTATTAGAGACGGTCTCAAGGAGAAGAAGATAACAGAGGATGTGTGTTATGTGGTTGCCTTTTTCACTAGCCTACGCGTGTAACTGCCGAACCCACAAATTTCTAATTCCTTGGATTAATTATCAAATGTTTTGATTTATTGGAGCTAAAAATAACCAGCATTAAAATTAAATAACTAATATTTACTATTAAATTCAGATTCTAACACGAATTGTGTTGGGACAAAAGTGAATTATTTCACTAAATCCACTCAAAATAAATAATTTTAACAATTTTACCCGTGACACAAACCCTTTACTCCTTGAGTATGTGTCTCAAGTTCATAACAATTATGAACAGGGAAAAAAGTTGAACAGCGAAATTAAAAACCAAATCGAATATGAATAATAACCTGAGTAGTTGTGCAAATTTTACACTGAATAATTATAAACGAAGCCAGATTATGTGCAGTTGTACCGAACAAACAAAATTTCATCAAAATTAATATTTTAATTAACTAGAAGTATGTAATTTCAAATACTTCTTTTTATTTCTGCGGTGCCTATAATTACTCCAAATCTGAACCAAGTCGAAAGTTTTTCAAATCGAACTCAATGCTCACCGATAAAACTCATTTTAAATTGGTATAGCAAATAGTACTTTTATTTCTTTCTTAATTTTTCTATGGAGATTTTCCACATCTCTTTTCTTTTCCTCTTCCACTTTGTACTCATTTCATTTTCCTCTATAAGACAATCACGAATTATTTCAGTTTGCCATAGTTTAATCATTACAATGCCCATATATAGACCTTGTGTGCTGTTGCTCTAGTCACTATGCACTGCACCTTTAAGCATGTGGGGGGTTCAAATTACTTTTTTCCCATTGTGGAATGAAAGAAATGTATACAAATTACAACATCATCATCAATATCATCATCATATTGGAGTGAAGCGAGAGTCGAGATTCGTTAGGTAAGTTATACGAAATCTTGAGTTTTAAGTTTTAAGCAAGTTATTATTTGAATCGATTTTTAAAACAGTACGCTGATACTAGTAATGTTTATAGTCAATTTTATGTATTTCAAATTTTGTATCTAATATTTTGATTTGTATTATAGTTGGATACCAACCGTAATATATAGTTTCATTAGCTAGTAATATTTTATTTGATTAGTTTTGGTCCGAATCTCTAGAGAATTCAACAAGAATTAAAAACATAAAAAAAAAATGACTTGATAGGACAAATACTACACACCACCGCCATCCAACAAACAGAAGAAGAGTGGTGCAGCATACAAAACGGAAAAGAACAAAAATGAAACACACAAATAACACAAACAAACAAGTCTGCATAAATATTAGTAGGCTCTTATTTGTCTCATTCATCTCTTAAGAGCATCGTTCACGTGCCAAACCGACCCGTCCATTGGGAACGTCGATGAGGACTCGGTGGTTCTGCTGCTGCATGCTTGCGATTACATTGACGACGGAGTTTACGTTTTCCGGCGCTGCGGCCATTGCGAGACACGACGTGCTCCCGGCGGTGCTGTGTAACATCAGGTTATCAGCTGGCATTGTCATGTTCACTCCCTTGAACATGAACGTTATTGTCGGCACCTTGACCTGCCCTGAGTAGCACGTATCGAAACCCCCGAGTGACGTCACCACAGCGGTTGGTGGCTTCACGCGCTTCCTGAACTCGTTCCTCACAGCCTCGTAAACCGGTTTAGCCAGCCGCGTATACACAGTCCCTGGACACAAAATGGTTTATAATTCCATTGAAACATTAAACGAAAAACTTAAAACACTGAACCGAGATCAAACCGGATAAGAGTAAATATACCAGAGTCAAAAATGGTTCCAGCGCCGGTGGAGGGATTAAAAGCAATAGCTTCCGGCGGGATATCGACGACTTTCCGACCGACACGGATGGCAACGAGATTGACGTAATACAAAGAAGACCTCCTAGGGTTTCTGAGAAGGGGCGTGTACTTCACGCGCAGGGGCTGAGAGGTGGGGCCGAGTCTCAGCGATCCAGAGAAGGTTAGAGACCTGAAACTTGGCAAACAGTAAGAGAAGGTGGATTTGTAAATGGACTGTGACTGTGACATGAGTGACAATGGGCCTCGGCCCAAGCCCAATAAGCCTTGCGGTGGTGGGATGGTTGCTCCACCGGCGACCTTGTTGACGCAGCCAAAGGTAAAGGATGTGACCGGGTCGGAGGCGAGGCGGATGGTGTCCTGAGAGAGGTTAGCCGCAATGGAGGAGCTTCCATAGGTGACGTTGAAAGAACACGCGCGTGAGTAGCACGTGGGGTTCGGCACCTGCAAGTCATTCGCGTGAGTTAATGCATTGTGTCGGTCGAGTTTTCAGTGGCTCTGTAATCCCGTGAACCATTTTTTGGAATGTGGGTGGAATATTCAATTATAAACTACGTGGGACCCACACTCTGTGAAAAACTTTTTTCACATAGAAAACGACTCTTCTATTTTTTTTATATTAGTTAAATAAATAAATTCTAGATCTGTTGCTCCTCCGAACTATTGAGTTTTGAATATAGTTTCTTTTTTGCGGCAACAATATTCTCATGCTCAGATCTTTAAGACCAAAACAAATCGCAGGTTACTAATATTAAAATACGACTACATTATAGTATGTGCCATACATGAGCTAGAAATGTTCAGATACGACTGATTCGTAAATGAAAGCATAGAATTAAGTGAATCAAAAACATTCCATATGAACATATTTATTAATATTACATGTGTAAGTACAAATTAGAGATATAGTACCTGTTTACACTGAGGAGAGCTGCAGCTAACGTTCTTGAAGGAGGTGGACTTAGCGGGAGAGAAAGCGGTGGTAGAAGGACAGCCAACGCAGCCGGAGCAAGGAATCCAAGCCACGTCACTGCTCGTGTCCATGGCTAGGAGCAGTGACTGAGCCGGAGTACCGATCATAGCCTTGACAATGTATGTAGTGCTTTGCAACATTTTACGCCCTGAGGCGATGGGGACCACAGATCTCTTGGCGACGAGGCTGCTCAGGTACTGGAGACGGGCGTGATCTTGGGCCAGCGTCTTCAGCACACGCGCTTCCCATGAGAGTGAGGATGTTGATTTGAAGGGGGAGCAAGGGCTGTCTATGTGGAAGATTCTTAAGGTAGAGCCTTGGTCTTGAGTGTTGGTGAGGTCACAGTTTGGGTGGTTCAACCCAAGTGCTAGTGGGAGGATGAAAAGAAGCTGGAGGAATAAAACAAGAGTGGTCATTTTGTGTTATATGCTTTTGTGTTGGATGGGATATATATTAATTGTGTTGGCATGAGAGGGTATATATAGTGGTCTGGGCTACAAAATCACCAACTACATAAAACGGATTGAATCATTGAATTTTTAATTTATTTTTTGACATATAAATTATTGATTTTTATAAAAATTTCATTGGAAGAACCATTGAGAAAAAAAGGTATAAACTCCTGGTTCCGGTTCTCGTTGGACCTACGAGATTTGGAAGAATTCGCTGCAATTTCTAGTTCGTTTGACTGTCTACAAGAATAATAAATTGTGCAAGTCTGTATTTGAAACATTATCCTCAACAAAATTTTCTCTCCCTATAACCGGTTTGGAAGAACTAATTTTCTACTGTACGTCCAACCCTCTGAGAGTTTGACCTTCAACAAAACTTACACTATTTCTGAGGTAAAAATAAAGTTGCATAGTTCTAGGGATGCTGCGGTGCGTTAAAAAATCTGGTCCGATCCGAAACCGTTTTGAGACCGTCCGATTTAGACCTAATTTTAAAATAACCCGAGAAATCCGAAATTTGAATAGGATAACCCAAAAAAACCCCGTAAATTTCGGATTACCCACGGATACCCGTAATTTATTTTTTTTCCTTTTTGTGTGTGTTTTTTCTTTTAATTAATGATTTTTTTATCTTATATTAAATCTAATTTTCACATTAATTATATTATATTTTGTATAGATGATAATAATTGATATTGGATTAAATCAAAGTGTTATAATTTTTTTTAATAATGTGAAAATATATATATAACACCACTTAATTTTTACAATCATATGTTATAATTTAAATTATCAAATAAATTTGTTATCAAACATAACACCGCACGTACATAACTATATATTAGTAATTTTAATTGATACAACAAAAAACATATGTAATAATAAAAACATAACATTTGATTTATTATTACTTGTTTTGTGATTAATCCGCTACATGTTTTGTAAATACTAGCAAATACCTGATCTATTATTATCCGTATACATATATATATTTTTTTTGATGAATGGCTGATTTTTTGCATTATACTAGCATTTTTTTTTACATCTTCCTCTTAGCTCTCTTTAAATATTATCTCATACTCGACCTAATTTTCATCGTTGTAGCATCCTCACTTCCATCATCAAAGTTATCTTCAATATCACCTAAAGTTTAAAGATATCATTCATATAAAATAGTCAAACAAAATAACTTAAATACAAGACATAATAACTATTTTTATACATTCATATTCTGCAAAACTTCTCAACCAATTACAAGTGCAAAGCAAAGCTTGGACATCTTTAGGAAGAAGGTGGTTTCTATATGGAGTAAATACATGGCCACCAATACTAAATGCTGACTCTGATGCCACTGTATTTATAGGAATGCTAAGCACATCACAAATTAGAGAAGTTAAATCTCCAAAGCGTTGTCCGTTGGTTTTTCAATAACTTAGAATCTCAATGTCCGTAAAAAACCTCAACTCAAGTATGGGTTCCTCCAAATATATTTGCAAATTCGATTTTGAATTTTCTGAGTCAGGTTGGATGCTTTTCTCAAACTCATACAGATCCTCAATGTCTCTTTTGAAGAGAAAACCCATTTGTTGGATAATTTGTGTGTGTACTCAATGTCTCTTTTGAGGAGAAAATCCAAGTTATTGATCCGACATCTTTTCCAATTTCCATAATGATCTTTTCATATTTCTTTTAATTATCTTTAAATCCAAAAAGTGGGGTATGCTTTTAAATATCCAACAATCCTTTCACAGAGTGATTGTCTTCAACGGTTCCTATAGAATCTCAATCACTTCTACTTCTTCACCATCACTAAAATAAAGATGCGTTGCTCTCTAGTTTTTATGTGAGTTCAATAAGGACACTCAAAGAAAGTGAGGTAGCTTGCGGCAGCTCTATTGATGCGTACCGGTGAAAACTTAGGTGCTTGTTGAGTATTATGATTTTTTAAGCATGCCATTTTTTCTCTTTTCTTTTCCTTTGTAAAATTGATGTCGGCCAGTAATGTATT
Organism: Cardamine occulta; assembly: GCA_028015245.1. Lineage (NCBI taxonomy): Eukaryota > Viridiplantae > Streptophyta > Magnoliopsida > Brassicales > Brassicaceae > Cardamine > Cardamine occulta. The sequence goes on from CM051385.1 coordinate 2,398,075, forward strand.
ATATTCATCTGTTTCTTTACTCTTCCCATATTTCAAAAGTTACTTTGTTGCGATTTCCACTACTTTTGTGGGGTACTAATTATTGATGGGCATAGTATAATAAGGAAAATATACCTGTCTCGCAAATGACACTCCATAAAATAAAATAAAAAAGAATGTAAACTTATTTAAAAAAATAATTGAACATGGCTAACGAATTTTGATGTAATTTTTATTGTAAAAAGTGTTTTTTTAATCCAACAAATGGGTTTATACAAAGATCGATTGTGCTGATCACATGCGGTCCACTCTTGATTAATTGGGAAATTTGATACTGCTCTTCGTTTTAAGCACAGTTCACTTGAATCATCAGCTTCAAATGGAGAGAATCTGAAGAACACGCCTCGATCGACAAGGTTAACTAATTTAAGGCCTGAATGATAGTTATTGTTATAGTCAAATAAGTGAAACTAATCTGTCAACTGAACACTCATTTTTTATAATATATATTATTTGCAAAATGATCAAATCAGTCAGGGATTTTCGTTTTACTTTTTAAAACAGAATCGCTCAATAATCAAGAATGGCAAAATTTGAGAACGCATAACTTCCAAGGACTATTTTTTGTCGGTTACCGAGCTTAGTATAGTAAAACCTCTTAGAATCACTAAGTTTCCAGAGTCAACGGTCCATATTATAATAAAAGAAGATGAAAGATTTGAGGAGGACAATTACATTACTTCATAAACCAATTTTAAATATACAAATGTGAAAAAATTAATGTTCTGCAGAACCATTTAATTGTTTTCCCGCGGACTACGCCAAACTTGTCCCCTTCTTCTACAAACTATCTTCTTCTTTCACATTTTCTTTCAGTGTATCTCTCTTTCTATACACATGCCGCCGACAAGTCCTCCGGAGACTGGGGTTGGTCTCGGCTACGGCATCGCCATCGCCGTGAGCATTCTCGTTCTCATCTCTACTATAATGCTGGCCTCATACATCTGCTTAAGGTCAAAATCTTTAGGAAGAGAGGAAGCCACGAGTCATGGAGTTGTTGACTCGACGTCACCGGCGGCTGAGGTGAAGCTCGGGCTGGATCGGCCGGTGATAGAGTCATATCCAAGGATAGTGCTAGGAGATAGCCGGAGGTTACCGAGGCCCAACAACGGCCCATGTTCGATATGCCTATGTGATTACGAGGCTAGAGAACCGGTTCGGTGTATACCGGAATGTAATCACTGCTTTCACGCTGATTGTGTCGATGAGTGGCTTCGGACAAGTGCCACGTGTCCTCTTTGTAGGAACTCACCGGCTCCGTCTAGGCTAGCCACACCCTTTTCCGATTTGGTCCCATTCGCCTTTCAAATCAGGTGAAGGTTAAACACCATTTCTTACTCCCTTACGTTTAGAGATTCCGATGAGTTATTATTTTCTTCTTTTTTTTTTTTTTGTTATTGGAAATGACTTATTATTGTTAAGGCTAAAATTTGTTATTTTAAGGTTTTTCTAACGATTTCAAAACTAAAACTTGGGAGCATTAATTTAATTTTGCATGAATTTTTGGACTGAACGATGTGAAATGGACTGATACTCTTGATCACTCAAGCACTGCTTCGCCTTCAGATCTACTTAAGCTAGTTCTTCTTACCGAGTCAGTCTTAAATTGATATTCTTTACTGAGATAGATTCTGTATGGATAGGTTTCTGTACCAAATCACATCTCTGTTAGTTTTGTAGTGCTTTGATTTAGGGATCTCACTTTAATTCAGGGGGTTTTCATTCTACGTAAGTTAATCAATAATGTATGATAATATATTTTATTGAGAAATTTTCAAAAAATACTTTTTTTTTTAATATAAATTTTCGTATGACTCTTTCTAATAATATAGACATCTACTCGCTAGTGAAAAAAAAAACAGCAAAGCTATTGATATTCCGTGAAATCCTCAATAAGGGTGAAAGCTTTCGTATTAAAGAAAGAAAACACAATTTGGATAACTTTTTACTCTTTACTGTCTTACATACAATACATGTCAAAATTTAAAGTGGGAAGTAAATAGTGAAAACAAAAATTCTCATTCGACCAAAACAGTTATTTTTATTTTTCTCCCCATACAATATAGTCCTATATACAATCTTCATGGCTGCTCTTGGATAGTCTTCTTCAAAGGTGTTTCAGATATTGGAACGCTGATGACAATCGTCGACGGTATAGAATTATCACTCGAATTTTTCATCTCATCAATTCCATTATTAGCTTCCACATCCTCAGTTACTTCGCTACTCTTCGACTCAATTTTAATGGAGTGATCTGCTGAGGTATTCAAGAAATTTAGAGGAGTGTGTGGATGGATGGGCTTGGAACTTGTAGTTTTATTGAAATCCACAATCTAACTATTAGAATTTCACATTGATAAGTGCAAGAGATTTAATATAATTGTAGATACTATATGAATCAATATATTTAAAGTCAATTAATTTTGAAATAGAAACTCATGTATTTTGATATGTATTATAGATATTGTAACCAATCACAAAATTCGATGCAAGATGGACCAATCAAAATCATCATCTTAGGATTTTTTTTTTTTTTTTTTTTTTTTGTTGGGTCAAACCATCTTAGGAGTTTAACATCAATAAATGTAAGGAAATTAATGTGATTTACGTAAAAGTATAGACTAAAGCACTTTTATAGCTGCAAAAGGCAATGCTTAATTTTTTTAAAAATCTCGTTTAGCTTTTGCATCGAGAAATTCTCAACATGAGATATCCAACTTTCGAACTTCTGGAAATAGTAATTAGACTGTAAGAGCACCTACAATAGTTTTCTCCATACGAAAAAAATGCTGGAAAATAAGAGCAAGAGCCAAAAGATACACTTTCTACATAAACGGACTGTTAATGCTGCTACTCTATTTAATCAGTCCTACATCATAATTTCCTACTACACCCCAACTTCAATACCTCTAACGAGCCTTGTGTTCTCACCATCAACTTTCCTCCTCGTCATAATCTTCGTCGTCTTCATCTAGCCTCTTACCCATACTAGCAAGCTGCATTGGATCGATATTGCTCATATCCGAGATAGACCAACCTGGATATTCCTCTGGTTTTGTTTCTCCTGAGGCTGTGATTACTGACGGATTTATCTCCATGTCGAGCGATTGTGTGTTCAGATCAAAGCCCCGACCCAACCCTGAGGTTGTGTCATTACCTACTTTTGGACTTTGCAGCTGCTCATTTGGGTGGTTCGAACTTTCATCCACGTCTTTCCTCTCGCTGTCTTGCAGTGGTGGTGCAGGCATCTTGGTTCCGTCTTGAGTAACTGGTGGTGTTACCAATATGGTTGGCTCTATTTCCATCTCGCGATGAATAAGCTCTCTTTCTGCTGTTTTTGCACTTCGACCACATCCCCTTCCACGCCCTCTGCCTCTACCCCTTCCACTCGGTCCTGCATGCCCCATCTCCTGCTGCAGTGATCACACAACATGAAACATCACATCAAGACACATTCATAAACCTGATAGATGTCCTAAGAGAGAGACAATAGCGAACAGTAGAATGCTCACCACTTTGGTTTTCTTTAACTCCTCATCGCTGTCATTAACTTCATCACCCGTAGGCTTCCTGGCCAATCAGAAAAGCAAATCAGCTTGACACAGAATTCAGAATATATAAACCATGGATATGGAGCTAAGAGCTATTAACATAGATCCAACCTTCTCTTGGAGACACTACGGTCATCCATGGTTACATCAGCTTGGCCATGACCATGCCCATGGCCATAGTCAGGTACCTTGCTGACAACTTCCCTCAGAAAATCAAACACGTTGTATCTTTCGACACAATTTTTTCTGTAGACAATAGACAAATCAATAAATTTGGATACAATGGAAACTGGAGAAAAAAAAAATGTTATGGAATGAAGTTGTGTGACATAAAAAATGGTAGCACAGAATATTGATAGCTACAGCATCTTAAAATTCAAGTAATTTGGATGCGTTAAAAGACTAATTTTCATATCAATGGGCAGTGATAACTGATAAGTGAGCAGCTCTAAAAAGATGTTAGAGCAATCAACTTACAGGTGTAATGAGCTGACGGTCTTGGCTCCTCTTTGAAGAGTAATTTCATATGTATGATCACAAAGATCTTGTAAGAATAATTCCAAAGCTTTTGCTGTATAATAGTAGTATATGAAAAATTAGTGAGAAGATTAAACAACACGAATTTGCAGGTAATAATGAGCTATGCTATGTGACTCACAAACTAAGACAGGGACAGCCAAAGCTATCTTGCCAACATCCTCGTCAGCTTGCATTATCTTTTTAATGCGAGCCTGAGATTTGCAGACATCAGGGAATAAGAAAAAGTATTTCTGAGACTCAAGCAAATATAAAGATGATCATATCACAAAAAAGTTGATAACTTTCAAAATCTCATAACAATCAATCAAAAGAAACGCTAGGCAAATGGTAAAAAAGCAAACAATAAATAACCAAGAAGTAGTATAGCTTCAAGTCAGATACCACAAAAATCATCAATGCTACTGAAACTACATGATTTAAAAAGTCATGATGAAATTAAAGGTTAAAAATTGATTCAGACGAGTGTCAAGCTCAAGGATTTGGATGATGCATGCCTCTAAATAGAAAAAACAAAAAAATCCCCAAATAAGATGAAAATCAATAATAGAACATCGAAACAGAGGCCCATAGTCTACAATTCGTAATCAAAATACGAATTTTGAAAATTTGGATATGAATATCGTAGAAAATTATTGAAATTTACAGCAACAAATCAATCAAATCAAGCAGAAAGACATGAAATTGGAAAAGAGAAAACGTACAGCAGGGAAACGAGTATCGAGCTTTTTCCTCATGATTTTTGGATCGTAGAAAACGAAACTGGAGACCTTGAGATCGGAATTGAAGGCAAATAAATCTATCTGTATATTTAACAAGGAAATAACTTTGGGTGGATGGCCACAAAACCAGATCCAACGGCGATTTCTTTCTTTTCTCCGAATTGTTCGTCCGTACGATATCCCCACGATTAAAAAATAAAAACAAACATATACAATCCCTAAAGAATACGTCAAAACAATAAATAGTCTTTGTTTTTTTTTCCCACAATGAAATAGTCTTTCTCTGGAGATTGATTACTGCAAAACGAATTGTATTAAGAGATCTAATTGTTATTATCATATGTCAATTTGTCATTTCATTTTTTGTAAACTTAGAAAGGCAAATGACGAAAATACCCCTCAAACTTTGGAAGAATTTAATTTAGACTGTTCTTGAAGATGCTCCTATAACTTTGATTTACAAGAATTTTACTATTGAAGCAAAATGTGGAAACTAGAAAGTTATATTAGTAATTTAACGTTCTCTAATCCTGTCATGGAGTTGAGGAAACAACAGCACTATGACTATACAATATTTGCTTGTTTTATTCACTTTCGATTTGCTTATTCACACCACATTATCTGCCTCCTGATATTGTATCGACCAAACCTTAAAAACCTCATATAGGGTTCTCATGAAACAACACAAGTTCAAAACTTTCACGAGAACATGGTAAAAGGGCTCCAAGTTGTTACAACAATCTACAACTTTTTGCAGGCTATGTAAAGAATCAAGTTGTGCAATTGAGCTTGTGTTTCCTTCATCTGCTTTTGGGTGTTTGTTCTTGACGCTTCTGTTTCGCCCAGAGAGTTTCTCTTTTTCATGTTCTTGTGCTTGATTCTGTTTTCTATGCAGTCAGTCTCACTACAATGGTTCTTGCTCTCCTCGTAACTGTTCGTCTTTCTCCTTCTTTTCCTGCCAAACCCAGACAATATCTGCCAAAGCAGGCCTAAGATCCTCCTCTACTAACTTCTGATACTCCATTGTATCCCCATTACATTTCTTCACTTCAACCAGGTGGAACATCGGCGTCACTTGGAATATCTCTGTATCTATCGCCAAAACCCCTTTTCTTCCTTCCTTTAATCCAAAACAAGCCTGCGTCTTGCTTTCTTATCTTCAGCTTCAGCCGCTTAGCTACCTCCTCTAGCTTAGAAATGATCTCTGAAGCAGGTTTTTGAGATGCGAATCTTGATTCTCGCTTGTCATAGACATCCCCCAAAAGTCCAGTAATATCAAACCCTGAAGACAGGGCGATAATATCAAAAGCGTTCAAGTTTGCAAGCTGAGGTGGCTCTCCATTTTCAGTTGGACCTGAACCTTCAGCTTCCATGGAATTAGCAGCCTCTCTGACTTGTTTCTCCATCTTCTTGTGTTTCATTTGTAAACCTTTTCTGAACCAAGAACTCTCCTTGATTTTTGAGATGGTGATTCTACTCTCATGGTTAGGGTCCAACATCTTACACAACAGTCTCTTTACTTCAGGAGCAAACCAACTAGGACACTTGAAGTCTCCTTTGCCTATCTTCCTATACATCTCCATTAGATTAGAGTCATGAAAAGGAAGATAACCAGCTAAAAGAACAAACAAGACAACCCCACAAGACCAAATATTCGCTTTCGTACTATCATATCCTTTTCGGTTAATAACCTCAGGAGCAACATAAGTAGGTGTACCACAAGTAGTGTTGAGGAGACCATCTTGGCGTTTGCAATCAGCAAGCGCGCTTAACCCAAAATCAAATATCTTGAGATTACCATTGTCATCAAGCAACAGATTCTCTGGCTTAATGTCGCGGTGATACACTCCGCGGCTATGGAAAAAATCAATTTGCCTTTGACAACTTTGTTGAAAAGCTCTCCACCTTTACAATACTCTATAACAAAGTAAATCCTTGACTACGTTGCCATAACTTCGTATAGCTCCACGACATTAGGGTGTTTAGCAATCCTCATCACAGAGATCTCTCTCTTGATCTGATCACTAAGCCCAACCCTCATAACTTTGTCCTTGTCAATCATCTTGATAGCTACACTCTCATTAGTATGAACACTCCTTCCATAATAGACGTTGGCAAAAGTACCTTGACCTAGTAATCTCCCAACCTCATATCTATCAGTTAATACACTTGGTTTGTTCTCCATCCTAATCTATAAACTTCAAACTGCTACCTCAGAATTTGTCTATACGTAGCTAGCAAGATCAAATTTTGAACTTTATCCTCGGTTCACTGATTCTTACTAACCTAATATCAAGTTAGGTTAGCTACTTCTGAATGAAACTGTTGGATCACGACTCAAAACTCTAACCCTTAGAACCAAAAACACAAACCGATTTGGATCTCTCCTGTAACAAAAGCAAAAACTCAGAGAATCGAGTTCGAAAGATACCAATAGAAAGGAAGAAGAATCAATCACCTCTGTGATGAAGCCGATTCGAGTGTAGAATCCGAAACACAAAGGAGGGCGTACGGATCTATCTCTGCCTTTACTAAAGTGACTCAGTTCTGTTCCTCTGTCTAATTTCTTTATTTATATTTTAAAAATAAAATAAAATCTAACATAAAAATATTTTAAATAGTTTGCGTGGAAGAGAATCGACAGAGGGCATATGTTGCCCTGTGGGCTTGTCCACCTAGTGATGCGCTATTATGTGCTTTTGATCGTTATTTTTTTTTTTTTATAACGATTTGCGTTTATCAACTTTTAATTAATTTTTATAGTATTTGTTTGTGATTTAAAAAGATAAATCCACTTGTTTATTTATTTATTTATTTGACAACTTTTTTACTTTCCATCGATAAAGCCTCCCGTTTTTTCGGCAACTCGGTTGTATTAATTCCTAAATTTGTCAACTCATAAGACATAAACGCAAATTTTCTATCAAATATTTTGTCCCTGGTCTTTCATTGACTTTACAAAACGAACATACGTTTGGTTAATGTCACAACCAATTCATAATTTCCTTAAGAAACGACCCCAAAATTTCATATAATATAGTCTCGGGTTGTTCTGGAGGAGCCAAAAATCCCAAACTCACAATTATCTATACATTTAATTGATTTGAGTTTTGCAGAGACGAAATTGATTTGAGCTTTTACTAGGGAAGATTCAAAATCGTTTGTTTCTATCTCTATTCTGAATTAAGTAGTCATAAATTAATTTCTTGAGATTTATAAGGATATTTGTTTAAAATGGTACATAAAAATGATCATAGCTATGATAAAAGACTATTTTACAAACTTTTTCTAAATCAAATTCTAATACATCATGTTTTTAGTTTGTTTCATAACTTTCATTAAATTTAAAAATTCAGTTTAAAAATCTAAGTGATTAAAAAAAAGGATGCAAAAAGAGTTTGTGGACTTCAAAAAAAAAAAACACACACAAGGACTTTGTGAAGAAGAAAGATAATTGAAATAAACACTTGATTGCATATATGGAGAAGAAGAGCTGTTTAACATTAAATGGTACACAGCACATCATTAAATTTCCGTGTCCCAACCACTGACTGATGAGTGATGATAATTTTCTGAGTGGAGATGTGACCATGTGATTGTACGTGGCTCCCCATGACTGAACCAAAAAGTCAAATACTAATCTCGTATTTATTTTGCGGTTTCAAAAGAACTCTTGTCCATGTTCTTCAAAACAGAAATCAATCTGTAAGATAATGTAGATTTAGTAAAGCCACTAGGAAATCTATATAGAGAGAATGATGGTGAGCGATGAATACGTGAGGACTAGGCTACCACCACAAACAAAACCGCGTTTTGCTCATTCTTTCTCCCTCGCACATCAATGTATCCATCGATGCATTTGACTTCCACATTTCTCTATTTTTTTTTATATATATAGTTGTATAGCTCAAATAATTTTTTTTCAATACAAGTGTTAGAAAGAAATTAGGATAAACCACGCATTTATATGTATTTAAAAATAAGACGTGACTTTGCAGTTTTCATTTCCAATCTCCAAAGTCATATCTTCCCAACTCACGTCTTTATCTAATCCCCTTTAGTTTCTTACAAATTGTATATATATATATATATACATACCCACTTATATTGCATGTGATATAGAAATCGAGATGGGAAGCCAAGACATCATGAATTCATCGAGTCCCTTGATGGTGAAGAAATCTCAAGTTGTTATAGTGAAACCCTCAAAGGCAACACCTGATGTCTCTCTTTCTCTCTCGACACTTGACAACGATCCTTACATTGAAAGACACGCCAAAACTATCTATGTCTACGCTCCACCATCCCCCAACGACGTCCACCACGACCCTGCTTCCCTTTTCCAGCAAGCACTCTCTGATATTATTGTCTATTACTATCCTCTCGCCGGAATACTTCACCGGCGATCCCACGACGATAGACTAGAGTTGACGTGCACTCCCGCCGACGGAGTCCCCTTTGTCAAGGCAACTGCAGACTGCACTCTCTCTTCCCTTAACTATTTGGAGGGCATGGACTCGGCCTTACACCAACTCGTACATTGTGATATAGGTGTGACCTCTGGTGGTTCCATCCCTCTGGCTTTGCAGATTACTCTGTTTGCATGCGGAGGGTTCACTCTTGGAACGGCTCTCTCTCATTCCCTGTGTGATGGTTTTGGGGCGTCTCAGTTTTTCAAAGCCTTAACTGAGCTCGCCGCAGGAAAGGCACAACCTAGCATCATTCCCGTTTGGGACAGACACTGCCTCACATTTAAAGACTTTAAAGGTATATATATATATATATATATTAACTAATTATATTCAAATCTCTTTGCTTTTAGATTTACTTACTCGTATTAAAAGATCATCTTGTGTTGTTAAAGTTTTTGTGTTTCCGAGTATAAACTATTAATTTGGAAATGAATAGATTGGTTAATGTCTAGAGCCGACTCTAGACATTAACCAATTCAAATATATATATATAGTTTAGAGACCGCTGCAATACATTGTTTGGCAAAGCTTACTAAGATATAACGAATGGGTTTTAATTTATTTATTTTTGCTCACAGCTTTCAAATTTGATATATATTGCTTCTGGTTCAATTAATAACATTTGTGTAATATATAAGTAGGGCAAGTGGAGGAGGAACAAGCTCCCAAGCTGGTTGATTTCGTGGAGGCTTGCTATTCTGCTGCAACTTCTCCCTACACACTTAGCAACGACATGGCATGTGAGATCTTCAACGTGACATCCGAAGAGATCACTCAGCTCAAGGAAAAGGTCGCGGAAGAGGTCACAACTCTAGAGATTCTTGCGGCCTACGTATGGAGAGCAAGGTGCAGGGCCTTGAAGCTAAGTCCAGATGGGACTACGCTTTTTGGAATGACCGTAGGTATACGCCGCATTGTGGATCCACCGCTACGAGAAGGCTACTACGGAAACGCATTCGTCAAAACCAACGTAGCAATGAAGGCTGGAGAGCTACACAACGCACCGTTATCTCACATTGTCAAGCTCATTAAAGAGGCTAAGAGAGTGGCAATGGATAAGAAGTACGTGTATGAGCAGCTAAGGGACACAGAGAGAACGCTGAAGATGAAGATAGCGTGTCAGGGAGGGAACGGAGCGTTCACGCTGATTACTGATTGGAGGCAACTTGGATTGCTAGACGAAGTTGATTTTGGGTATGGAGGAACAAAGAACATAATACCTTTGATGCCAACGTTTCTGTCGGATATTTGTATCTTCATGCCAAGGAAGCTCGGTGGCGTTAGGGTGCTAGTCACATTTCCTAAACCTGCAATGGACAACTTAAAGGAACACTTTAATCCTCTAAGCTTTTAATGTATGGAATGATAATTAATAACTTGTATGATGGAAAGGGCCCTCATGCTCTTGTTTGCTGCTTGTCAAAGATTTACATTTGTAAAAGTAATATTTTTATCAACCAATGATTTCGCACCACCTTGGCAACAAATTAACCACAACTCAGCTCATGTGTAAACCTCTAAAAGGCTAAAATTCCAACTAGAGAAATAAATGCGAAGCAAGCTTGGACCCTCTTTATTAAGTAGTGGTGACAATTTGCAATAAAACTACATATGTGGCCATAAAAATCAATGTTTTTTTCTCTATTGTTTCTCTACATTGGAATATTCCGTCAATTCAAGTTTCCAATTACATTGGACTCAGATTTCCGAAATTACAAAAGATTAAATAATTTAGGACATTTTGATTCAGGCCCTTAGTAAAATTAAGATAAACAAATGGGCCTGTTATAACTGAAATAAGCCCAATACTTAACAACTCTAGGGTTTTAGTTTTCTTTTTTCCTTTAGGTATATAAAATAGAGGGAGCTTGAAGCGCAGCCGCAACGGAATCAGAGCACCTGCGAAAATGGTTCGTCTTCTCAATTTCTTCCTTTGCTTATGTTTATTCTGTAGTTATATCTCTTCTGCTCAGTTTTTTATAGACATGGATATTCAATTGCTGGCGTTTTGTTAGTGTCCTTGGATAAAGGCGACTCTAGTTTGGTTGTTTTATTTCTCGAAGTTTCGATTACAGAATTGCGTTGAATGTAATGTTTACGACTGCGATGCTCTGTTATTTTTGACAATTGAGCTTGTAGAGAGTGTCCTTATGACGAGTGATCTATTAAATGTGGTAACTTTGTATTGATTGACTTTGTCTGTTGTTTTGATCTTTATATGTTTTAATTTTAAATTTTTCAGGCAAGGGGATTGAAGAAGCATCTAAAGAGGCTCAATGCTCCCAAGCATTGGATGCTTGATAAACTTGGTGGTGCCTTCGTACGTTGTTTTGTCTCAAACTTTGTGTTTTCAAGACCATTCATTGGATTTGCCATGTATCAGATTGTTCAATTATGTTGTTGTTTCTCGTAGGCTCCCAAGCCATCTTCTGGACCTCACAAGTCAAGGGAGTGTCTTCCTCTTGTCCTCATCATCAGGAACAGGTTGAAGTATGCTTTGACATATCGTGAAGTTATCTCCATCTTGATGCAAAGGCATATCCAAGTTGATGGCAAAGTTAGGACTGACAAGACTTACCCTGCTGGCTTCATGGGTGCGTTCTTTTTAGGTTTTTGGTTTATATCCTTTTGTTTTTTTATCAGTGGTCTAAGTTGCAACATTTTGATTTGAATAGATGTTGTTTCTATCCCTAAGACGAATGAGAACTTCCGTCTTCTGTATGACACCAAGGGACGTTTCCGTCTTCACTCCATCAAGGATGAGGAAGCAAAGGTTTGTGTTAAGCTTTCTTCTTTCATATTTACTCTCTTGTGGAAACAAGATTCTTAGAAGTAATGAATGTTTTGATTTGATGCATGTGCAGTTCAAGCTTTGCAAGGTTAGGTCTATTCAGTTTGGTCAGAAGGGAATTCCTTACCTGAACACTTATGATGGTCGCACCATCCGCTACCCTGACCCTCTCATCAAACCAAATGACACCATCAAGCTGGACCTTGAAGAGAACAAGATTGTCGAGTTCATCAAGTTTGACGTGGGTAATGTTGTGATGGTGACAGGAGGTAGAAACAGAGGGCGTGTAGGTGTGATTAAAAACCGGGAAAAGCACAAGGGAAGCTTTGAAACGATTCACATCCAAGATTCAACCGGACACGAGTTTGCCACAAGATTGGGCAATGTGTTCACTATTGGCAAAGGAACAAAGCCATGGGTGTCTCTTCCCAAGGGCAAAGGTATTAAGCTTACCATCATTGAAGAAGCCAGGAAGAGACTTGGTTCCCAACAAGCTGCTTGAAACTTCAGCTGCTTTGAATCATCAAGACAGTTTCGTTTCATTTTGTCATTAGACTCGCTTCTCGTCTCAGTTTTGAGCCTATTTCTTTTCTTATGTTGTTTCTTGCAAAACCAATTAAAACAGTAGCTGAGTAGAGGATTTTGTAATGTTTGTATGGTTGAATATTTTTGGTGGTTTACTTGCGGTTTAATTCAGATGACTTCTAATATTTGTGATCGTAGGTCAAAAGTAAAATCTTGTTTCTCTCACAATTAGAGCTTGTAGTTTGGTTGTCATGGAAGCCTTGGCTATATTCTGACTGAGATTGATAATTTGGTGGTTAACAAGATTTTGGTTTGTGTTTTCTGAAAATAATATTGG
>CM051385.1:2411148-2461148 GCA_028015245.1 Cardamine occulta
ACTAAAGTGGATTTAATGGTTAGCTCTCAATCATTGGCCTTGTTCTCTAAGTTGCTCATAATCTTGTTCCTAATTTCACTTTGTTTGGCATACCTGCCAAAGGTAAGTTGCAAAGTTAGTTTGAGAGTAGGGTGCTCTGCATCTTCAGTTCACTGCCAATCTACCTGCAAACCTGAAATCAATTATACTCCCAATCTTCAATTTGGTGCTCCCTATCAATTGACTGTTGCCGAGTTCCAACTTGAAATCCCAATCTTTGCTTGTTGCAGAGCAAGCAGAGACTAAACATCAGGGAGGATAAGTTGATTTGTACATTTGTAAGTCCACTCCTTTGCTTTGCGGTATTATTGGTTTTTGAGAAATAAGAATGATTATGGATTAGATTTATATTAGTTTTGGCATTCAGTGATTTGGGGGGGGATGAATACAAGAAGAATATCTCAAAGGCTGCTGAAAGCAATGTGATGTCAGCCGCCTTAAGAAAAGTCAAACATTTTGGTGTTTTGACAAAACACAAATTCACACTGATTCACATGTTTATCCTTTAATATAATTGCTTGCTTCTTCCTCTCTCTCTTTTAGTCAAAGTCATTTATTCCCTTACTTACTTGGAAACTTCCTCCTCCTCCTCCTCTGAAGAAGAAGAGTATTCCATACGTAACCATTGATGGGGTCTTTCGAGCAGCAAAGAGCTGTTCCCAAATTCAAATCAGCAACTCCGTCGCCGCTTCCTTTATCTCCGTCGCCTTACTTCTCCATACCTCTTGGTCTTACTCCGGCCGACTTTCTCGACTCTCCTCTTCTCTTCACTTCCTCTAACGTATCTATCTTTCTATCTCTATTCTTTCCTAATCATATTCATATCTATTAAACTTCAAACTATGATTTGTTTTCATTTTCTCCTATTTGACTTCAAGAACCGTTTTGTCCTTTTCTTGGGATTTTGAAAGAAGTCAAGGTTTCTCATTTGTTCGTCTCTTTTACTCTTAATCCTTAAGATTGTGTTCTGTTGGATTACTTATAAAATATCTTCTTCTTTTTTTTTTTGAATCCTGAAATTATAGATTTTGCCATCTCCAACAACAGGCACGTTTCCGGCGCAATCTCTGAACTGGAAGAACAACGGTTTGCTCATTGACCGGAATGAAATCAAACATGAAGATGTCAAGGATCACTTAAATTTTTCCTTCACTAACAACCACACATCTTCTTCCTTGTTCCTATCATCTGTAAGACCCATTTTTTGCATTGGTAGCTTTTGGTTTATCTTGAAAACATTATAGATAGTTCCAATATTATCTCATTTTCAGCCTTTACCTAAACTGGATGTACCCAAATCTGAACCCCGGTCGAGTAACAAAACCTCTGATGATGGCTACAACTGGCGCAAATACGGGCAGAAGCAAGTCAAAGGAAGCGAAAACCCGAGGAGTTACTACAAATGCACTTACCCAAACTGTCCCACAAAGAAGAAAGTGGAGACATCTATAGTGAAGGGTCATATCACTGAGATTGTCTATAAAGGAAGCCACAATCATCCCAAGCCTCAATCAACTAAGAGATCAGCTTCCACTGCAGCAGCACATCAGAACAGCAATCTTGGAGGCGGTCAAGAATTTGGTGAAGATGAAGCAGACGCCAAGAGATGGTAAGCAGAGTCATAACTGAAATCAGAAGGAGGATACAATGAGATGTATGATTGGATTTGGTGTGAATGCAGGAAAAGAGAAGAGAATGTGAAGGAGCCAAGAGTAGTTGTTCAGACAACAAGTGAGATAGACATACTTGAAGATGGCTACAGATGGAGAAAGTATGGTCAGAAAATCGTCAAGGGTAATCCCAATCCAAGGTCTGTAGTATCTTCTTTATCCTCAATTTATACAATAGTCTTGAGTTACAAGGAGGGTTGACCTATAAGATGAATGATGGGCAGGAGCTATTACAAGTGCACGTTTACAGGATGTTGTGTAAGGAAGCAAGTGGAGAGAGCATTCAAAGACCCCAAGGCAGTGATCACCACTTACGAGGGTAAGCACAACCACCAAATCCCTACCCCAAGAAAATGACCTCTACTTTCTAATCTCAATATGACAGAATTTTCCATTTTATTGTAAAAAAATACACAGCATTTAAGTTTATTAGGATAAACAGAGACATACAGACAGAGAGAAGAGAGGTTCATCTCTATTTTCTAATGATTGTTCATTGCATTTTTTTCCCCATTTTGGGTATTTGTTTGTTGTTTGTAATATACACACACATATATACGTAATATGGTGTAGGACAGTAAGAGTTTCTTTGATAAGCTTGGATATAGTGTATACTCTATACATATAGTGATATAGATATGGTCCGGAACTTTTTATTTGTTATAAAAAATAACACAATTTCTATCGATTTTAGTTAACGTTGAAATGACTTTAACCAGCGGCTATATGCAAATTAGCAAAGTGAAGAAACATTTCACACGTTTGTTTGTAATTGTGGCAAAGGATGTAATAAACACGCAAATGGATGATTACATGTGAACTATATACAAAGAGAGGAATATTTTTTTGTTACTTTAAAAAGAAAGAAAGACGTAAAAGCACATGCCAAGTAGCCGACAGTTTGAAGTAAAGCCAGCCAACGTGAAAGCCATTCACTTTTATATCTCTCTCTCTCTGACTTTGTCTGCAAAGTAGATCTGCTGCAATGGCCTCTCCTCTTCTCCCGACTTCAACTTCTCCCGATCATCTCCCCGGCGGTGATCCACCGTTGTTGAGATCTCTCCGAGTCCTTGTGTCTCGCGTTGTAGCCTCTGTCCGTCACGCTTCCGCCGACGCCCGTCCCTGGACGGAGCTTGTTGACCGTTCAGCGTTTTCCAGGCCGCCATCGCTCTCCGAGGCAGCGTCGAGAGTAAGGAAGAACTTTTCCTACTTCCGGGCCAATTACATAACCTTAGTGGCCTTCTTACTCGCCGCGTCTCTCCTCTCGCACCCTTTTGCTCTCTTCCTCCTCGCATCGCTGGCCGCTTCTTGGCTTTTCCTCTACGTTTTCCGTCCGTCGGATCAGCCTTTGGTCATCGGAGGACGCACGTTTTCCGATCTTGAGACTCTAGGGATGCTCTGCCTCTGCACTGTGGTGGTGATGTTCATGACTAGTGTTGGATCGCTCTTGATGTCCACGCTGGCCATTGGGATCATGGCTGTGGCCATCCACGGCGCGTTTCGTGCACCCGAAGATCTATTTCTTGAGGAACAAGAAGCCATTGGATCTGGTCTTTTTGCATTCTTCAACAATACTGCCTCAAACGCAGCTGCCGCTGCCATCGCCACTTCCGCAATGTCGCGCGTTCGAGCCTGAGATTATTATTATTGAAGAGAGATATTCCTACACCGCATTTCCAAAGTGTGATAATTATTCATATACATTCTTCATTTTTGTATACAATTGAATTGTAATATGTAACCATTCTTTTGTCACTTTTTTTGCTTTGTTTGTTTCTTGCTGGACTTTTGAAAAAGACAGTTCAAATTCATATATAGCATTAAAACGAAAGACAATAAAGAACAAAACCTAAACTCAATGAAAGCAAAATATAAACTAATAATCTTTTTTTTTTTTGTTTTCTGTTATTTTGACACAAAACGTAAGTAAAGCCGAAAACCACGAAGTACAGGGTGCTCTAATGTTAAGAGCTCTCTCTATCGTAATGACTTGTCTCCTCTGCAACCTTTGCCCACACATTGCCGATCTTCTCTGCATATCCAACCTGCACATCCATATACCAATAACTCTGTTTTCATACTCTCCTTCCTACATATTTCATCTCTCTATTTCACAAGTCCCACTCAGATTCCTTCCTACAGATTTCATCTCTTTAATTCAAGAATTCACTCAATGTCTCTAATCATATTCCTTTGGGGCATCCATTTCATGAAACTAATTCCTCAAAAAGCAACATCTTCTATAACATCCACCGAAATTTTTGTGATTCCTTCAACACATAGACCTTGCTTTCAGAGCTAAACGATCTTGCTTAAGACTCTCTCGCTAATTCTATCAAGATCCAGATTTTAAAAGTCCTTTAATAACAATTTACCTGATTAACAACAAACCCTTTCATCATATTTAAGAAGTCTGCACGCCTTTCTCTGTCCAGCCTTTCAACCTCAAACCAGTTATTTTCCTGTTATGAGAACACATATGTACATAAGACTTCAAAATCAGCATAAGAATTGTTTTGTATATGAGCATTATTGAATGAACACCTTGATCCTCTCGTACTGTCTGATGGCAACGTTTTTGGTATCCTCAGTGCCCTTGATGGTTTCTTTTAACTCTTCTATCTTTCTTATCCTTGATTTGTCACCGCCAAAGACCTTTGATGATGCAGCTTCTAGCTTCTCTGCTCTTGCTTCCAGTGAAGAAAGCTCAGATAGAAGCGTCTGCACTGTCAGTAAAGCACTAGATCTATCTGCAAATGCACCCTGGACAGCCATCATTAGGCCAAGGTATTCATGGAGTGTGTCCTGACATCAAACAATAGCTTTTTAGTGAAACTCAAGCCCAGCTCGAATGACAGTGAGATTCCTCATATCTACTAGAATCTATAGTTTACCAAATGCTTGACAGTCTGAGAATTCAGCTCTCTGTAAAATCTGCTAGCTTTCACAGCTGCAGTGGCTAAATTCTTCATATCATTGGCACGAGCCCTTTGAGAATTGAAGACAGCTTCGTCGTTCTCAAATTTTGTCAGCTTGATGAATGTTAATCCCAATTCCCCCATAGTCTCTCCCATATCTTGCTGTGCCTTCACAAGTGATTCAGCCTACAAAAGAACATGAAAATTTTGAGCAAAGTGATACATAAAAATCAAGTAACAAAGTATGAAAATTTTACATGCTGTGAAGCATTAATGATCTGTTGCTCAAGATCCTGCATTTTCTCCTTCTTCTCCAAGAATTCTTTATCTTCTTCCACAACTGGTGGTTTTGATCCACCCCAGTCATTAGAGACTGACTGTCTAAGCTCTTTAAATAATCTCAGCAAATCTCTACCTCCTCTAGCCGGCTGAACCACCTCAACCACAGAGGCTCCTCCGCCTTCACCAAACAACTGCTTCGGCAGCTTCACGGCACCATCCAACATCCTAGAAGCCACATCTGTGCTCGTAGGCAGCGGCAACTTCCCTTGCGCCTGAAGAAAAGCCTTCAATTCATCACTGTTCCTGATTACAGGATGTGCAACAAGCCTCCGCAAGTACTTCTCCAAAGCAACTCTTCTCTGCTCCACAAACTCTTGCTTGTGCATCACTTGGCTCTCCACTACGCTCTTGTCTGGCCTTGGAGGGATACAGAAACCTCTATACGACTCAGCCAATCTATCTCCCAATGTAACAACATCTCTGAATCTTCTTCGTACACTAAAATCCGATCCGCCGTATTCAGGGAGATTGGTTCTAGTCGTAATCTGGTAGGTGATGTAAGTACTTCCTCCAGGAATCATCTGATTTGTTGTTTCTTGCTCTTTCTGAGGGCTGGAAACAGTGACCTTGATGTAATCAGAGCTCAAAGAAGACGGAGATCTAGATAGTGAATCTGAGGAATGACTATGGCGGCTTCCGCCATCATCTGAGCCGTTGATCTCGGAATTGTCATCGAAAGGACTGAAGATAACATCGGCGTAAGACGGAGGCTCGATGTAAGAGCTATCTCCGCCGATTGGTTTAGAACTAGGAGTCTGATAATCGCTGTAGTAAGGTGGCGCAGAAAGTGGATCGGAATCAGCTGGAGTCACAACAATCGAGGGGTGACGCGAGTCGGAGAGAGTAGACATGGCGCTGCGATAACCGGAGTTAGATTTATCGCCATTGAGATCACTTCTGGTCAAGGGATCGCCAAGGACGAGATTCTCCATCTCCTCTCTGGATGAGTGGAGATGAGACTCTTCGTCATTCTCTGATCCCATCATCTCCGAAATTGGTAAATCTATGGAGTTAAGCTAATTTTAGTAAGAAATAGAGATTTCTCGATTCGAGAGAGAAATCGGAGAATCCTAGGGGATGGTGAACCGCAATAAATAGACGGAGTGGCCTAAGTCGCGGCGGTGGGGGCTCACGGGATCGATGGGTAGCTTCAAGTCTCGTCAATGGCCAATTGGGGAAGATGTGATGACAAAGAGTATCTTCTTTCGGGTCACGTTAAAGACTTTGGTTGGGTTTTGACCCGACCCAGACTTAATCGGCCCAATATGCAACTTATTTCTTATTCTTAAATGTGGTAGGCATATCTCCGCATCCAAACGGCTTGACCACCTGGCACCTGATTGTTAAAAGTCAACTAATAAGATTTCCGATGAACTCAGGCCCCGAAGTTGGGTTGCCATCGATTCTGGTCAAATTACTCATCTTTATGCTTCGGAGATGCGAACGTAGTCTAATGGAGTTTCCAATTGAAGAAATATCAATTATTTGTCTCATCTTCTAATTTTTATCAAGTGCATTCGAAGAATGTTTTTATACAGTCCGGTGTTCTAAATAGCTAACGAATCACATGAACAATACTGATGATGATATGGTGTCATTTCTTTTGTTTCTTGAAGCTTTAGAGAGTTTTATCGTATCTAGTAATCTTTGAAGCACTCAAGTCATTGAAATTTCTAGGGGAGTTTCAATCTAATATAAAGCTACTGGAGAAGCTGAGACAGCAGATGTTTCATGTTTGATCTAAAAGTTCGCTGCTTTCATTCCTTTTCTTTTTTTTTAATAACATATTGATGACTGAGTGAGGCATAGAAAAAATCAAATTCAGATGATGACAGAGCAATTGATCTGGTCTTGCACAATATTGTAGAGTTGATAAAATCTCCTGTCGCTTTAGGCATATTTTAAAGTTTATTTGAATTGGGAAATAGTCAAGATTCTGGTTTAAGGAGAGAATCCAAAAGCTTAAAGAGGTTTGGTGTCCGAGGATGAGAAAGAACCAAAGAAAAAGTACTAAAGTAGGGTGGCAGGAGTTCACCTACATCTTCTGGAACAAGAATCATATTTAATAACAGAAACTGTTTGTTTGTTTGTTTGTTTCTTGTTTAGTGGTTACACCAAATCGTGTGTGCGGGTTAGACTAAAAGCTCTCTGTCTCCTGCCTATAAATGGTATCAAGTTTCTCTTTCTCTCAGTGTAAGTAAGGCAATGCCATCGGTTATTGTGTTGTTGGCTGTTTTTGTAGCTTCACTTGTTAATGCAGAAGTTCACTTTCATGAGTTTGTTGTGTGTTTACTACTTCTCCTCTTTTTAGTTTCCTCCATTGTTACTCTCACATTGATGCTCAACTTAGTCTCTTCTTTTGTGTTTGGTTAGATCCAAGAGACGCCTGTGAAGAGGCTGTGCAAAGTTCATAATTCAATCACGGTGAATGGACAGTTTCCAGGGCCAACCTTGGAGGTGAGAAACGGCGATTCCCTTGTCATCACAGCCATTAACAAAGCTCAGTATAACATCAGCCTCCACTGGTAATTTCACTCTCCCCTTGCATCAAATCAATCAATGTTTGATAGTCTGCTAATCAGAGCATTTGCAGGCATGGGATACGGCAGATACGGAATCCATGGGCGGATGGACCAGAATACATAACCCAATGCCCAATCCAACCAGGAGGGAGTTACACCTACAGATTCAACATCGAAGAACAAGAAGGTACCTTGTGGTGGCATGCCCACAGCAGATGGCTGCGAGCCACCGTGTATGGAGCTCTCATCATCCGCCCTCCACTCTCTTCTCCTAATTACCCTTTTCCAGTTCTTCCCAAAAGAGAGATTACTCTCCTCTTAGGGGAATGGTGGGACAGAAACCCCATGGATGTCCTCAACTTGGCTCAGTTCACGGGAGCAGCACCAAACATCTCAGACGCCTATACCATTAATGGTCAGCCTGGTGATCTCTACAGATGCTCCAGCCAAGGTACATTTTAGTTTATGCTTCCCAGGCCTCAAAGGTAGTTACGTCTTAGTTGATATTATCTGTTGTCATGATGCAGAAACTTTGAGATTTCTGGTGGGTTCAGGAGAGATTGTCCTCCTCAGGGTCATCAACTCTGCCTTGAACCAAGAACTCTTTTTTGGTGTTGCAAATCACAAACTGATAGTGGTTGCTGCGGATGCCTCCTACACCAAACCTTTCTCGACCAATGTCATAATGTTAGGGCCAGGTCAGACAACTGATGTGCTGCTAACCGCAGACCAACCGCCAGCACACTATTACATGGCGGCACACGCCTATAACAGTGCCAACGCTGCCTTTGATAACACTACCACCACTGCAATCCTCAAATACAAAGACGCCCCATGTGTTACTCTTCAAGGTAAATCACAGGCACGGGCAATACCCGCACAGCTGCCAGGATTCAACGACACAGCAACAGCAGCAGCGTTCACAGCGCAGATGAAGAGTCCTTCGAAAGTAAAAGTGCCCCTGGAGATTGACGAGGACTTGTTTTTCACAGTAGGATTGGGACTATTCAACTGTCCAACCCCAAACACGCAAAGGTGTCAAGGCCCTAACGGAACACGCTTTACCGCAAGCATCAACAACGTCTCTTTCGTGTTCCCCAGGAGAAACTCCATAATGCAAGCCTATTACCAAGGCACCCCCGCCGGTGTTTTTACCACAGACTTCCCTCCTACGCCTCCTCTCACATTTGACTACACAGGGAACGTGAGCAGAGGGCTATGGCAGCCTTCCCGTGGAACAAAGGCCTACAAACTAAAGTACAAATCAAAGGTACAGATTATCTTGCAAGACACGAGCATTGTGACCACTGAGAATCACCCGATGCATCTCCACGGTTACGACTTCTATGTAGTTGGGACAGGCGTTGGTAACTTCAACCCAAATACAGACACAGCTTCCTTCAACCTCCTCGATCCACCACAGAGAAACACAATCGGAACCCCTCCAGGTGGATGGGTAGCTATCAGATTCGTGGCCGATAATCCAGGAGTGTGGCTGATGCACTGCCACATCGACGCACATATATTTTGGGGTCTAGCAATGGTCTTCTTAGTGGAAAATGGCGAAGGGCATTTGCAGTCTGTACAATCTCCACCATTGGACTTGCCCCAATGTTAAAGACTCTATAATACACACATACTCTTGAATATTTTCCTTAATTTGTTTCACAATTCATGCCACTCATTTCTCAATTAAAAAGATAAGCGTATCATAGATAGCTTCTTCTCCAATGCAACAGAGAGTTAATAAAAGAATAATCCCAAAAGTTTCTCTCAATTTTGCAAAAAGAAACAAAAGTGAAAAAATGCACCAGCCGGGAATCGAACCCGGGTCTGTACCGTGGCAGGGTACTATTCTACCACTAGACCACTGGTGCTTGCATGTTCCACTAACATAAAATAAGAGTAATTAATAGGTTAAAAATGATGAAAATGCTTCTAGTCTCGTTGAATTAATTTCTCACACTCACCATTTTTCTAGTAGAACAGACCCAAACTTCGTTACCTTCGCCGCCATGGCTTCCGCGCTCGAATGCTGGTCAAACCGTGGTGCCAGCAACTGCCACGACGAAGATTTCGTCGACCAAGTCCTCATGTGCTCCGAAGACAGGTCTGAGTCCCTCACCGCTACTCCGCCTTCCGATCAGACCTCATCCGCTATGCAGAAGCGGTTTCAGCGTCTCGGCCGAAACGTCTCCGACGCGATCGCGTCGCTCAGGAACTCTCTCAACCTCGATTCAGGGCGGGAAAACCATAATGCAGCCTCCGGAGGAGGTAAGAAGCTCGTATGGGCTAATGTTGTGAGAAACCTTGCTAAAATGTATCCTGGAAGCCAGTTGCCTGACAAGCTCGTCTCTAATCTCAGAAAGCATTACGATTCTTTGCCTCTTAGGTAAAATCAGATTCTCACTGATGCTTCACTTTTTCCTCGTTCCGTTATTTACGCTTAAGATGTTGCTTCATTTTTACTCACTATTTCGATTTCTTAAGCAATTTTTATTCTTCTCGGTTTCTTAAATTCAATAACAGTTATTAATTTATCATTTTAGTTTTTAATGGAAGATACAGAGCTTAGATCTTGATATGTTGTTGTATTTGGGTAGATCATGGAGTAATGTTGATAATTATGATTTTGTTTTAACAGTTATAGTCAGGCTGGTTTCGATATGAAAGATGTATTTGTGCACATCAAGCTGATAGAGCAAACTTCTGGAGATGAAAATCCTGTCTTTGTGATTCAAGAGGTGTGTGATGAGGAAGCTGATCAGGGCTCTGTGTTCAAGCTTACTTTCGCTTGCACTTCTTCGCTTTCATGGTCAACCATTTCAGGGGCTCTTGATAGTGCTTTTATTTGTTATAAGAAAGCACAAATCTTTGAGAAGAAGGGGTTGACTCTTGGGGTTGTTCTTCTTCTTGTTGAGTCCCGGGAACAAAAATTGTTCAAAATTAAGGTAGAGAATGCTCTTAAATCTGCGGTAAGGAAGCCTAAGTCAACCTCTGTGAAGCTCCCTTTTAGACTTTGCGGCTGTCAAGAACAGAACGCGGGTGTAGGAGAATTTGGGGATGTTGATGTAGAGTCCATTGATCAATGCTATAGACACGAGTTGGAAAATCCGAATACTAGGATCCAGCTTCAAATGCCACCTCCAAGCTCTTCATTTTCTGTATCAGTGGATGAATGGCAGACCATCCAATCAGGCGGTGATGATATTGGGAAATGGCTACTGAATTCAGATGATCTCGAGTTTAATGGTCAGTTAGGACCAAATTCCTTTAAAGGGGTTTACAGAGGACTAAAGGTAGCCATTGAGAAACTAAAAGGCTGCGATAAGGGGAATTCATATGAGTTTGAGATCCGAAAAGACTTCTTGGAGCTGATGACCTGTGGACACAAGAGCATTCTGCAGTTTTATGGTGTCTGCATCGATGAAAATCATGGATTATGCGTGGTAACAAAACTGATGCAAGGTGGATCACTTCGTGAATTGGTGTTGAAGAAAAAGAAGCTTCAGACCAAGGTGATATTTCAAATTGCTGTTGACATAGCAGAAGGGATGAAGTTCATAAATGATCATGGTGTTGCATATAGAGACCTTAACACACAGAGAATACTATTAGATAAGCAAGGCAACGCATGTTTGGGTGATATGGGAATAGTCTCTGCATGCAAGAGTGTTAACGAGGCGATGGAGTACGAAACAGATGGCTATCGATGGCTTGCACCCGAGGTCTGATTTCTTTGAAACTTTTCTTTTATAATCCTAGTTCAGTGATTTGCTTCAGGTTTCTGCATATATGATCCATAAGCCAATGATACAGTAAACATTGCCTGATTAGATGAGTAAATTATACTTGTAGGCTTCTAGCTTTTCAGTTAAAGATGCAATATTAGACATCAGAAAGCTACTCACATGCTTCACCATTCTATCACTTATTCTCCTTGTCCAATTATGAATAAGTAGATTTTGTTGGAAAGCAGGTACTGACTGCAGTTTGTGAAATGGTTGAAATCAGATTATCGCAGGAGACCCAGAGAATACGAGAGAGAGTTGGATGAGTAATGCTTATAGCTTTGGGATGGTGATTTGGGAGATGGTGACAGGGGAAGAGGCGTATGGGTCTTGCTCGCCAGTGCAGGCAGCGGTTGGGATTGCAGCGTGCGGGCTAAGACCAGAGATCCCAAAGGAGTGTCCTCAAGTCCTCAGATATGTAATGACCAAATGCTGGAACACTTGTCCTTCCACACGCCTTAACTTCTCTCAAATCCTCTGCATCTTGCTCCGAGCCATCTCACGGTAATCGCTCGCCTTCTACATAGCAATTGGAACAATGGCTTTCTTTTGAAGAAATCTTTAGAAAATCAATAGTTTTTGTGGGTAAGAGCATAGCTTCACATCAACACTATATTAAAATAGCAATGGTGATGATTAGGCTGAGAAGAAGAATATGGGGTTGGTGTATATTTGGTTAGATGTTAACGTTGTGGCTAACTTTGAGGACCCATTTGGGTGATATTGTCAATTGTGGACCTGTACTTAGTGTAACAGATTCATTATAAGCCTCTTTATAAGCCCACTTTCGGCTTTACACTTTAGTTTACATTGTAAATGGACTTATTCCTTCCTAAAATTGTACCTTGACCGAAATGAATGACTACGATTTCAGATTAGAACATTTCAGAATTGACAGAAGTGAAGATTGTTTATGGATTGGCTGCTTCAAATAGATTGTTTATTGGTTGTTAACGAAAATAACCAAAGAAACAACCAAAGTCAAAGTTTATTGAGTCAATTTGTAGAGGGAAAGACTTTATCGTGCATTGCAAATGGTGTATATATATAAAATTGCATTTACATCTTCCAACTTGTAAGTATTTCCATGGATAAACATTTGGATATATGTAAGAAAAGGAGAAATGTCCTAATTGTTGCTCAAAATAACAAATCGAAAAGAAAAAAAAATGAAAATGAAGAAGGTGGGATATAAAAAGGAGCAGCCATTGATTTGTCTTCTTTTCTGAACGACGACGACTTAAACCACTCCACCAAAGACAAAAAGGATGAGTTCCGATCAACGGTGGAGATTGCTCCGACCAGCAGTCTCCATTCTCTTCCTCTGCCTTCTTCCTCACAATCTCACGTTTGGTCTCTGTTTCAGCAACGAAGGTAATTTTGTTGTGAGTCTATTTAATGTATTGATGGATAAATCAACTCTTGAGTATTTCGCAGCATTGGCGCTGATGAAATTCAAAGAGAGAATAGAGAAAGACCCATTTGGAGCTCTGATGAATTGGGGAGAGCTTCCTCATTGTTCTTGGTCTGGTGTGGTCTGTTCACATGATGGAAGAGTTGTCATCTTGTAAGTCATATCCAAATCCTTAAAATAGCAAGTTCCTCTTTCTCAGCTTTATTATAAATTTGATGTCTTGTTACGTAGAAATCTACGAGATCTTTCCCTCCAAGGAACACTTGCACCTGAACTTGGAAACTTAACTCACTTGAAATCCCTGTAAGAAACTTCTCTTTTTTGTCAACATTCCTCAAACTGTACAATAGATACATGTACATCTACAACTATCTTGTTCTTGTTGCAGTATTCTGAGAAACAATTCATTTTCCGGGAAAGTACCTGAAGAGGTAACAGAATTGCAGGAGCTTGAGATCTTGGATTTGTGTGACAACAACTTTGGCCAACCATTTCCCTTCGGTCGCAGGCTACTTGAGATATCTCCCTCTGGCCAGAATCCAGGCTTTGGTGCATCTCCTCCTCCTCCTGTGATATCTTCCGCAAGTTTTTTCCTCACTCCTCCTCCGCTAAATAAAGGTGAACCCCCTCCTGCTGGTTTCCGACACGAGGACCTAACCCCGCCTCCAGCTCAGTCTTTCCCAGTTCCCCCTCCATCAGCTCAGCCTTCACCAGTTCCCCCTCCATCAGTTCAGTCTCTACCACCTCAGGCTTTAATCATGCGTCCTAAGGGAAATAAAAAGGGATCTCATAAGATGTTCATAATAGTTGGAGTGCTAGTAGGTGTACTTGGCGTAATGGCTGCATTGGTAGCCTTCTTTTTTCTCTGGAACAAAAAGGAGAAAATGATAAAGCCATTGGGGGCAACTGGGAGCAGTGGCGAGCTTCGAGATGTTGTGATTACAGGTATCACGTTTTCTCCAGTCACTGTGTTATATTTACTTTATTCAATAACATAGCATAGATTGGTGAGTGAGTTTATACTTCTTATGACTCATGAAGGTGTTCCTAAACTAAAGCTATCAGAACTAGAAACTGCCTGTGAAGATTTCAGTAACATCATAGGCTCCACATCCTCAGACGCCACTATTTACAAGGGAACTCTCTCCAGCGGCTCTGAAATCGCCGTTCTATCTGTCGCATCTGGATCCCTCCAAGACTGGTCAGTTGATCGAGAAACACAGTTCCAAGAAAAGGTAACATCAAAAACCCCTTCCACACTCTATAGTTTCTTCTCTTCTTAAACTCACATTCAATCCTACAATACAGATACGGAGGTTATCTCAAGTAGACCACAAGAACTTCCTCAGTGTAATCGGATATTGCCATGAAGACGAGCCCTTTAACCGAATGCTAGTTTTCGAATACGCGCCCAACGGATCCCTCTTCGAGCATCTTCACGGTGATTAGTAATGCCTCACTTCTTCCAACAGACTCAGCCCCATATCTTTTCTTTTTTAACTAACTGTAATGACTGCAGAGCAAGACACAGAGGACACAGAGCACTTGGACTGGCCAATGAGACTAAGAATCGCAATGGGA
The DNA here is from genome assembly GCA_028015245.1 of Cardamine occulta. Classification (NCBI taxonomy): domain Eukaryota; kingdom Viridiplantae; phylum Streptophyta; class Magnoliopsida; order Brassicales; family Brassicaceae; genus Cardamine; species Cardamine occulta. The sequence goes on from CM051385.1 coordinate 2,425,426, forward strand.
ATAGCTTACTGTGTAGAACATATGCACAATCTCAAACCTAAACCCATCTCTCATACAAACCTCAACTCCTCTTCAATCTACTTGACACCAGATTACGCCGCCAAAGTTGCTGACTTTACTTTCCTCAGCTCCGCACCACTTGATCCCATGACCAATGTCTTCAGCTTTGGCGCCCTTCTGCACGAGATCATCACCGGAAAGATCCCGGATCCGGTTCTCTGCTTCAAGAAACCAAACCCGTTGTGGATCCAAGCCTGAAAAGCTATGAGGAGGAGGTAATGGAGAAACTGTGGGAAGTGGTTAAAGAATGTTTGAATCAGAAGCTGGAAATGAAGGAAGTGGTGGTTAAGCTGAAAGAGATCACCGGAATAACGTCGGAAGTAGCGTTGCCAAGGCTATCTCCGGCGTGGTGGGCGGAGCTGGAGATCATATCCACCGAAGTGTAGATATATAATACATCAACTGCACGGTAAAGTAATGTTTTCATCTCATTGCAAATTGAAAATTATAATACCAATCTCAAAGATGATTTATTTTCTTTCTTTTTTTGGGTTTATGTGTGGATTGAGACCTTAAGAGAATGATCTAAGAGCATCATTACCGCAAGGAGTTTCTTAAGAGATTTTTTACAATTAAATATTGTTTAATTAATAAAAAAGCATGTTTATGCTTAAAACCGTTTCTTAATTAAGATATTTAAGAATCGGTTCTTAAGGTGCACGTGGCATCATGTCAATCTTCTTCTGACCACCTTCTCGATGACCCTCTGCGCCAACCTCCATCATGACGTTGAATCCTCCTCCGTCGCACCAAACTTCCTCAATCACCGCGTCGGATTTCCAATCGCCGCGTTCTCATCGTCTGGAATTATTGCCACGACGTTCTAATCCAAAACGGATCAATCGTAGCTGAAACCCTCGGCGGTGCCGCCTCTTTCATCGCTAATGTCTTAGATTCTTCCTCTATCTCATGCGAATTGGTCTCCAAAGTTGGTCACGACTTGAGATACGAGGTTGCCCACTCTCTGATCGTGGGCCCGGAGAAGGAAACTACAGATTTTGAGGCGTATTTTGATCTGGGAATCGATGGGATCAGTCACGCTGATCGGGTATTGAAACGTGTCTCTGCATGTGATCCGATTCTTCCTTCTGATATTCCCAATTCAAGATTCGATTTTGGGATGGCTGTTGGAGTCGGCGGCGAGATTTTACCAGAGACGATTGAGAAAATGGTGGAGATTTGCGATGTAGTAGCTGTGGATATTCAAGCTTTGATTAGGGGTTTTGATCCCGTTGATGGAGCTGTGAAGCTCGTGAATTTGAAAGAAAGTGGATTTTTTCATTTTCGAAGTTGTGTTTCGTTTTACGGATATGTTGGATGTTTTTATTTTTTTATCTATCTATGCAGAGAGGTTTAATTTATGGATTTAGTGAATGATTAGTTTTCAGTTTGATTCATCTGTTTACTTCTCTGGATTCTTCGTCTGTAGTGATCTTGTGTAATCATCAGTTAGTTTGCTAATCGAATGAAGAATAGGGTTTCTTCTTTTTGCCGAAGTGATCTGTGATTGATTTTTTTCATTTTCACTCATTGATCTGGATGCTAATTGAATCTGGGAAAAATGTAATTCAAGATTCATGCTTCAGTTAGCAGATTCAATAACTTGTTTTTGAGCTTTGATTTTAATTTTGCATTATCTTTGAGATTCTATTGTTAAGCTACTTTGTTTGTCTTATCTACCTAGCCATAGTCCTTTCTTATGGTATCAGCGTTTTGATGTTGAACAAGAATCATGTGAAATTTAAGTGTGTGTCTGTTTTTTTTAAACATTTCTGATGTTTAGGTAGTGCTGGTGATGTGTTCGAAGTTGTGTTTCGTTTTACAATCATTCTCTGTTTCTGCAATTGTTTGACTAATCCGAAACTGATTTTGTGTTTCAATCTTTTGTGTAGGTTGAAGAAATGCAATTGTTTGATAAAACCAAGGGATTGAAGAGAGAAAGGAAAGAGGCAAAGCTGAAGCAAAAGGAAGATGCCGAAGAGACTGCTTCCAAAAAGAAGAAAGTGTCTGCTGAGTAAAACTCTCACCAAAATCACTCGTGGCTCTGCAATAGAATTAATAAAATCAATTCTATTTTTAAAAAAATAATAATTAAATTTTTTATTTTTTTTTTAAAAACCCATTAGGAGTTTTACCAATAAAACAGCAAAATAAAGCAGCAAAAACAGAAATTTTTAACACAGTTTTTTAACTTTAAATTTATATTAAAATAGTACTTAAAAAATTCATTTGGGTTTCTACCAATAATGATGCTACCTGAGAAACTGATTTCTCTAAATCTTTAACAATATTTCTTCAACAATATGTTTTTAATGATAGAATTGTATGTTTTTATGATAACATCTATGTTTCTCTAAGATAGGTCAGTGTTTCTTTAATAGAATTCTATGTTTCTTCCATACAACTCTTTGCTTTTGTGATAGAATAAATTAGTTTTTTTTTTGTTTTTTCCAACATACGAACATAGTTTGTTTAAATCTTTTGATAGAAAACATATTATTCCAAACTAAAAGTAAAAAACATACCAAACAAATGGATGTTGATATGATATGCATTTGATAAAATACTCAGAAGCAAATTATAGATGGGGAGGGGTTTTCAAATCAATTGAGTAGAGCCATTTAATAAGTAAGCGATTATAAGCAATCTTTTGAACTACCAATTTTGATGTTTTGTTTTTCAAAACTACCACAAAATTTTCAAAATCCCAAATACCACAAAAGAAGTTTTAAAAAGACTCTTAAACGTTGAGAAAGAATTCAAAATAATTTAAGACTCATTCTTAAACGTATAAAAACTCTTGTAGTATTTTTGAATATTTTTTAAAATTGTGGAACTTTTGCAGAATAAAATTTATAAATTGTATCTTTTAGAATGTTTCATAAGGAATAAAGCAATGTATTAGCGATCATGTGTCCGGTTCAGTGTTGGTTTATATGGTTATATTTGGTTTAGCTGGTTATTAGATTTGGTTTTACTACTCTTCTTGTATATAAGCTTCCTGTTGTACACTTTTTACGTTAATGAAGGTATACCCAAAATCTGAAACAATGATCTAGAAATAAAGATTCACTTCTTATAAGATATTTAACGTTATTAAAGTCACTATAAGTAATAGAAAATGTGGTGAAGTAGTTTCGCCGACTTTTCATTGAATGTACGCGGAAGTAAAAAGAGCACAATGTTTCTTAGCTAGATCGATTATCCAATTTGAGAGTTTAACGTTCTCGCTGACTTAAAATTTCTATGATGTTAATGGATGAGTTGGACATGACATCATACGAATATTTAGATAAGTTTTGCATGATGATGATTATTATACCAATTGTTATAATTTAGAAACACGAGCTTTCTGATGCGAGTAGTTAAAAAAGTTTAGCATGATGATGATTTCGCCAAGAGAGACGAAAAAGACTGTTTAATTTATTTGTTTAAATGTAAAAAAAAAAAAGTGTGGTCACGTGATTGATGAAGTTGCCAAAGTAATTTCACTAGAGTATAAACATTATTTAAATTAAACAAGTTTGGGCCATTGCTTAGAAGTTTCACATCTAATGAATAGTATATTTAATACATAGGCCCAAGACTCATTTGTGCTTCGAGGTCTTTAGTTTATTGTTGATCTATAAAGCTTTCTAGCTACACTTCATTGCCACGAAACTTCTCATTTCATTAAAAGCTTCTCACACACTCTCTTTCCCCTTTTATAAGGCGCGCACAAAGCTCTGTTCTATCATAAAACTGAATTAACTACCAAATTCTTCTTATCCCTTCCTCATTATTTTCATTTCATTTCTCAAGTCTGCAAAGATGTTGGACATAGCCTTTGAATTGATCGGAGAAGCCACGTCGAACTCGCTTCTCATGTTCTGTTTCTGCAACCTTATTATTGTCGTAATCCTCACTGGATCATCAAAACCTGGCTCCATGGATTCACAAGATTCCCTTTTGAGCTTCAATATGTGCAATATTGCTTCTGATAATCATGATTGTGGTGATGATGATCATGAAGAAGAGATGAATGTCGCTGCTGTTTCATCTGCACAAGATGAGTCGTTGATCAATGACGAAGACGAGGACAGCGAAAGCAGTCATTGCTGTGATGATGATGATGATGATGACGGTGATGATTATGAAGATGGTGGTGATGATGATGATGATGAGAACATAGAAGCCGAGGTTGAAGAGGAGGAAGAAGACGATGAATTGAGAAAGAGGGTAGAAGAGTTTATAGCAAAAATTAACAATGAATGGAGACACGAGAAGCTTAAGGCTTTGAATTTAGTTTATTGATTTGATCAAACGAACTTATAAAAAAAATTATAACTGTTTGTAAAAGAGTGATTTTGTATGAATTTTTGTAAAAACTTTAACTTTTGTAACATATTAATCGATATTTTCTGCTCCAATTTGTTTCCATGGTTCACATCTACTGGTTCAATGTTATCCACAACCGAATCGAATACATTAGTTCTAAGATTTTATGGAGAAACGAACACTAGTTAGTTTATCTGTATTTAGCCATAGCTCTGTTGTTTAAACACCGTCGTTTTGTAACCGCGCGCATCTAAATCTGCTTCCTAGAAATTTTCCAGGGACAGAGTTTTTTTTTTTTAATTTATTCTGATTGAGGCTCGATGCCACATGTTCTTCCTGTGAATTCTCGAGACAATGGATTTGGAAATAACCGATATCTTTGCAGAAGATTTCTCCGTTGAAGAATTCGATATCGATTTCGAATTCGACGCTCCTCGACTCTATGATTTCTCCAAACCAGAACTCGATTCAGAAACAGAGGAAACAGAGCTTTGGTTTAAATCAGCCGGAAACTATCCTCCTTCACGTAAGATCTTTGTATAATTTGGGAATGATGATAAAACACTTTATATTCCTGATAATTGTTGTGCCTTTTTCCCTCAGCATTTAGCCTTAATCTGAGATTCGACGAGATCCCCAAACCCATCTCAGATAAATACAACGGTAATTATATATGCAATTCATGTCTTTGGTTTTGTTTTCTTGCAACTCAAGGTTTGTTATGGTCATTTTAGGGTTCATATATTACAACCAAGCTGCTGCTAAATATGTTCCCAAGACGACGCACAAGTCTAAAACCAAACTTTTTTTACGAAAGAACTCAACTTTGACGAGACCCACTGCTTCTTTTTTAGCAAGACAGAACAAACCTCTCGACATTTACTCTCTTCAACTTCTCACAAGGTATAACATATCTCCTCTTAGTTCATTTGTTTTCTTAGCTTCAACTGATTTGATGTTTTTATAGATGTCAGAGATCATTAGGAAAGTTTGATGACAAGATCTCCTCTCTCTTGTACTCTATGCCTCAAACTCAAGATACCAAAAGGCAAAAACTTGAATCCGGCTTCTTGCGGAAGGTGGTGATTAAACATCATCTAAACTCACTGCACTCAATCTCATTTTGTTTTTGAAACTAATCTTATTGAGCTTTTTGAAGCAGGTATCGCGGCTGGAGCAAACTTCATTTGTACACAAGGTTCCAAGGAAGGTAATGCACTTTAAGATTAAACATTACTTGTATTCATTTTCTTGTATTTTATATTTGTATTTGTTGTGGTTTTACAGGTCTCCAAAACCACAGTTCCAAAAGAGCCTAACCTCAAGACTGCTCAAAGGGCAACAAGACACAGGTAAAGAGTCTTTAACATGTTTTGGTTCCTTTAATGGAATGTTTACTACTTCTCTGCTATGAATATCTGTCAGGTTTAAGGCTAATTCAGCACCCGAGCATATCGAGAAATTCAGCTCTACTATGAATAAAACAGTACGTGTGTGCCTAGAGTTTTTTTGTTTCTTTCACTGCCACCTAACTTAGAAGCAGTAACAGAAACAAAAATTCGTTTGCAGGTTCAAGAAACTTCTTCAATATCTTTGTCTAAAAAGAATACGCCTCGCTCTCAAGATTTCCAGGTCTAAAATCTTCTAAAGGACATTTTTTGAAACTCTTTATCATATCACAGTTTAACCAGCATTTGTGTTTTTTCTTCCGTTTCTAGGCGTTTCATCTAAAGACAAATCTTAGAGCGAGGGAACGATCTTCCAATGTAAGTCTCAAACTCGATACCCAAACCATAATTGCTATTTGCTGATCTCTCCTTTCTCCAGCTACAATGATGCTTCTTATTGCAGCCTAAAAAACTACTCACCAACGATCCTGCACACTCCCTAACGTTAGTCCATGAATATTTTATAGATCCCATACCTTTGGTCCTTCTATTGCATTGACTCTAATCAAGACTTCTCACAATGTTCTTTCATGTCTTGTGCAGGTCCAAGTCCGTTGTTTCCAGACAAGCTAGGAAAGTCAAGGAAACTCCCAGCTCAAAGACAAATCGTCGAGTTTATGAATCTAAGATTTGCTTTCTAGACTCAAAGGTGATGCAGGTTTCCTCCCTCAACGAGAACTAGAATCCGTGAAAGGTATTTCAAATTGACATTAAAAACAAAAAAACTCACAAATCTCCTCTTTCTTGATAGACAATACCAAGCAAATGCGGTGAAGCAATCGACATCCAGCATGGAAACAATTTTCCGAGGGTAAGTCACACACACTGCAGGTTGGTTCTTGAAACTGTTACAGTGTTTTCATGGATCATGTCATATCTCTAGATGGAGAACCATTTATCCTCCCCCTACTAATACCGTTGTTTTAGTTCATCAAAGGAATTTGAAGCTCCAAAGGACACAAATTTTCGAGATGAGCCTTTTATTGAATCTCTTAGAAATGTAAGCGTTTATCATCTTCAAATTCCATTTTATTTGTTTTTGTGTAACAAATATTTAATTATGTTTTCATTTCTTACAGCTATGTCTCACTTCAGATACTGATTCAGTCGCGGTACTGTTAGATTAGTTGCTCCTCTTACTCTCTTGTTTCTCAACTACATAGAGATTTTTCAAGACATATATCGTGGTTATAGACATGACTATGAAGAAATCTGAGAGCTTCAATGGGACAAAGATACTCCATGTTAACTGGTATTGAACCTACTGCTTTGATCTGTTCAAACAATGTATTTCCTCGTGGTATTTGGACCAAACAACACATCTCCATCAAACTACATTCTAACCGGAGCTTGGATTTGTAGTGCAGGACGTTCACCCGGGAAGTCCCCAATCGCTCCTTAAGATTCACATATGTAGTAGTAGACATATAAGTGCCCTTAATTAGATGATACAAATTTCATAACTGTGCAATGCTTGTGTTAAGACGACATTTAAAAATTGTACATAATCTGAATACACAACGTTATAGAAATACGCATTAATGGAAGTGTGCATTAAAGAGGAGATTGAAAGACTTTTAACGAACTCGTGAAGCTAACAAATAACTTCACCTACTCTTTCACCCATACCATGTTCTTGTCTTTAATGCCTTCAATGTACTCCCCTATCCCAAAACGCCCCTCATACTATTCTTAAATCACATAAAAACCTGCCCCTCCCATTTTCCTTGCCACGCAGGGAAACAAAAAGAGTAAAAATAGGGAGCCCTAAAAGTTAGTATCTTATAAGCTACTTTTGGAGATATCATCACGGAACTGAACAAACCACTGCGGGGTTGATGTATCTGAAGAGAGGCTCTCACGCCGTTCTTCACCTCCCTGCTGCAGTTTCACAGGAGAAGGTAATTTCTTTGGAGGTGGAGATGGGAGAAGAGAGAGCAGAACTCGAGAGACCTCCTGCATTGTGGGCCTCTCCAAAGGGTTTCGCTTGGTGCACAAGAGAGCCAGCTGAAGTGTCTTCTTGATGTGGCCTGAGTCCACGCAAGTTACTAACACCTCGGCATCAACCGCTTCCATCACTGTGTTATCATCTGCCTTCGTCAGTATCTGCAACATAAACAAAATGATATCTCAATGTATTTAAGAACAGTCTTGTGTGACACTATCTTCAAATTCATACCATTTGATGCAAGTTGGCCTCGTTATCCACAGCCTTTTTCCCGGTCAGAAGCTCAAGAAGGACAACACCGAAGCTGTAGATATCAGACTTCTCGTTCAGACGCGAAGTTCGAGCATACTCTGGGTCGATATAGCCAATGGTTCCAAGGACATAGGTTGAAGCATAGGTTTTGGTGGCTGGTATACTCTTGGCAGTCCCAAAATCTGACAAACGCGCATCAAAATTCCCATCAAGGAGTATGTTTGATGACTTGATGTCCCGATGGATGATCCTAGGAGTGCAGTCATGGTGAAGATATGCAAGTCCTTGCGCAGCTCCAACGGCTATCTTCAGCCTTGTTTCCCAGTCAAGCTTCACTTTCTTCCCAAGCCCTACATAATACAATCACTACTTTTAATTACTGCAAATCTAGATAACAGGTTTGATAAGTATGTAATTGACCACAGAGAAGAAAAACAGCAAACCATGCAGAAGGTCCCATAGCGAGCCATTTTCCATGTAGTCGTAGAAGAGGAGATTGCCAAAAGGAGACAAGGCGTATCCATGCAAGCTCACAATGTTTCTGTGTCTGATACTCCCAATGGTCTCGAGCTCTGTCTCAAACTCGCGTAAGTTGTGGGGAAACTGATTGTAGATTCGCTTAATGGCAATAGGTCGGGAACTTTTGGAGGTGCACTTGTAAACCGTGCTAGAAGCACCGTATCCAATGATGTATTTTTCGCTGAGATTCTCTGTAACTCTCATGATATCATCAAACGTGTGAATAGCCATGTCCATGTGAAGAATCACCAGCTTCGTTGACCCTGAAGGTTCCATACAACACTAATCATGATGCTGCTGTGAATTCTAATAAAATGAAAAGATAAGTAGAGAGAAACGATGAGGTCAAGACCTTCAGATTGTTTTGTAGAACCTTTCAAGACTTGCTTCTGCAGCTTTGACTTGTAAACCGCAATGAATACCATGCATACGAGAGTAATGAAACCGAGAACCATACATATCACAGCAGCTCTGGTGAATACTGTCAAGGGCAAGAAACGTCCAATGAAATTTTTTTAGAAACCTTTCAGTTAAAGACAATGCAATAGGATAAATGCAGATTCATATACCTTGTGACTTGGGCAAAGAAGGACCGCAGATTGATCCAACCCAGTTCCCGCAGAGAAACGGATTTTCAACGAAGCTATAGACAAAATGATAGATTTGGTATACTGATCATTTGACCAGTTAAGAGAAGTGCAAATACTGCGAAGCTTATACCTGGCCGGGGCAAAACGTGAAAAATTCTTCATGGGTGGGATAATTCCAGATAGATTGTTGAAGGAGATGTTCCTATGATGTATATGGAGAGAGCATGATTAAGATTTGAATACAGAAACGATCATAACTGAAGCAATTTGTACACATCTTGTTGTAACAAAAGAACACATACAGATTGACAAGACTGAAGCAATTTGTTAGCTGATCCGGAATTTTCCCATGAATCTTGTTGTTGTTTAGGATTCTACAAAAAAAAAATAGTAATTGAAATTATTGAATAAAATGATTTCTCTATTTAATATGTAATGCAGAGAAGTGATAGTTTACTTACAGAGAGTTAATGTTCTGCAACTGGCCAAGTTCAGTTGGAATAACACCGGCCAGAAAATTGAATGATACATCGCTGAGAAGGAAGGAAAAAAGTTTTTAACTAGAAAGATTTTATCATAAAAAACTAACATTTGAGCATAAGAAAAGCTTTTACATGATCTGAATGCTACGGAGGTTGCCAAACTCGGCAGGTAATGGCCCATTGAGATGATTTCTGCTCAAGTTTCTGATTATTAAAGCAAAACAGAAATCAACAAGTCAAGAGTTAATGCAATAGCAATGCAGCTTCAGGGGTTGATGAAGACATACAATATGAGAAGATGCTCAAGATCACCAACTGTTAATGGTATTGACCCTGAGAAGTTGTTGCCAGACAGATCCCTGAAACCAAAGTTTGTATAAGTTGGTCCACATCAATACATGACGAGCGAGGATGTAATGCAGCGGAAAATAACATACAATGTATCAAGATTGACAATATGGCCAAGCTCGGCAGGTATTTTGCCCTTGAAACTGTTTGAGGAAAGATTCCTGCAATTTAAAGCATTGAATCAAGATAGACAGAGACTAATAATAGTTCAGATAATCATACTGGCTATGCAATCTATGAAGCTTACAGATAAGTCAAACTTCCAAGATTCCGGAATCCAAGTGGTATAGTTCCACTCAGTAAGTTCCGATGCACATTGCTGAACACAAGAAAAGCACAATAAGATTTCATAAGAGAAACACCAAAAAAATATATATAGAGAGAGAAAGAAGCATAAATAGGGAAAGGGTTCATCTCATATCTTACAACTGATTCAAGGCAGCACAGAAACTAATGTTAGATGGAATCGGCCCTACTAAATGGTTGTTTGCGAGATTCCTACATTGAAACGTTACATCAACCAGCTTATCAGAGGATTAAAATTTGAGCCTCATGAAGGATAAAAACTCACAGTTCGAACAATTGTTCGAGCTTCCCAAGCTCAGGTGGGATGCTTCCCACTAGTTCATTATCATTTAGTTGCCTGCATTAGTAACCCATCAAACAATAAGCATAAAATTTGAGTGAACATATATTGGAGTTTCAAACTTTAATCTTACAAATAGCTCAGTCGTGACATATTGCCAAGCTCAGGTGGGATTGATCCAGTGAGGTTGTTGCCATGGAGATACCTATTTTCAAGAATAGAAATTATCCATATATGCGAAGATTTGAACACATGTGCATGACACACAGTGAGAAGAGAGGAAGAGACTCACAGCTTTCCAGTAAAGGAGAGGTTCCCAAGAATGGGTGGGATAGGCCCAGTTAGTTCATTGTCACTCAAATCCCTGGGAATAGGAAAAGTTTCTTTCACTTAGTCAGGAGAGTAATAGACAAGACCAAAAACAAACAAGCATTTAATTATGAAGAAGACATACAAAACAGCAAGAGCCTGCATCAGACCAATCACTTCCGGGATTCTACCAGTTAGCCTGTTTCCTTGAAGGGACCTGCAAGAGAACCCAACATCATTTTACCATACGAAATGCTTAAACAAGACAAAGAAGTGGTAATCTAATAATTACTTACAGAGTAGCTACTTGGAGGAAACCGATATTGTAGGGTATTACTCCAGTAATCTGATTATAAGATACATCCCTAAAAATGCAAGAGACGAATAAGTCCACCCGGGTTCAGTGCTGAATACTTATTTTATAAGGAGAATACACGTACAGTATCTCAAAGCTTGTGCAATTGCCAATGCTCTCCGGGATAGTTCCAGTTAGGTTGTTGCCTCTCACATCACTAACAAGTAACAACAACAAACATTCACTTACAACTTGTTTTATATTCAAGGTTAAAAAAGAGTAGATGTAAAATACAATAGAGAGCTGAATCGGAACCACTTACAAGTACCACAATCCAGTAAGTTGACACATATCAGGAGATAATGTGCCAGTTAACATATTTCCACGCAACCCTCTGCAGATTGAATACATCACAATCAGAAAATAAATCCATGGATCCCTTATCAAATTAAGATAAGTAGATGAACTTACAGATACTGTAAAACCTCATTCCAGTAAAGTAACCTCGGTATCTCACCGGTTAGCTGGTTTCTAGCAAGGTCACTGCAGAATCGTAAGAAAAATTGTAATCGACGCAATGATCACTGTGTTTTCAATATCTTACTTCATAAATCGATTGCATCATTATGAAACCCACATGATCTTAAGGTTTGGAATCTGGGTTAAGGTTGCTGGGATTGGTCCTGTGAGCAGGTTATCCTTTAGTTTCCTGCATGAGCACCAGGGTGAAACAGTTAACAAAAACAAACGCAAAAACAGGCAAAGGGGACACAATAATAAGAAAGAAAAGAAGACATACAGACACTCCAGCTGTTTGAGTTTAGAGATTGAAAACGGTATGTCACCAAACAAAGAGTTAGTGGAGAAATCCCTGAAACAAGAGAGGTTTTTGTTTAGATTACAGAGATTAAATTAGTTTGATTAACTTGAGAATTACAAACAATTGACAAAACTTACACGTAAGCAAGAGAAGCACAGTTTCCAATCTCATCAGGAATTTGACCACCCAGTTTATTTCCTTGCAAGTCTCTGTTATTGACAAAGACAAGAGCTCCATAAGGATATAACAATATAACATCATGTATCTTCTTTGACTTATAAATTTAAAAAGAGAAGAGAAGGCAAACATTGATTGCAAATTCCTCAAATCTCCAAGGGACGGTGATATCTCCCCTCCAAGATTTAGATTGGACAGATTACTTCCACCAGAAAATACAAAATGTCAAAATCAGAAAAAAAAAAATCTGAATCAAAGGCACAAATATATAACCAAAAGAAATGAGAGAGGAAACGATGCTTACAGAGATGCAACGGAGAGGCTAACGTTATCACAGTAGACACCTCGCCAAGAACAAAAGTCGTTGTTGTGAACATCATCCCAATCAAGAAGCATATTCGCCACGTTGCTGAATGAAGCTTTTATCGCCATCAACGCTTTTCCTGTGCAAAATCGAAAGCTTTTAATACTACTTGGAAGATTTTAAACGGATAATAGTCAATGGTTACATATAAACCCACATGCCAAAACTACATCCCATTAGATTAGTACTATTTCACCTCGGAACCAAACAGAGCCCAGGACTTATCATCACCATATATCTGGGAATACTAAAGTAAGGTTTTTTTAAGCACGTATCAAATGATTACTGGGTAGAAAAAAAGGTTTCATTTTTTGCTTTCTCGGGAACTAACAGTATTTGAAGATACAGATTTATAGATATGATCTCTTCAGAATCAAACAGACGCATTTTCAAGTTCTCATAAAGCTCTGTCGAAACCTAATTTCTGGAAAAATCAGTCAGAGATTCGTGAGAGCTCTTTTGTGAGCTCACCATCAGTACCAAAAATGATAGCTTTTGATAAACTTTCTCACCCCAAAATCGATTGTTTAGTAAATTCACGAGAATAGACAAACAAAAGACATTTCGAAAAAGAGTAAGAACCTTCATCGTTCATTGGAGAAACATCACCAATCAGCATGAAAACAACCATTCCCAAACATAAAAACAAGCCTTTCATATTCTCCATCCTCCTCATCTTCTTCTTCTTCAGAGGTAACAACAAGAAACTCAGGAAAATAAGAAACAGCGACCAGAATCTTTGTTCTTTTTAAGGAAAGCCAGATCCTTTTAAAGTTTCTTGCAAGAAGCGAAGTTCAAACTAGCAAAAAGGTACAAAGTGGTTCTGCCATTGTTGGGAGAGAAGTGAGAAATGAGAGAGAGGGGACCGACACAGGCGATTAGCGTGAACTGGAAGGAATGCAGAGCAGAGATGTTTAAAGAAGAGAGAGAATTGAGAGAGAGAATTGAGAGAGAGAACAGTCTAAATTACTAGAGAGCTGAGCTCCGACGCCATGAGAGAGAAAAATCAAAACTTTAGTACTCCTTATTAGACAACGACAAATTATGTCAGAACCTATACATACACTTATATGTATTTCCGCATTTGCTTTGTGTCATCACTTCGTACGTAAAACTCTGCTAAAACATCTCCGATCATCTTAATGACACAGATCGAAATGATTAGAGTAGTATTAGTTAACGGCAAGGTAACGGCGTTTGGTGTATTAAACGGAGATTTATTGTTCGTATGATTTGACGGCGAAGGCTTTACAAGAAAAAACGCCGTTTTCCAATGCAAGGGGAAAAAAAAATAACGTCTTTTAAGGGTCCGGTGAAAAGACATTCTTCTGTTAGGATAAATCCCGTTGAGGCGCGCGTGGATCAGAATTTAAATTGATCCAACGGTCGATGGATTGCTTACTGTAAAAGTTATCATGGACTGCGATGTAGAGAATTAAGCCATGCTCTTCCTTGTGAATTTTAGTTAATGCTCTGATAGTGATTGGGTATATAACAAACCAGAAACCGGTTTGAGTTAGTGATATCCTTTTATCGACCTTCTCGGTCAAGATTTGTCTTTTCTTCTTTTTGAACTTTCCATATTTTTATAGTTTTTCATGCTTTGATAAATTTGAATAAGATTTGTCTCCTTTGATACAATGGCCATATCGATCAAATCTTTGTTTTCTACCTTGTTAGTACTTTGATGGGATGATTAATTTTGGCATCGATGTTGTACCACTGGCTAGGTCGTATAAGTTGGTAGAACTGTGGATTGTAATAAATAAAGGAATATAAAATCAATAAATAAAAAATGAACAGTAGTTACACTGTAGAATCAATGTTTTAAAAAAAGAGCAGAGATCGTGTCTAAAGCTATCATAGGATAGCCTCCGTATAAAGCTGTTACTCTTTCTCTATCGAAACTGTCTTCGTTTTGTTTAGCGTTTTGTTTATTTTTTTCTTTATTTAGGGTTTTGATTATTTCTGCTTACTTTTGTTTCTTGTTATAATTCTTAAGTATTTCATATAATTGTATTGTACCCAATGTTAGATAATTGTGTTGATAAATCTGATGTTTGGAAGATAAACATAGTATCTAACTTGATAACACTGTTCACCAAATCAATAAGTAAATACCAGTATGAAAATTATGAACTATATATTTCAATTCATAAAATTGTATATGTACTAATAAGACGTATTTGTACAATTGATTCGGCGAAACAAACAAACGAGAGCCTTCATGTGGGAATACTAAACCGATCCATCGTAAATGAATACTAATTTGCTTAGACTTTAGAGCTAACATGTAAAATTTTTATGATCACATTGAAAAAAGGTTGTGAATTGACGGATCAGGTTCAAGTCAGACCGTAGGGCTCACAAGGTATCCGGAAAATATTTAATCAAACCCCAACCGTCCGATTAGACCGATATTTGATCTCGTCGGTTCTCGGTTGCCCAAATGATTTGGCAGCTTCCTTTGAGGCAAATCTCACATCTCTCCTCCTTCCATGTTCCGACATCAAAAACAAAACAAAATTGAATTTTCAAATTTCAAGATTAAGTTTATAAGGTAACGTATACAGTCGAAAGATATATCGAATTACGTTTGGTCTTCTTAGCTTAATATGGACCGACCGTATCTTCTTCGTCGCTGGTTCCGATCTTGGTTCCTTTGTGTTGTACGACCTACTATAGTCAAACTTTTAGATATATATATATATATACACGTGTATATCGTAAAGGGCAAATCACAAGAAGAGTAATATTGTTGGATTATAAATTTATATCATAACATAGTACTGCGCTTAATTAAGGACTAATCACTTGTTCACGTAGCTCTATTTGTGTTTAATCTAGCTCGTATTATTGAATCCTTGTAATTAGTTTCTTAACTTTCAATTTCCCTTGTTGGCGGACCATAGAACTTCGCGGATCCACTTTGCTAGAGAATAAGTGTTTGTTTACAATATTTAGCCTAAAACATCTCGTTCATATAGCGAAGCAATATGAAAATGTTACAATCTTAAAACCAAAAAAAGAAAAAAATTGTTACAATCTAAGTGTTCAAGTGTTCTTTTTAAAAATCCTCTATGAGAAAATGCATCAGTATATTACTTTATTTGCTTCTCCACTACTTGTTCCAGTGAGTTCAATTTCGGACCACATGCACATGCGAAACTCATAAATATCAAACCAAGATGGATCAGCCTAATTTTAGATTTATTTGGTCAATGCCATGACTTAAATTTCTCTGTATATAATATCATTGCCGCGACCATTTTCAACTTCAACACTAAAATCAGCCCTAAAATCAGTAGACTCGGTGACCATTAAATAAAGAGTAAATCTACATAGAGATAAAAGGAGATGACGCTCGTATATCCACATAAATACATGATATACAATACAAGTCTTGTGGAGGTTCAGCTATATAAGCAACTCTAGGCTTTTAGACTCGAACGGTACAATGTTCTAATATGTTAGAAGACCACTCTGCACGCATTCTACAGTATGTCTAAAACTAGACCAATTCAATTATTATTTTATTGTTATGCCCACTCTTAAAAATTCATATTGCTATTGCGTCGTAATAATAAATGAGGTGCGGCGTTAGGCTGTAGACTTGTAGTGGTGTGGTTACTGTTGTTAGAATCGGAAAGTTACTGAACATGACTTCTAGACTTCTTGTGAATTATGATTTGTCTGGACTAGTATAGTCAAAATATTGAATTAAATTTTTAAATAGTTAAAGAAATTAGTGAATACAAAGTATTTTTGTTACTTAATATAAACTGCTGGTGTGTCAAACACATTTCAAGGTTTTCAGAAATGGTTTATGCATTTTTAATTTTTTATCAACAAATTGTATTTTCTATTATAAACACACGATTATATTGGTTGAGGAAAAACATTATATACAGTGAAAAAAAAAAGTGACTAATAAGAGATTTTTTAATCAAGTAACTGACTTTGATCATACCCACATGCATAATCACTTTTTTGTGTTTGTTTTGCAATCAAATCGCTAATTCAGGCGAGCATTTAATTACATTTATATAGCATAGCTTAAGCTTACAGTAAAGAGCCAATCAGAGAAGACAATTAGACAAGCGTGGACTTTATCGGATCCACGTGGCATGATAGAACAGGCCTAATGCATGTAGTAAAAGCTGGGACAAAAGCTGTGAAGGTGGTTTGGTCTGAATGCATTGGAAGTAAGTTTAACATACAGTATGTTCTAAACATTTAAAATATTTGCTCCTGTTAGATACGAATTTTGTATTCAATTTTTTTTTCCTTGAATGTAACATTATATTAATCTCTCTGTGAACTTGATTAACCCTTTAATCTTAAAATTTAAAACTAACTTCTTGTATTTTTTTTGATAAAATCTAAAAAAACTAACTTATCTTGATCGAATGTGATTGTAAGCGAGTAAAAAAGAAACAGTCCAAAAAATTATTATGGACATTCATTAGAATTAATTAAGGTTTCAACTCAAGGTAATTATCTCTTTACAAAATATCTATTTTTTTCACTCTAGCTAGGTCAAATCAAATATAGTATATATCTCCCACACCAAAATTTATGTGCAGTCGTAATCCACACAATTCGAATCGTCGAGGACATAATGTTGCCATCAACACAGCATTAAAATAGGGAATTGTAAAAAGGTTTATCTTAATTCTATTTTCTTTAACTCTTAACTTCCCATATTTCATCTTTCGCCTCTCCATATATATTTGTAGTGTTTTAGCATAAAATTTTAGTACTTTATAACCAATTTCAAATTAATGCAGTTCTGAATAATAATTTAAGATGCAATAATGGTCGTCTCATATCTTCATTGGCTCGTTGCTAGTTTGCTAGCGGTACCGTGAAGGATCTGCCACTTTGTTTGCAAAGCCTACATCTTACCCAATTTTGGGCCCAACAGTCACCAATACACTAAAAACTAAAAAAGGTATAAAACCAAGTACTATGTGTCGGGGGGCGTTAACTACATCTAAAAGCCAAGGCCCAAGGGAGTAAACTTGGCTGTCATATGTTGATTTTCTTGTGTGAAATAGTTGTCTTTTTTTTTTTTTTCAATTCTTCAGTTGGTTCTAAAGAAACAAACATCGATGTTCTGAAAGTTAGGAGTGATATATATTATGACGATAATAACAAAAATTATTTCTTTGTTTGCAAATAGCAAATTTACTTGTTTCTTTCAAACTCATATGTGACGTGTCAACGGGAAATTTTCAGAAACTTCGTCTATAAAAACAGAACTGAATTAATTTATTGTTTTCGAAAAAATATACTTTTGCATTTCAGTGGATTGTTTCCATGTGCCAAGTGTCCATGAGAAAATTAATCACAGCTGATGACAACGAACATCATGCATTTATAATTTTATATAAAACCCTCTCGATAGCCTCTCTATCAATCTCACTCTGTCTTGATCACTTTACACATAGATCTCTATTCTAAAATGATGTTCCCTTCTCTCTCTTTCTCCTTTCTCTTCTTCGCCTTCATCTTCGTGACGCATGCATTCGACCTCAGCCTCATCCAGGTTCTTCTTGTTTTCTATTTTCTGGTTAACAAAAATTCAAGAACTGGTTTTATTGCTGAATATTTTTTCCGTGAAAATTCTGTAGATGGAACAGAGAACATGTCCATACACGGTGGTTGTCATGACGAGCTGCCTCTCTCCGGAGGTGACAAGGGATCAGATCAGTATCGTTTTTGGCGACGCCGACGGTAACAAGGTTAATAAATTCGATTTCTCCATTTAACAAATTCCGGTTTTACCGGTTCGATTCGGTTGAGATCATCCTTTTATTTATTTAGTTCTCAATCTTTATTTGCTCCCAAGTGGTATAATGGTTGAAAGATTATGCTTTATTTGCCTGATGCAACTGCATGTGTACTCTATGCATGTAACTTTAATTGAAGTATTTTCAACATTACACATCCTCGTTGTTTTAGGTCTATGCAACGCAATTAGGCGGTTCGGTAAGAGGATCAGGGAAACTGGGGAAGTGTTCAACGGACACATTCCAAGTGAAAGGTCAATGTCTCAATAACCCTATCTGCTCTCTCTATATCAACCGGACTGGACCCGACGGTT
This sequence comes from Cardamine occulta, assembly GCA_028015245.1. Lineage (NCBI taxonomy): Eukaryota > Viridiplantae > Streptophyta > Magnoliopsida > Brassicales > Brassicaceae > Cardamine > Cardamine occulta. The sequence continues at coordinate 2,444,050 of CM051385.1, forward strand.
GGATCCCGGAGTCTATTGAGATCTACTCAGAAGGTTCAAAGTCCGTTAAATTTGATTTCACCAAGAGCGTCCTTCATGACACTTGGTACGGCCACAACAACTGCAGCTCTACAGGCCGGCCACCGTCTCCCGATCTGCCTCCGCCTGAATTTCCACCGGAGACACCTGCGTTACCACCGCCGCCTCCACCTCATCGGCCTTCGGCTGCTTCAAAGCGTGGAGATGGTGAGAGTGCTTTTCTTTTGTTTGCCATTGCCACTGCCACTGCGATCTCCACAATGGTTGCTTAATAATTCTCCTTGTTTCGAATATTTTGTTTGTTTTCGTTTGCTCCAGGCTCAATGTTGTTTTAGAGACCACAATATATTACTTATATTATCGAGTATGTATGCATGAGTTTCTATTTAGCTTTGATTATTGGGACCAACTTTTAAGAATGCATTTCAAAGCAATGGCTTAATTAAGATTCAATCTGAACAGTTAGACTTAATTACAAAATTTCCGCCAATAATCTATGACCCTAAAGAATTTTTTTTACTGTATGTAGAAAGTTTGGTTTTGACATAGTAAAATTAAAAATGAGGTTATGCTTCACCCTTTCTATATCTTCACAACACCCATCGAATGTTTTGGATAGAATTTCCAACGACAAAGAAAGAAGCAACCACAAGACATTTAAGCGATATAAATTAATGTTGTCACACCGCTTCAACGCCTCGTGTTATCTTAAAGTCTCTCACGCTCTTTCTCTTCCTTTCTTTTCAAATTTGATTAGCTTATCTCTGTCATTGACGATTTACCGTTTAGTTTAATTTATAATGTTTTATGATTTAGCGTTATTGTTAAACAGCATTTTCTTAAAACATATATAGAAAATTTTGCTTTTATATCAAAAAATTATATATTTATATATACACACTAATATGTGATCATATATATATTTAGGCGGACCAATAGATTCGAACAAATACGCTCAAGTGTTTTAATATGATCTTATTGAGACAAACAAGAAAAGTAACATAATGTGGACAACAAACCTAGAAGCATAATTGATTTCTTTTCACGGACAACATATATTCACTTGACTTTTTATTTTATTTGTATTTTTTTAATTCAATGACTTTATTTGTATTTTTTTATTCAATGACTTTATTTGTATATAATATATTGAAGTATGTTGAAAATAGGAATGCATGGAGTTTGTCTGGTAGTAGTAGGTGGAGGTCATGGGAGAAATGGCGCCACGTAACCTGAGTCATGTTGTCTTTCTGCTTTCACTTGTCTACTCTTCCCTTTAGACAAATTTCTTCTTTTTAAGGACTTTCTGCTTGAACGTGTCCTTGAACTTGAACTTAAATTGAGGCCAAATTTGAATTGTATTCCTTCTGATTTGTTTGTTTCTTTGTTTCAGTAATGTGGAATATATTGTGTTTTAAGATCTACAGCCGTTACGTTCTTTTAGTTAGATCTACAGACCACCAACCAACTCGAACCAAAAAGACCATTTTGTGGCTGTTAAAATACTAAATAACCCAAACTATAATGGTGAAATATATGTAGACTCTATAAAAATTGATTACTAACAGTCTCTTGATCGTATATGAATTATTAGAAGCACTACATAGATTTTAAAAGATATTCTTACAATTAAACGTCGTCATGCATAAAATTCAAACAAGACTTGGTAAAAGTATTATTTACTGAGAAAAATAAAAGGAAATACATAATTTTTTCAATCATTAGAGTTCTATTAAAAGTTTGTTTTTGTAAAACGTTAATGATTAGTCTAATTTCATTCTCAAGAAGTTAGTAAATTACTGTAAATAAATGAAAGAAGCAGCAAGGTTTAACACGTAGACACAAGTCTTTGCTATATCTCTTCCTTCCCCTCCGCAGTGATGTCAAGAAGCACAAGAATGGCGTCCTTGCAACTCCCCACCTTCCTCTGTTTCATCTTCCCAATACTCTTCTCTGTTTCTGGATCCATCGTCTCAAAGCCTCCTCATGCCACGGAAACCTTCAATGTCAGCCTCATCAAGGTTCTGTTTTCTTAGATCCCTCTCTGGGAGTTTTATCATTTCTTTCCGGTATACGATTTTCTCCATCTGATTGTGTATATATTTGCTGAGGATGCAGAATTTTGAAAGCTGTACTTACACAGTGATCATCTCAACGAGCTGTATTTCACCAAGGTACACACGAGACCAGATCAGCCTAGCCTTCGGCGATCGCTACGGAAACCAGGTTAGATTATGCTCTGTATTTGATGAATAACTCCATGCTTTAGACTCCATAATATGTTTAAGAAAGAGACAAAAGTTTCTACACATCTTCGCTTGTTTTTTTTTTTTTTTTTTTAAATCAGGTATATGCACCGAGGCTTGATGACCCAGGGACAAGAACATTCGAGCAATGTTCATCCGATACATTTGAGATAAACGGACCATGCGCATACCAGATCTGCTATGTGTATCTCTACAGGTCTGGTCCAGATGGTTGGATCCCAGAGAGTGTTAGGATTTTTAGTTATGGCTCCAAAGCAGTCACCTTCTCTTACAACACGCATGTTCCTGAAAGCATATGGTATGGTCATAATTACTGTAACAGCATCTCACGTTCTAATTCCCTAGCTTTCGGTCTCCGAAAGCTCATACTTGTATAGGGCTTGCTACATTGCTTTGGTAAGTTGACATTGCTCCCAATATATGTAGAATAATGTCTGGTGAGTGAAACTTGTAGTATGTGTAGATTTTATTAGCGGTAAAGGCAAATCTCTGATTGACCTTCCTACTCATAGGCTCAATACAGTTGAACATTATAGGCTCATACGAATACACTAAAAGGCCCATGAAGTTTGAAACTTCCGGCTTTTATCTATATAGCTAAGCCCAATTGAAAATGCCAATCAATAGACGCCAAGGCCTAATTTAAATCCACTTCTAGAAAAGCCCAAGTTTCAAGAAGGCCTAGTACTCCAATTGTTGTCTTAAGTGCACTCCGAGAATGAATTGGGGAAGACACACCAAAAATGAATTCGACTTGATTCATAGATGAACAACAAAGTGGTATCACGTCGTTCGAAATCAACCTCAAATGCAATTTGTTTGTAATACACTAATACTTCATATGAAAGAAAGAAAATAGACGACTAATTTTCCACAACGTTCCAAACTAATAATAATTACCATCATAATTCATAAAACATAAAAGAAATCACAACAATCCAAATCGCATGTATCTATAACATCCAATGGATCGAAATTCAAGAAATCATTTTAAAGTAATAATATAAGAACCCTTTCCTCGACGTAATCTCTGGCCATCGTAATTTAGTTTTTCGTTGAAGACAAAGATGACGGAAATGACAAAACGACCCGAGGTATAAACAATAGGACATGTAATCTCTTACGTAAGCATAAAGTTAAATTAAGGAAGAATACAATCTTAACATTGGCATGTAAGAAAAAAACAAATTAGTTAAGATTGGGCATAGCGAGAAACATTTAGAAATATTATTTTTAGGGACGTACGTATCAAGGTGACAAATAACTAAAAAGAAAAAGAAAAGGGCGAAGTACGTTCGAAGATGGATATGTATACACTATTGCGTATTACTACTACTATTAACAAGTAATAAAACTTTTTAAAACAAAAAAATCAAGTTGTAAACTAGAGAAGAAAAATCTGTCATTTTCGTTTTTTTATATTTGAAATACTAAATAATATAGTTACTCTTAATTAAGTCATTTGTTTTACCACAAGGTTATAGTTCCTACGTTCACTGCTTTTTTGTACTACACTAAAATTACTAAATGGCCTGTGCGTGGAGCCATGGATGCACGACAATGTCTGCTTGGTATATAAATAACAAATATACGGGAAAATGTGTTTTGGAATGTAGCTTTTGAGTTTCCCGTATTTGTACCATCTTATTCGGCAACATACAACAGACAATTTTTTTAAAGAAAAATATCTTAAAGATATGATCTAATAACATATTCTGACATGTATCATTAAAATGTAATATGACAAAGAGATCTTTATTTTTTCAACAATATTGAAAATACAATATATTTGTCTTCTTACATTATTTTTGTTTTGTCTTAACTTTTTCTGCGTTCACATTAGTAAAAATGTAGTTAGGATTTGAACGGTCAAAAAAAAAAGAAAACAGTGAAAAAGACCAATACATATCATTGTAGTGTATAACAACAAATATTAGCATATCACTGTAAGAAAAAAGAAATATTTGTTAGAAATGAAAACTATATATCCGGTTCGAAAAGGAATACAATAGCCTACAATATATCCGTTATTTATTTATAAGAAATTAGTAGAAATCACAAAAAAAAAAAAAAACTCATTACAAGAAAATATCCTAAAATTTGCATAAAATTATGTTATTTGAAAAAAAAAATCTGTAAAAATAGATTGAGGCCCAAATGCTTTGTTTACCACAGTTACATTCTATATTAGTAGGACCGAGGGAGCTGATTGAAACGATACCAAAGTGTGAGATATCGAAGATCTATTGTTGTGATAGTGAGAGAGCAACAAGCTATCCATCGGTGCATGTTACTTCACTTGCTGGACCATTTGTTTTTAATTGCAAGGTTGCGAATTTATTTGTTTTGTACTATAAATTTATAATCCATTCCAAGAGAAGAAAAACAGAGAGCAAGGGGGAAAACACTAAATAAGACCTAAAACGATGTCGTATAGCTCGACAGGATAAAATATCACTGTCGTGAAGTGTGTTAAAATGAGACGGCAGAAAAAAGACAACAGAGAAGCACGTGGAGCACGTGAAGAGGGCCTGTTTTATGATATGAGTGGTAGGGGATGGCCCATTGGGCCTTTACATATTTATTTATACGTGCAATCAAACAAATTTCACGTTTATGTGGATTTGTCCTTTCCTATAGTCTATTTACGGGGACTTTTATATTTTAATGGTTCGTAGGAGTTAGTAAACTTAAAATCCAAAAAAGTCACATGTTATTTGATAATTAATTTCTATTTCAAAATTATGCATTATTCGTTTAACAAAATTTTAAATAATAGTTGAAACATAGTACTCCTTTAGTATATTGTGTTAACTTTTTAATTAAAATTGTTGATAGATTTAAAAGTAGTTTACAGTGAAAAGAAAAAATGAGGGAAAACCTTGTTTTTGTAAAGTTTACTTGATCGATTTTCAAAATACATATTTTTAATTTTAAAATGAATGAAGATTTCCAAATTCTACTTTTATTTCTAAATCGGTAAAACCATTAAACATGTTTACTCGTTGGTATTTTGTTTCTTATTCCAGATTTAATATTGATAATTTATAATAATATAGTCCTTTCCCGTAAGTCTAATTCCTCGTTGGTATCAGACTCAGTTAAATAAATCCAATAAAAGATTTGTACTCGTTGGTATTCTCTCTTTTTTTTTTTCTTGGGCAAAATGGCATTCTCTCTTTTCATGACAAAGTTTTATATATAATTTAAACTTTCCGAATTTATAATTCATAATTAACTGGCTACGAATTGATTAGTCTGTATCGTTTATATATTACTCACAATAAATTTATATTGTAGTTTTACGGTGGCATATAAATTTATAAAATAAGATAATCGAAGACCACCCCATTTTTTTTTTTTCTGATCATCGTAGAATCTATTTCGAAGAAAATAAAAGAAGACGACAAAAGCAAGTACATTGTCTTCCTACATGGCACAAGTACAATTATCCAAATCTCCAGATACATTTAGCGTTACACACAAAAACCAGTTAATGGGATCGATTTCTTTTTCTTTTTCTTGCGGTAGATATGTATTTCTCTCAAATGGAATCTAAAATTCGTGTGGAGTCATAAATGGCTAATCTAAAATTCGTGTGGAGTCATGAATGGCTAGTGGAATCAGCAAATAATATTCAAACGAAATTATTAATCCATTTATATATATTTTCCTCATTTCTAAGGGGGCCAGTTTTTGGCTGTATTTTATTTTTTTTGTCTTTATCCCTTATTCAATGTTCGGTCTTTATATATTTAAAACTCGATTGCAGCTTGTCAGAGTAATGACACGCAGCCTTCCGTTTCTTTTTCTTCTACGTTTCCTAAATAATGTTTTATTTTTATTATGCTGTATACGTCTATCTTAGTCGATAGTTAATACAGGTTTCTTTTGATTTCTGACATATATAAATATTTTTTACCCAAAAAAATATATATTTATGTACAAATATATATACAAAAATATTATGCGTTATAATACATTTGCCCAATAATTACTCTCTAGATCTATTCAAAATGATAAACTTATCAAACTTTTGCACTGAATATATAATCTAAAATGATCCAATGAAGGAGAAGTAAGTTGTAAATAGTGAATGAGTTTAAGAAAAAATTCTGACTCTGAACGTTCACAAAATTTAAGAGGACACGTAATTTTCAAGATGTCTTATTAAGATTTTATATTTGAGGACATTTTTTATATGTTTAGTAGTCCATTTGTCGAACTTGATTCCACTTGGTCTTGTTGACAACCTTGATATCGACACTTCGGATTTGTTTTTTTTTTATGTGCGTTTTTTTTTTCAAACTGGCTAAAACTCTTTTACTTCAATCCAAACCTACAAATTGCACATAAACTAATATTTTTGTCAAAGATTTAATATGTGTGCTAGGTTCGTTGAATTTTTTTTGTTACTATATTTAATATAGACAATCTAGAATCAACATGGTGCTATGGCCTTTTAATAGTATTATCGTAAAAATGTTTCTTTTTTATTTTGTACACATATTAAAAATATACCATATATAAATTAACATTCAAGAACATAAAAATCATTATATACGAACCAAAAATGATAAGTCGATCCAATGGAGTAAATATTTATTTAATTATTTGCTACTTTTATTTTACGACATACAATATAAAGCAAGATAATAAAATAAAAATAAAAATAAAAATAAAAGTCTCATTTTTTTTTTTTTGGTAAAACAACAAAAGTCTCCTTAACAACTCTTGAACATCTTTTCTCTCTTGTCTCTTAAGAAAAACCATGAAAGCTCTTTACATATCTACAAGTCACCTGACCTGGGCCACAACATTGTCTCCTCATCGGTTTAGAAACTTATTCTGTTCTTAAGCCAAATTGTGAACTCTTCAAGAGTGTTCATGTCTGATCTATAGTGCTTCTGTGTGAACTCAAGAAACACAGACCATGTAAAATCAGGATACTCTCTTTCACCAGAAAATACTCCTCCAACTAGTTCTTCTGGTGGCTTCACCACTTTGTCTCCTTTCGGACATAGGAAGAATGCGAACGTCTTCCTATCTGTCTCGCTGTTCACCACCGCTCGATGCAAACAACTCTTGTATTTTCCATTCGTTAGAGCCTAAATATGATTAAATAGAAAACCAAAAATGTTAAAAGCTTATTGTCATTTGATCTACCAATGCATGAACTGGTCATAATATGGGACACTATAAGTACCATGAAGGTGTCGCCTATGTTCACCACGAACGCTTTAGGGTTAGGAGGAATGGATTGCCACTGGTTGTCCGAGAAAACTTGAAGGCCACCGACTTGGTCTTGATGAAGTATTGTTAGAGATGTTGGGTCGCAGTGAGGTCCTGTCCCTAATACAAGCTCCGGTTGCTTGCACTGCGGGTAATAATTCAACCGAAGTATCGACTCGTTGTCTTCGAAAAACTCTCTAAAGTGCCTCCTATCGACCCCAAGACTCATTCCAAGAAGCTCCACGATCTTTAGTGAAAGAGTGTTCATGGCCTCCGCATATTCTTGGTAAATCTTCCTGCATGGATAAAATCAAACCAGTTAATGAGATCAGTCTTCTTGAATAGTCAAAAGAAAATTTCAACAGTTGCTAATTTGATGAATACCCGAACTCTTCGTATCCATCTCCCATTTTCTTAGAAACAAAGTCTTTAATAGTTTGGGAATGGCTCTTCTCCTCCGGAGAGAACTTAAACGACAGCGTTTCCTTCCACGGGAGCTTAGACGAGAATCTCCCGACGAAGCTGCTAGCGTAACCGGAGCTCTCACCCCACGTCCTCTGAGCCTTCTGTTTCTCACAAGTCGGAGCCTTAAAGAAAGTGTCCATAAACAGATGAGCACGAGACAAGAGCTTCTCATCGACGCCATGGTTAGTGACTAAGAAGAAACCATGTTGGGTTGCAGCCTCCGAGACGAGTTTGGTAGCCTCCGATACCGAAAACGTATCGCCGGAGAGGAACCCGGCGAGGTCTATGAGAGGGACTTGGAGAGTTTGAACATCTGTAGAAGGTTTCTCGTGGTCGGGCCATACGAATTGTTGAGGTATGTGGTTTGATTGCTGATTTATGAGCTTTGCATCGAAGATCGAAGGATCCTCTTTAGTTGTATTTTCATTGAATCTTTGAGGGAGCGTTGCGATGCATTCCATTGCCATTTTTTGTTCTTTTACCTTATTATATAGTAGTATCCTCTTATTTTTTTAGTGGTAGTGTAAGTGGAGAGGAAAAGAGTGATATTTATAGGTGTGAGAGGGAAACTTAAGTGTAGGGAATTATGACGTAAGCGAAACTCTGAAATCGTCCGTTTCAAAATTTCATCAAAGAACCGACAGTTTCATCATTTTAATGAAACGGTCGTCGTGACGAAAACAAGGAAAATAAAAGAGAGACGGAAATAAAAAGAGAACATTTAAAGCTGTTGGGCTTGGTGAGGCCCATCATAGCTTTAATAACGCTCCTGACCGTGAGTGCCAAATGGTATAAAGTAATTTTAAAAGCTGATCAAAAGAAAATAAAAAATAAAAAATTGTTTTTTTTGTTTGTTTCTGGTTTAAAGAATATGAAACAACGCAACAAAACACGTTAATTAAGTCGCATTTTATCATGACACATTTGTATATAAACATGTTAAAAGATTTACTGGAATATAATTGACAAAAAAATATCCAAAAGAACCTATATTTGAACCTTCCACCCTAACATTGTAGAAAACAAATGACAGAAAATTTAGTTTAAAGATTTATAAGAGAGTTGAGTTGTTTGACACAAAACAAAAATTTGAAGCGGTTAAGGTTGTCTTCTTGTGGAGAGTGTTGCAGTACAACATTTTCAGTGATGTCTGTGAGTGACACACCTTCATGGCGCATGTAGATGCATATGTCTTCTCTCTTGTTAATGGGTTTGAATCGTTTGAAAGTTTTTGGAGACGAGCAATGTATTCACCTAATTTTTATTCTTTTTGTTGTTAATTAAATATGTTCACATAAAATTTTCTTCTACGTTAAATTAATTTGGATGTATAGAAACGGACATAGCCAATTTAACGTTTCTATTTTCTCCTAGTGCATGTACACAATTTCATCCTCGAGCATATCGATCGATTTGGTCTGTTGTGATAGGTGGGTGTTCTTTGCGAGCCAATTGCCAAACAGTTACTATTTTCTTCTAGTGTATACAATTCCATCCTAGATCATATCGACTTGGTCTGTTGTGACAGGTGGTGTTCTTTGCGTGCCAATTGCCAAACAGTGCCCTAAAACATGCATGTTTTCTGTTTACCGTGTTACTGAATTTTGAAGTCGTTTTCACAAAAAAAGAAAAGAAAGAATTTTGAAGACTTCTCTCCTTTTAGGAAATTTGAAGAAAAAAAAATGAAGTGATTTAGCTAATTCAGCGAGACAAAAGTACTAGACCTGATTTTAATCAAAAGCAAATGTTATTTTAAGTGTACTTTTCTTTTGGTTTTATCATTATTTAGACAAAGCCAAAGAAAGACAAAATTTTCCCGGAGTCAAAGCGCTAAAAGGGAAACTAAATGTGTAAGCAAAACAAGCGATTAAGAATCTTCACCTGAAACTAAGAACAAAGACCAGAGTCAGCATCGAAACTTACCAATATACCAGACCTACACACAAACTAAACTCTCGCAAACCCTTTAAAATGACGTCTTAACGAAGCTACGAAAGTCTAATCAAGCTGCGACGAAACGTATATTTGATTTAATTTGCAAGAAATTGAAGGCTACTCTACGAACGGATTGATTTGACAAATAATAGAAATAAAACTATTAAAGGCATACATAAAAATATATCGGAAAGATTATATATATATGAATTGTTGAAAAACTTTCGAATCTTTCCACGTGATTCTATTTTTAGTTATCAAACAAAAAAAATATTATCCAATCCACTCAGTGCAACATTCGATTTTAAAAGGATGGCCAGGCCAATTTGCCAACATTTTACCCAACAAAATTATAATAAAATATTTTGTTACAAATTTTGGAGAAAATGTAATTGGAGAATGTGTTTGTAACAGTGTAAAGCACTTTGGGTATACAAGAATGATGGGTTGTCTTTGACTTCTTCGTTTAATACGAACTATTACTACTAGTAGTAGTCTTGTTGCAAGTCCTTTTCGATCCACTTAGTCACTTTATTACAAAAGCGTCCATCTATAAATGTCCTAATAGCGTGTTCTTTGATGATGCTTACCAATGAACTATACAAGATAGTGTGTAATGTCGGATTTGACATATGGATATATAGCGCCACTTTTAAACGAAAGTGATATTATTGAGGCATCTTTAAACCCTAAATTTAGTAGTCCACAATCTGTCTTTCCTATTGACGTCTAATCCACCAATGACTTTTGGTAATTAATTAGTGAAAATAGTGAAATTGCTGTTGACCCAAATATCCAAAAGAAATCTCTAATGTATATGTCTTGATGGACACTAACTTTTACACTGGTCAGTTTCACTGTGATAAGAAAAGAAAACCCAGCAATGAAGAAAAACAAATGGAGAACTCAACGCACAGATGAAGATTGTCAAGATGTTAAGAGATGAATCTAGAGACCGGAAGATTGGCCTAAAATCTTTATGCTCAAGAAGTTATCATGTCTCATAAGCCAATTTACCTCATTTTTTAATCCAACATTCAATGTGTATATATTAAGCCGAATCACTTGGCTAGATCATCTTCTAGAATATGTATTAAGTTTTTGTATATTATTTTTTTCATCCATTTTGTTAGTTGTTTTATTTCGGTGTGGTTCTCAAGTTTGAATAATAGAATAACATTTTGATGTAGAGAAAGAAGAAAAAAAAATCCATCGCTTCACTTAAATTTTTTTTTAAAAATCTGCATACGCACCACTAATATCAGGCATTGTAATTCAAATTAGCGTGGCTTTCGTCGAAAATTATTCTTAATAACCAAACAACATGTTTTAGATTAGCTGTGAAGATGTGATACCATTTACGGTATAACATTTTTTTTTACTGTAATGAAATATTACAAATGTACGTATACAAAGTGTTACAGATACATACGGTTCCGTATTTACGTAACTTCACCGATTAACGAAACTATATGTTTTAAAATATATTTTTGTTGAATTTTGCAATTGGAACTTATGGTAGGTTGATTTATTCTATAGGATTGAGGAAAAATCAGCGAGGAGTGGGTCCTTTGAATTTGTAAATTATGGTGACGTTCATGTATCATGGCCTCCGAGTTAGAAATCAAAAAGTTGGATGAAAAAGAAAGAAAGAAATGAAGAAAGGCAGGCATTTTCACAACATTAGCTTGAGATACATAGCCCACTTTTGGGCTTCATTTATTTATCTTATCAGCCTATTTCTTACTTTAGGCCCAATATATGCGGGCCGAATGCCTAAAAGGGGAAAGGATCGGTGGTTATCTAATTAGTTCAAATCAGGTTTATTTTGTATGTGTCTATTTAGCTCTATTGGGCCTATGGGCTTTGTAACATTTGCATTCTCATGCTTAACCTTTATTTTTAAAATTTTATTTTTGTTAAAACGCTTAACCTTTATTAAAAGAAAAGTTATTCTCTAACTATAAACCATCAAAGGTAACTTTTGGTGTTTGAAGAAATTATATATGAAAATGTAGTGTTTTTCCAACCATAGTCAAAAAGTCATGTATTTGTTGCAAGTGTGGCTCGTGGATATGCAACAGATATGTGATAGAGCTCGTGTCTACAAGCTCAAGCGAATTTTCGAGAATGTTTCAAAATTAATAAGTATTTAGTATATATAATTAAATATTTAGAGATTTAACAAACAAATATTTTTAGTCAATAATTTATTATATTTATTGTTTTAAGTTACTACATAAATAAATAAGATTTTTTTAAAAATTAATTAGATTTTTAATATAAAGGGATATTTCATTAGATTTTTGATGCTTTTTTGTCAAAGAATTTAGATTTAAGTAATGATATAGTAACACAAGATACAGTGGTGGAACCCATTATACTTATATACTATATAGGGGCCATCCACTATTTATTCATAAAATCTTAAGTTATCTTTCTATGAATTGGTGCAATGTTTTTTTAAAATCTCTATTTTCCTATTGTATTTGGTATCATCCAGTTTAATTAATTTGCTCTTATCTCCAACGCAAAAGAATATACGGAACATGAACCTCCAGGCTCCAGGATTAAAAAAAAGAAAGAAAAATAAACAGAAGAAGAAGGAGATCTGTGCATAAATAAAAACTATGGATCGAAACCGCTAACTCACAATTAATAGGTATCACAAAGTTGTTTTATCTTAAATAAATTATAAAATAATATTCAGAATTGTTTAAAAAGTAAAAAGAATCCTATAATTGTTTTTGGAATTTAATGTTCACTTCAATGTTTCTTTAGTCGCACTTGTCAAGAGACTCAAGACAGTTAAAGCTGATTGTTATTAAAACATTAGTTAATTAATTACTAATTATAAATACTTTAATGTTTGCCTAATTACAAACCACTTTAGTGTTTTTTTTTTCAACACACTTTAGTTTCCCCTTAATTAATCACAAAAGTACGAGTAGTGTCTAATTTAATTGGAAAAAAAACAATAATAGCCATTCAACAGAAAATGTATGGTCTTGCTCTTGCATGCAGCTTAACTTTTTGTTAGATACGTGTTAACGTTAATACTAGATTCTCCGCATTTATTGTTTCCTTAACGGGCACTTTTTAAAACAAACTTTTCACACTAAACAGACGACGTTTTCACAAACAGACATTAAAAAAACTGACTAGATATGACTTTTGATTACTTAAGAAAAGAAACAGACATCACTAAAATTTTTTAAGAATTATTCAATACTTTTCTTGTTAAAATATTTAAGATTTATTACTAATAGAATTTTGAATTTTAGTATAATTTCGAAAATTAATAGACTGCAGTAACTATTTTAAAGAAAAAAGAAGACCAACAAAATAAACTAGTTATATGATTCTGTAAAACAAAATGGTTTACAAACCTATTTACAATTAAAAAATTTTATTGTCAATAATCATGATATTTAAATATTAAAGATTTAAAATATAGTTGGCTATGTATTATCCTTTTTTTTTAGTAAAAATTATGATTTTTATCTATGTGATTATGACTTAAACTCTATTTTCAGACAAACAAAAATCGTTTAATAATATATTTAATACGTTATAACAAATATTAATATGAGATGTTTTAAAATTATTTATAGAAAATACTAAAATGCAACTGAAGCATAAAACTATTAATACTTTTTTATCCTTTTATATATATTATAGTTTGAGTTGTTATACCAACGACAAAATTATCATTAAAATTATGATGTTAAAATTGCTTACAACACCATAACTATAAATTGATTTTATGTTTTGACCCCAAAAAAATGATTTTATGTATCCGAACCGCGACAAATATTACGATACGATTTCATCGCTTTTAATAGTCAAATCAAATATGATTACAATATTTTAGTGTAGTCAATGATTTTGACACGTGTAATGTTTATATTATAAGATAAATTTTAGTGATTAAATAATAGAAACTTATGTGTGACAATCTCTAATATATGTCATAATATTTTTTTAATAATATATTTGTATGAATTATATATGTAGATCAATATAATAAAAAATTACAAACATTAGTTTCTTAGGGAAAATTATTAAATAATTCGATGTTTGCGTATAATATACGTTATAGTTTAATAAATATTTTATAACATTGTTAGCATATATATAATTATGGGATAAATTTATCGTTTTATCTTCTAAATTTAGCAATAGTAAAATCTTTTCTTCGAAGTGTGAAATCGTAAAAACCCTAAAACACAGTAAATTTTGTACAAACAGTTTTTCTTTTTCAAAAATTATAAGAATCAAGCACATATGTTCAATAATGATTTAGAAAGAAACTAGGCATAACATTTTTGATCAATTTTCTTGCATATATGAAAGTTTAAGATTTTTGGTACTGTTTACTGATTCTTTTAAAAATTCCAGAGTCTATAGCACTTTACAATCATAGGTTTTAAAAACTTCAAGTTTCATTAAAAAAAAAATGTTGATCGTTTTTTATAATTCAAGATAGTGTAAATTAGTTTTTTTTTTAATCTTTAATGAAAGATGAAAGTATGGATAGGCAACTTCAACTACATTTTTTCCTATAGATAAAAGTTAATATTATTTCAAGATTAAATTTTATTTTATCTTTATAAAAAAGTTAATCTTGAAATAATATTAAAAATTCATAATTTGTTTTGAATTTTACATACAATATTCTACTATTTTCTCTTTATAGCACAAATCCAACAAATATGTAAAAAATCTATATGAAAATCAATCCTAAACAAGCAATCAAAAATCAGAAAAAAATATCATATATTTTATAGTAACTACCATTTTCATTTTATTTTTAGTTAAATCTACCAAATATTTATTGGTAAATAGCATTAATTTTCCTTACTTTAGTCTAGATTTTTTACATTAATTAGCACACGCTATTTCCGAGCAATGGTAATTTTTTTGTTGTATCTATTTTTTGTAATTTGTCTAAACTTTTCTTAGTTTTCAATATAATCATTAAAATAGTAAATAAAATTAAGTTTGCTTTTATCTCATATTATTATTATTTCTTTCTATAAATAATACTTACACATATACACCAGTACAACATTGCCAAATGTTATATTTGCGTGTCTACTTTATATGCCTTTAAATATTGTGCTTTCTCCAGCCTAAATTGTTCATACAGACTTGAAAAAAAACAAACTTTATACAAAGAATAGTAGCTAGAATGGCTTTTGCTCAATCTTTCTACAACCAAAGCTCTGTCTTGAGAATCAATGTCATGGTTGTGGACGATGATCCTGTTTTCCTTCAAATTATATCACGCAGGCTTGAAAAGTCCAAATACAGAGGTCAGATCTTATTATAAATATTACTGATTTCTTCTTCGTAATTTCGTAGAGATTTTTTTTTTCTATTAGTTCTTTAGCATGAAATACATTTTTTCAGAGAAACAACTGGCTAATTTTTAAAAAAAATACTTTGAACTTTAGCCCGTTCAAAAATTTGATGATGACATATATAATTGAAACCCCTCTAAATCATCCGGATTTAATTCCAATTACATGCACACATCTAAACTTTCAGTTGAGCTATTCTTATTTTGATGATTTTTTAAACTAACAGTTTGGTGATGAAAAAATCCAATTAGCCTTCGATAATTTATAAACATTTCAATGAAAATGTTGTGATTTAAAATAATATGTGGGGCTGATGCTATATGAACTTATTTTCTTGATAAGGTGCTATATGAACTTGATCAGAACTTGTGAGGTATTTCATATCTAAAGTGGAATTTTTTTGTTTTGTATATAAGCCCTCCAATTCGCCCAGTTTCTTTCTCCTTTAAAAGTTTAAACCAAATAAAAAGTAATTAATATTTATAAAATATACGTGAATCAAACAAAAAAACTTTAACTATCTCATATACTTCTTAGTACTTGCAATATTTTCCCGATTACTTTTTTAATTTTTAATTTTACTTTGGTTAAATGGTTTTAGATCCATCAATTATGGAGATCACAGTTATAGCTGCAAGAGACTCGATGGAAGCATTGTCTACTCTAAAAGTTCAACGAAACAATATCGATCTCATAATCACAGATTATTACATGCCTGGCATGAACGGTCTACAACTCAAAGAAAAAATCACTCAAGAATTTGGAAATTTACCAGTCATAGGTAACTTTTTTTCCCTTTACACCTTAGTAACGTTATAATTTTTTTTATAATTTAAAGATATATTTAACCATTTTTCTTACATTTCTTAAAAATATTTAAGTTATGTCGTCGGATACCAACAAAGAGCAGGAGAGTTTAACTTGTGGAGCGATGTGTTTCATTCCAAAACCCATCAAAGCAACTGACTTAACCAAGATTTACCAATTTGCTTTAACCTACAAGAGGAATAGTAAGTCAATATTATGGACCGAGCACAACAATAAGGACACAGATGTTAGTGTCCCTCAGCAAATACAATTGCTCCCTGAACAAGCTAATGTCCAGAAGACCAAGAAGAAGTGCGTATCGGATTCAAGATCCGTGAACAGTACAAATGACAGTTGTGTTAGTACTGATGCTTCTCGAAAAAATCGAAAAAGAAAACCCACCGGTGATCCGTCGCAGCCCTCCAAGAAGCGTAAGGTTACGTGGACGGATCATCTTCACGACCTTTTCTTACAAGCCATCCGACATATCGGTCTTGATAGTAAGTGTCTTGATTTTTATTTTAAAAACTGTTTCGATATATAATACATGCATGATACATGCATACTTTACTTTCTTACAATTTCAAGTTTACTCACACACTAATGTTTTATGTTCGTTTACTAATTTCCAAAGAGGCTGTGCCGAAAAAGATCTTGGCGTTCATGAACGTATCATACTTGACAAGAGAGAACGTTGCCAGCCATTTACAGGTTTGATCTTATATATATATATATATATATATATATATATCTCTTTTCAAAAATATTTTTGGATTTTTATTTTTTTGTTTAAAACGGGGAAGAGTTATGTTTAATAATAATAATTAAGAAAAAAAAACCACTTCCGTTACGCGAATCAAACAAACAAAACTTTAACTTTCTCATTAAGCATACAAATCTTTTAATTTTGAGTTTATTTTGCTGATATAAACATTAGTAAAATATAACAGCTCGTCAACACCGTTTAATGAAGGTTTAAAAGGTTGTTGAAAATAAATCTTGTTGGTTA